>CM065377.1:22184182-22514182 GCA_033060915.1 Euryodendron excelsum | reverse complement strand
TGCCACCCGTAGCACGTCTGGGGCCGCGAGGGACCTTAGCGTGGGGCATGTTTGAGCATGATTGGTCGGTGGTATGGCAATCTCGTAATTTGTATTTTTCATATTTATTGGATATATGGATTATGACTCCTCGAGGGGGTAGGATATTTTTTCCTATCAGTTTGGAGATGGCTCAGAATGCTATTATAAAGGAGGGCATGGTGTTGGCTCTACCACCCCCTGGTGTTATCGAAAGGGACAGCATACAAGTGAGTCCCCCAAGGGAGTGGGCGAGACTTGGGGGCCGGCTGTGACACATGGTTGCAGTCCTCATGCTAGTCAAAGGGCTACATGGGCGGCATTGTGCCCGGTGGGGCAGATGTTGGGCATTAGCGTCGAGAATGGAGTTGTGGCATTCGCATCAGCTACGCCATAATTATATAGTGGTGGGGCTTATGTCCATGACGGATTGAGCCTCTGTGTGCACACTTACATGCCGTGTGCCTCGTGTGCACTTGCGCATTGGGTTCAAGCTTGTGCACACGGCCGCTTGGTTTGGCTAGCATTGGTGTCGCTCTTGGCACTATGTTGTGGGCTTTCAGTTGCTATTCGGTGGTGCCTTTCCTTGCGGGCAACCTTGACGCGGGGCGCTAAGAGCTTCATGGATGGAAGCGTTGTGCCTAACGGGTGATGCTTGGCTGACGCGCATGTCTAGTTGCACATGGCTATATTACTTGTGTTTCGAGAGGGACTGGCGCTAAGCACATTGTTTGTCATGTGTGTGCGCATTTGAGTATGGCGTTGCTATCGCTTATAGCTTGGGTAAGCCGAAGGACTTGAGCATCGGAGGTCCAAACTTAAAGAGATATGCGGGGCATTACGGATAGATCCTGGACAAACGCATAATCTTATGCCTTGGTGTTTGAGTTTGGCGGGACTATTGCTTGAAGCATAGTCGCCTCACGGGTCATTTCCGCTACATATGATCATGGCAGGTCGCATTACTGTCACCGTGTGGTGCCCGGCCTGCCAGCCTGTGACACAAGGCCACGAGGTTCAACAAAATAAAAATTCATGTCCCCTTTACAACAAGTTGACAACAAACAACCAATACAAGTGAATGATCCTAAAAACAATTACACTATCTTCTTCTATCTTGGATGTATGACTTGAGAAGTTTTGAGGTGGAGTAAGTGATATAAGCCTTAACTACTTGTGTAGTTAGTAAAACAGAAGTCAAAAGTTGTTCACGGAATATATGAGATTCCATCTTTGTAAGCTCAGGCTACCCAAATGTTTTCAGAGGCCATGGTCCAACCTTCAATGCAACTTGGAAACAATTTCATAGGAGATGAATTGACTAAGAAGGAGCACTAGTTGTGGGAGATTTTACTTTAGTAAATACAAAACAGCAGCAAACCTGAATAAACAGGAGCAAAAAGCAACTTTGCATATGCTAGAGAAAACATGTAGTTGTAGACGTCAAAGAAACGGCATAAAAAAGAATTATGGGCAAAAGTTGAAAAAGAAAGAGAGATATCTCCAACAGTTCAGTGCAAATGTTACAAATGCATAATGCAGCATGTTTTCAGATGGAGTATAAAATTTGTTTTGCACCAAGTTACCGAGTCAAGCGTCCATAAAAACAGCAATCCCAAAGAGAAGTATAGAACTTGTTGTGGGCTAAATCCAAACACATTCCATGCAGAAATTCCTCCAAAAAGAGCAGCAAGCTGCAGGTTTCTCTCTATAGAACCGAGAGTTGCATCTACCGGTGACAGAAGAGATGAAGTTTCTATTCCATTCAGTTTTAGTTCATCCAAAGTGTATAGCCTCTGGGGTACCTGCTCACCCAATCCACTGATCGAATAAAGACTTCATTGTAACATAAAATTACAGGGGAAGCAGATTTAAATGCACTTCAGATGGACAAATGTTGAATTGAAACCAAAGAAAATGTGAAAATCCATGACTTGCAAAGCCAATCATAGTAAATCATAACAAAATGGGTCAGCTATAATACAAACCAATCTGGGGTATTGCAAAGAGATGAATCTTCTGCTTCAATACAGCGAGTACCAATTTTAATGGAACACATATAGAAGTCAAGTCCAAGGCATGAACCTGCCTAGCGGCACCGAAACAGCGAAGTCCGCCGGGCTTGCCCTGCAAATCCTTGACAAGAGAAAGTGCAGCCCTCTCATCCCCTTTGCTCAGCTCCTTATCAACTCGTTCCAGCACTTGCCATCGCAACCCGGCAGCCTCGGACAAACTAGCAATTCTAAAACTGGGCGATCTCAATTGCCAACGCAGTGACATGCCTGCATAATAGACCACAGTGGCCATTCAAAAAAACTAGCGACACCCAGAAAAACGAAGTTTAATACAGGTGGATGCTTATACACAGCTTCACTGGGTTATCAATGCTCTCTTACTTAATTCCCAACCACATGAATTGGATAATTCCTATAAAAAAAAATGGAATATTAGGAAAAAATAAATAAAGGGATTAAAACCCCACAACATTATAAAATTAAAATTAAAGAACTAACATTCAAAGGGAAAAATGGAATAAACAAATTTAAAGGATAAAAAAAATGAAGAAACTTTCAAAGCGAGCCTCAAACTGATGCAACTCCGTGCGACGTCGTTTCTCGAGGGTTAATCGTATTAACATTTCATTTGCTTTTGCTGCATTGGTTGATTTTCTGGGCAACCAAGCAGGGTCCCCATCTGCAGAGATGAACTTGCCGCTCCACTCCGGCGTCTTGCGCTCCTCCCACCTCTCGGCGAAACTCAAAGAGCCGGACACTATACGACGCCGTCGCGCTCTGATAAGAGTGGACAGAGAGCTGTCGAAGTGAAACTATAAAAGAGCTCTCACTTTGGTTAGGCAGTAGCAGGGTAAACCTGGAGGTCTCCTTGGCTTTGGTGCTGCCAAACAGGTCTTCCCCCTTTCCCTAACGGCCTGTTTGGAAATTTTCAGGAAGGGATTTTCTTTTCTCTCTTTAATTTTGCGAAGTAAATGAAAAGAAAACAAAATTTTTTTTTATTTGAAATTCAAAAGAAAGAAAAAAGAAAGTGAATGAGCATTATTTTTCCTACCTTTATTTGTGGTTTTTTTTTTTTTATTTCTTTTCTTTCTTTTTCTCCTAGTAGGATCAAATAGAAAAGAAAAAAAAAGATTTTTTTTCGTTCTCTCCCTTTCCACAAGTTCGAAACAGGCTGCCTAGAAACTGTAGGAAACGAAAAGAAAGTTTCGGGGTTTCTCGTGTTTGCTGTTATTGTTGTTATTCCCCATTTCCAGTTTTCCGAGAAACCAAAGAGAGGGCTGGTGTGTTCACACGCCTTCTTGATGTGGTTGCTCCAAATTGTTGTTCTATGGGTTGAATTTTGGCGGGAACCTTAAATCCCTATCACAACTGCTAATCACAATCACTAGATAGAGAAGAGGAGATTTTCAAAAATATTGGAAGGTGACATGCAGCCAATTATATGTAAATAAAAAAAGAAAAGAAAATTAGAGAAATGTGATTGACATATAGTTTTGTTGAATCTGGTAGCAAGAACCATTTGTGGGCTTGTAATTGGTCAGTTCAATCCGAAAAAACAAAGTGGAAGATATTTTGATTTTAGTACTGTACTGTTATTTGTTTATTGCCTCAATTTATTATGAAGATGGGATGCAGTGCAACTATAGGTATATGGCTATGCAGTCAGCTGAAAGCATAATGTTTTCTTGCCATTCCAAATCATATTTTGATTAAATTGTTGTCATTTCTAGTATTTGGATTGATAATGGGTTTTCAAGATTCATCTGTCATCAATGGTGACTTAATTGGATAATGATGATTGAGAAGTCATGAAGCAAAGCAAGTCTTTGATAGACATTCAAACATGCTCGTAAAACATTGTTCTTCAATTGTTCTGCTCTCTCTCTCTCCCAAGTCCCACCCCCTCTATACTTCCCAGTTCCCCTGGACACTTCTTTATGTTATTTTATCACGTCTGGTATGCATTGTATTCTCGGAATATCTTGTCTTAAAGATGCTAAAATCTCCAGTCTTTAGGTTCCTCGAAGAGTGTCACAATTGGATGAATTGAAGTTCAGTGGAATAGACATGACATCTCTTCGATCTTTAGTTAATCCAACTCTGAATTTGATCAAACGCAGTATTGAATTTCAATTATCAGACGAGAAATGCATTTTTCTCTGTACATTGCACTCTTATTCCCCACATTATGACCTTCAATCCATTGGTTACGGTTTCACATTTTTATATTTTGCTGGTGAAACTATTGCATAGTGTATTACATTTAATCAAATGAATTACACATTCCACAATGTAACAAAGACGGGGGAAGAAAACACGGTTGATGACGGAAAAGGTTTCCCAGAGTTTCTAAGTGGTTGTGGACTAGTCCTATTTCCATAAGAAAAGCTAACGAAAGCTTCTCCTTTTTCTTCTTTCCGTCTTTTGAAATGATGAACCACCATCTATTGTCCTAGAGTCCTAGACATTCTAAATCATCTTCTGTCTTGTCGATGCTAAACTTTGTTCAAACAGAGATGTAGAACAAGTGAACAACAGCCATCATAAAACAAACGTCTTGAATCCTACAAAAAGAAAATTGCAGTTAAGGCTAAAAACGATCCAAATAATGAGTTGTTTAAATTTGATTTGAAAATTTAAATAAGTTTAAAAATATATTTAAGTTTAGCTTGTTTAACTTTTAAATCAATTTCAAACAAAATTTAATTGAGCCGAACTTAAATAGCTTGAACATTTTAATAGGTTCAAACTTGATTTGTTTATATAATAAACAAATCTCAAATAAACTTTTAACCGATGTTTTAAAAATAGGACCGAATCAGCCAATTCAACTAAAAAAATCAAGAACTAGTTCAAAAAACAATCCAATCATGTTTAAAACCATTTAAACAAAAAATTCAATAAAAACCAATCAACCCAGTAATTAAATCACTAAAACCAAGCATAAGACCGTTAAAAAACCACCAATTTAGTAAAAAAATTGTACAAAATGTCAAAAAAATTCAGAATTTTTTGATTTACATATCTAGATATACTTATAAAATCACAATTCAATACCAATTAACCCAACAATTGACCGAGTAACCTTTAACTTGATCAAATTTTTAGTTCACTCAACAATCTAATTTTTAAAACATTGCTTTAACAAGTCAAGCGCAAGTCGCCCTCAAGTACGTTAATTCATTTTGTCACCCTAATTGCAGTACTAAAGGACACCACATGTATGTTCTCTCCAAAATCCACTTTAATGAACTAGTAAGGTATTTTTTACCTGTTTTCTACCCCTTTACCTAATGGCTAATGCCGTTGTCTGTGGGAAGCAATGACCTGGATATTGACCTAACAGGACTCATGAGTCATGAGCAATTCAATTCCGAGGAAGTGCATTTGGAGGCTCGGGAAGATGCGTGATGACCTTTCAAAGGTAAATTCTATCAGCTCAGGTAGAACAGGTTAGTTTTGTCTCCTTCCTAAGGATTCAAGGGATTGTTGTTCTGGCCTTGGGAGAGATTCTAAAAATTCTATGGTCTTGGACTCCTGGGATTAGCCATTTTCTGAACTTTTTCTATGGTCTATTCTCTATATGCTACTGATAATGGCATTACATGGTAGCCTTTGGTTACTTCTTTCTTATCTCCACTCCCTTGAGGTTGAGTGCCCATCAAGAGTTGTGTCTAGTTTAGGAGTTTGAGGAGCTGATGACAATTGGAGATAGCTTACACTTAATCAAGCGAGACCTTGGTATGCCCCATTCTTCCTGTCAATTACTGATGATGAGGAATATCTGCTCCCAATCAGAGATCATTTGAAGCCTCTAATTAGTTCACCCATCAAAGGATTTAAAACTGGAGTACTTCGATTCATATGCACAAAAGATCTATCATCAACAACATAAAGTTCTAATACAAAAACCCCCCACCAAAAAGAACATCGTATATTACATATATATAATCATTTTCAGTTGGGCTAGAGAAGGTAAAAAGAGTTCCTAAAATTCCTGCGAACCAGAACCAATCTCGCCCTTGCCCTTAACCACCTTCTTTGGCAGCAGAGTCTGGTGGATGTTAGGCAAAACCCCTCCGTTGGCAATGGTCACAGACCCCAACAGCTTGCTCAGCTCCTCATCGTTCCTCACCGCTAGCTGTATGTGCCTTGGAACAATCCGGTTCTTCTTGTTATCTCTGGCTGCATTCCCAGCAAGCTCCAACACCTAAAAACAAAATCAACCAATCAATTCATTCATCAGAGACCCCAAAACCATCAAAACAACACGGATCAATTCCCCCCCCCCCCCCCCCCCCCCCCCCCCCCCCCCCCCCCCCCCCCAAATAAAAATTTACTAAAATTGAAAACAGAAGGTTCGTCCTTCCGATGAATCAAACTTATTTATGCGCGATGAGGCAGAAATTAATACAATCAGAGGAGGAGGAAGAAAATTGAGAGTAGGTAGAAGTACCTCAGCAGCGAGGTACTCGAGGACAGCAGAAAGGTAGACCGGAGCTCCGGCGCCGACTCGCTCTGCGTACTTCCCAGTCTTTAGGTACCGAGCGATCCTACCGACGGGAAACTGAAGACCGGCCTTCTGAGACCGAGACACCGACTTAGACGCCTTGGGCCTCCCTCGGCCGCCCTTCGTCGAGCCACCACCACCTGAACTCATCTTCTTTTTCTTCTTCTTCTTCTTCTTGTTCAAGGATTACAACTCAACAGCTTCGTATCAGAAAAAAGCACAACAAAAAACCCTAACGCTAGCTTTTTACAGCTTTGGTTCCTTGAAAAGAGAGAGGAGACAGAGAGAGCAGAAAGGTCCGAATTTATGCAGGCTGAAAGACTCTGCGCTGATTGGTGGAGACAGTTTCACACGGATTGCCAACGTGGCATTTTTTTATGCATTCGCGGGAAATCCTTGAAAATTTAAATGCGGTATTTACTTTGCAAAAAGTTATATATGACGGGCGACTCCAATTATTCGGGTCGGGTTTATATAAAAAAAATTCAGATCGGGTCAAGCCTTCATGCGTTGGTTCGGTTGGGATACATATGCATGGTTGAACCAACCGGTTCACCAGTACATAATAAATTTGAAACCAACCCATATATAATAAATTGGTTGGGATTAGTAACAAACTCGTAATCAAACTAACCTAGTCAATTCTCAATTTTATATACTCAGACCTGAGCCGATCAATGTATAAAACAAAATTAATCCAAACTCAAAAAACCCCAATTGATTTGAGTTGACCCATGGTTCTACTTGAATTATATGACACATGATCCATTAAAAATTTTGAAATTTATGAACTGTAAAGTTAACAACACATAATGTATAATTTTTTTTTAGTAATGTTCACTGTATAGTTAAAGCTAGTGACATTAAGACACATCAACTGTACTTATGTAATATGTAAAATATTATATATATATATATATATATATATAATATAGTCAATTCTCAGGTTGATTTTAGTTACTGGAAGCTAATACTGAGAACCAAACTCACATCGTCAATCTATGAGTTGGAGACACAAAATCTGAGCCAAGGTAGTTAATGCAGGTATTTAAGTCACCTGTGACACATGACCTATATATTTGGTTTAATTTCCTTTTTTATCATTTTTTTTTTTGAAGGAGACCACTAAATTATAGCTAAATTTAATATTTTTACAGTCACTAGTGTGAAAGGGAGTGAAAAATCAAGTTTGGCTATGAATTCATCAATTCTTTCTCTTCTCTATGAAGGTAATCAATAATTGTGAAAAGATATTACTTCTTTACACCTTTAAAATTCATTTTAGATGTATATTACTTCTTTAAACCATCTAAAATTCCTTTTAATAAAATACACGTGACTGTATTATTAGTTTTTTTTAACTATTACAATAAATATTCATGATAATTATAATGTTGTTTCGTACACGTTTTTTTATACGAACTAAGCATCCAAATATAATAAGAACTTCAAAACTCAGTTGATCGTATTTTTTTTTTAACTATTATATTAAATACATGCATTCTTAATACTTATAACACTATTTTATACATTAATTTTTTAGACGAATGAAGGACAACTCGTGCTATTATACATTATATTCACTAAATTTTAATGACATGCTTCTTCACTATCTCCTCAAAGATAAACTTTCTAGTTTTGCTCATGCACATAGTTTGATTTCCAGCAGCATATGTGAATAATAAAGGTTAGGATAATTAGCTTGCACAAGTCATTCATCTTTTTTGAAATATTGCAGTACAAATAACCTTGTAAAATCTGAACTAACAGTATCTTATATATGTTGTTTTGATGTTCTATGGTCTTTACTTCCATTAAAGAGAAACTAAGGAGCGAATTGAAAGTAATCTTCGTGGAATGCTAGGGTTTTAATATGCAAATCGCTAGACATTCGTGCTTTCTAGTAACTCAGATTTCTATGATTTTAATTATTTTCTATTCGATTGTTTCAAAATTAAATCTTTCTTTGTTGATGAAAGGAATTCATTCCATAGAATTTTGAATTTCTTTTTGTGTTTTGGATTTATTTTTAATATTAAGACTGTTACAGTCACATTATACACAATCGTTATTATATTCGTTAGCTCAATTGAATTTCTGGAGTCTGTAGTGTCAGATACAAAAATTATAATGGAATCAAATGTGTCTTTGTTGATGAAAGGAACTCATTCCCCATAATTTTGAATTTTTCCTGTGTTTTGGATTATTTTAATAGTGAGATTATTAATGTTACAATATTATACACTATTATTATTATATTAACTAGATGTCAACCCATGCAATGCACAGGAAAATAATACTTATTCAAATTCACAATAAAAATATTAAAATTAGTAATTTTAATTTGTTTTATGATAATAAAATGTTATGAAAAACTAAAAGAAGTTTTGCACATGCACCATTTTCATATTCTTTTTTCACACTCTACATGAAAAAAGAAATCAAAACATTAATATGTTTATAACAAACTATTAGATAACATTATGACAAATAGAAAATGTGGGCAGTACTTTCAAAAACTGCTTTTCATTATTTTTTTCCACTGTTGTTTCAAGAAGCAAAAATCAATTTAATCTCAAAACTTCACAAATAATATATATATTCTATTGTTTAATAATATATTACTATATTAATCCGAAGTAACAAAAAAAGTTAATATATTACTATATCTATTATACTATAAAGTAATTTAATAAAATTCAAACACTTGTAGGCTGTAGCACAATCGTACCGCCTTTTTAAAAAGTTGAAGTAGACATATATTTGGGTACTTTATTTAACTATAATGACCCTTTTCTTAAATAGGAGATTATAATCACCTGATTAAGTTTGTGTTTTTGTTAAACTTAAATAATAAAATATTAAGTTAGCACTGCACACGTTATAAAACTTCCAGAGAAATGCAAACGGCTACCAGGTGATATTGCATTAAGTAAATATACATATTATACTATATATATATATATATATATCTTACAACACTAATAGAGTAGGCCGGATAGTTATCTAATTTATGTATCATATTAAGTAGATGTATATTACAATACTAAGACAGTGAGTTGAATAGTTATTTAATTAATTGTCTTTGTGAAGTGGCATTTAAAAAGTACATAAGAGAGAGATAAATTATAAAGACGAACACAACTCATATATATATATATATATATATAATTAGCTTAATTGAATTTCTTGAATCTATATTGCTAGGTAAGGAAATTTAATAGGATTTTTGCATAGCTGGTTGTTCTTCTAATAGGACAGGTATGGGGTGATACTAATTAGGATCAGGTCAAGTTTAGAGACAAATTGTAATAACCTGTCCTGGTTATACATACATACATATATATATATATATATTATATTAAAATATAAATAGTTTGGTATTTGCTTTACCGATGATATGTTTAAAAAAATCACTAATATAAAGCAGACAGAACAGGGTAGAGATTGAGGTGAGGTTAAGCGGGGCTAGGCAGGGATAGGAGTCGGGGGAGCGGTCACCATGGGGGGGTAGAAATGGAATATGAGTACCCTAATCCAAATTCGTCCCGTTATTATTCCTAAGTGTTGTGTCTGTATCAAACACTATCTCAAACGCGACACTCATTAAAGACTTCCTTATTTTCCTTTGGGTTGGGGGAAATAAAAATGGAGGGTTGATAGGAAAAAGGTCGATCTAAGTAGATTATACGTATCCATGTTTATAGGTACTATTTTCGTTATGATCTTATAGGTACTATTTTCGTTATGATCTTTTACCTCTCATATAGCGGCGAATTTTATATTATAATACTTAAATCTTAGTTGCAGACTTGCAGTAATTGAAATATTACCTTACCACTAAATATTTGACAAAGGCTGATGCACTGACATTCATTTCTTAACAATGGATGCTATAGTTACTGGATGTAATCCTTCAGCTCATGGTTCTGGGAATGCAAGCAAGCCGAAGCTGATCGGTACTTCAGCTAATAATTAGATATGATATTTTTTAGAATGGACTGGTTTCAGGAATCTCCTTTTTCTCTTGTCTGGGTGTCTTTTGATTAAAATCAAGTACGCTTCCGAAAACCTTTTCAAAGCTCCAACAGCCTGGAAGTACTTCATCTACTCAGATCAATTGTCTGGAACTGGCTAAGATAATAGGCCAATGGGTCCAAATTTTAGGCTGGGTTAGACTAGGCTTTTGGCAATCTTACAGCAAATCTTATCTTTCATGCCTCCCAAATCTGCCTTGCTTCTCCACAAAATTTAGCTAAATGAAGATCGTTTGGTAGGGGCTTATTTTAAATTTTTTAATTTATAAACAAAAGAATTAATTTTGATTTTTAAAATTTTTTTTTGTTTTTTGGCTTTTGTGCTAGTCTTGACTTATAAAAGTTAAAAAATTTAAAATTTAATTTTTTACCTTATAAGTTTAAAAAAATAAAATAAATTAAAAAAAATCTGTACCTAACAAACTCTGACTTAAAAGACAAATGATTTTTTTTTTTTTTTGGCTAGGTTAGGTAAAATAGGATACAACATCATCAAAGTTAATTAGAATTGAATAATCCACCCACGAGGATCTTGCTATTGCGTGATCTAAAGTGGCCGGGTTAGAAGGAGAGATTATTTTTATATTTTGAACCCGTGACACCGAAGTTACGATAGAGAGCAACGGTAAAGGTGTGCCAACACTTAGCCTTATCAAAGTCAATTAGAACCAAGTAAACTATATTGACCTGGCTTTACCTAGGTAATTGCTCTTTGTGTGACTCAAACTAAATATTTTTACTTTAACTCATAAAAACAGAATGAAGGAATATCAATAGATTAAGGTTAAAAGACTCAAGATTAGATCAATTTATGTCATCAAACGATATTTTTCTTTCAAATATTTTGCCATCGAAAGGAATTTGATGCTCGAGAGTATATTTTAAGGCTTCGGAGGAAAATATTTCTTTTCAATTTATGTCATCTAATAGACCAGTTCAATTTAAAGCATCACCTTAGGTCGTTGGATGTACAGGTAAATGCATATACTATGTGCTCCAATAATTTTCACCTAGCAAACTCTTGGATTAATGCACTTAATAACAAGAGAAAATAAGACCCAGAAGAAAAAAAAGAAAAAGAAAAAAAAAACTCTCTTGGCTAACAAGTTTGATCCTTGTCCATGGCTGACTTTCCACACTTGAGATGGGAATTGGTTGGGTTCCAACAGGCTTATAATAAGGACTGAAAAAGATATTGGAACCAAAAGGGATACTCAGTGGCTGACTTGTTCCTCATGCTAAAACATAAGGTTTTAAGTTTAACCCTCCTCATGTCTCGTGCAACTAATCATCATTTATATAAAATATAAAGTTTACATAGTTCGCAAGTACAATAGTTCTGAATAAGTTCAAGGAAGTAGTCAATCTAAAATCTAACGCTCAGCGCTGAATAAGCTCTCGAGAGTAGTTGATCTAAGATTTACTAATGCTTGATCTGAATAAGTTCAAGCGAGTAGTCGCTACGCCTAAATACTTTTAGGAAAAAAAAAAAAAGTATTCGAATTGTATGAAGTAAAATAATCTACATAATTATGGGTTGGCCATTATGGGCTTTAGCATGTCTGCAGCCTACAATTTTATGATCAGTATGAAATTTTGAATTAATAAGGCCCAAGTCCATTAGTTAAATATATATATCTATAGAGGGAGAAGAGAGAGAATACACAAGAAGACAAAAGAGACCAAAGGAAAAAGAAGAGGGTTGAGGTGGATGGTTTTGGTCCATACACATAATATGGACACGATGGAAAGTACCACCAAGAAGATGACAAAAACTGTTCTTAATTGTTGAAATTACTAGCCCCAAATGCTTCCAAATCCACTGTGGGCTTCACCCTATCTACAAAAGAAAAACTCCATAAAGTTTAGCCCATTGAAAGTGAAGTTTTAATGACAGCAACGGCAGAACACAGATGCTACCAATGTACTAGAAGTCCCCTTTAATTCATAACTCAAAAAGCATCTTCAATCAATAAAATGAAAACAATAATAATAATACTAAAAAAGTAATTCTACTCTCCTTTTGTTTGGGTCATGTCAGAGTTGTTACTTTTGCCATAATAATACACACGAATTTGATGTCTGGATGATAAGGGTATAGTAATTGAGAATCAAATCAATTTTTATGATTGATTCTTATTTAATGAACGTAGAAATGACTCAAAAAAAAAAAAAAAATTCAAGCACTTAAACCTATAGAAAATTTGATTTTGCAAAGGTTAATATTTGATTGATACTAACAAGAGTCATAGCTTGGTTTTGTAAAGTTTTTTTTATTGATATTTGATTGATGCTACAAATTTTTTTAAGAGTCATATAATGAATTTGAAATAATCTATCTTCGAAAAACTTTTAATTTTCTTACAAAAAGAAACTTAAGATGGACCTCATCAAATTAAAGACTGTTTTTGATCTTGGGGTCATTAAAGTATAAGAGTATATAGTAAATTTTTTCCCCTTTTGAATAAGGTAAATATTCAAATATCAAAGCATAGAATCCATCATCGGATTGAAGATTTAACATACTCAAACCCCAACCAACTCCTTCAAAACACACAACCCACAATCACATTAAATTGAGTCATGGGTTGCTTTATTACATCAACGACATAAATTTGTAATTCATAAAGAGATTTTTAATATAGTAAATAACACATGACAAAACCTGCTATACATGAATACTGAAGAATCTTATACTACCTGATTAGTGGACATTTTTTTAGGCTGCGTATTTACCTTATTCGAAAGAAAAATCCATGAACGTGCCTTGGTGAGGGACATAAGTCTAATAAGCCATAACAATAGTTATTTTGAAAAGGTCCTTTTATGGAAAAACGTATAGACATCAAGTTGTAAAAATTCTACCTGCAAATTAGGAGTGTTCACGGATCAAGTGGGGTCGGGTAAAGTAGTGGCTTACCAATCGAACCACAAAGCTCAAGTTCAGAAACAATGAAACCGATTTTGACTCAATTTGGCTTTGAGTTGAATTTGAGTCGGTCGTGTTCGGGTTTGACTGGGTGAATTCCAATATAAGTGGCGAATAGGGTCGGGGAAATTTTTGAACACCCCTACTGCAAATTGAAGGCATTTTATCACCTAGTATTGTTAAAATAAATAAAACAAAAAAGAACCCGTTTCATAATGAAAAAGGTAATTACATGAAAATTAGAAGCACGCAAGCTTTTTTAAATGAGTCAATAAACTTGAGTCTTTACCCGAGGATTGTCCTAGTTGGTCAAATAGGTGTGCTCTCTACGATGTTCAACGCAGATCAACTCATGGGGCTATGCCGTGAGAAATTTATCCATCATAAATACTCTAGTACTGATGTGGATGGACTTTCATTGATTGAATCGATAAAGAGATTAGTTGAGGTTATTGACTTAAGGTTGATCCCCATGTTGATTTTGATGATAACAAAACCATGTGGTTGTTATCTAATGATTTCACTTAAGTGTGCAGATTAGACTATAATCATTTGATAACAAGAAAATAATTGAGTTGATCGGTTGAGTATCCAACAAGAAGATTACTTAGGTAATCTTATTCTTGAAGAGATTGAAGATGCTCAAGGAGTTCAACAAGTATTCAAAAGAAGGATGCAAGTGACTGAAGATCTTATGATGATTCAAGAAATTATTCAAAGAAGCAAAGCACTCAAGCAAGATTATTTGAAGAGTATTCAAGTTGATATGGAATTAATTCTTGAAGACTAAAGTACAAATTGAAGTGCAAATACAACAAAGGATTTCAAGTAGAATTGAAGACCGAAGAGCTAGCACCATACAAATATGGTTTACACTTCACTATGAAGACCCTTGATCCTCATGGCCATATAAAGTCCACTATATCATCATGCATGCTATGAACTTCTAAATTGGTTGATTTTTCTACTCTAAATCTGAAAAATGCATTGAGGCATAAAGCATAAAAGAAAGGGGGGCAACAAGTTGAAGCTTGTCAAGTAACAATGGAGAACTTGTCACATTAAAGATATTGAAGAACTTGTGGTGAGAAGCTTGTCATGAAACAATGAAGACAAGAAGTATGATGAGTTGATATATTCAGCAATCTCATAGTTGCAACCTCATTTAGATGACTCTTACAAGACATGGAAGCTCACCTTGAAGATTTGAAGATGTCTTGCAAGAATGGAAGAAGAAGAGACTCGCTTAAAGACGTGGAAGCTTTTTTTGGAAGTTTTGAAGATGTCTTGAAAGTATTGATAAGAAATCACAAGAGTTGGAAGTTTCATTGAAGATTATGTTGAAGTCTTGAATTGATGGAAGAAGCTATATTGATTAAAGAATCCTAGAAGAAATCAAGTTGATAAAGATCAAGCAAAGAAATTGAAGAAGTTCAAATAAGCATGAAAGATCAATTGAAGAAAAGAGATCTCAAGTCTTGGAAGCTCTCTTGAAGATTTTGAAGAAGACTTGGATCAATAGAAGAAGTAATGTTAATTGAAGAACTCTAAATATAATCAAAAGTGTATTGATTTTATCTTGAAGTGTTGAAGATGTTCTTGAAGTCAACATGCCTTGAAGAAGTCTTTTCAAGCCTTAGAAACCTTATTTGGATGATCCTTAAAGAGCTTGAAGATATTGAAGAAGATTGAAGAAGTATTGCAAAAGTTAAGAATTTTCCTAAAAAGAGTCGACCCCTCAAGCAAAAGAGTCGACTCATTCAAACAGAGGCTGAAAATTATGGTGGAACATCAAAAGAGTCGACCCCTAGCATAAAAGAGTCGACTCATTCCAATAGAGAATTGATTGTGCAATTTTAGACCAAAAGAGTCGACCCCTGGACCAAAAGAGTCGACTCATTTGGGCAGAACCTTTAAAAATCTGCTGCAACACAAAAAGAGTCGACCCCTGCAGCAAAAAAGTCGACTCATTTAAGGTAACGGCTAGTTTTTTGAATGTTATACTCCGTCGTTTTCGTATCAAATGGTCTCCCATCCATCTCCAACGGTTATAATCAACTCAAGGCTATATATACAAGATCCCCAACACATATATGATGATGAAGAACAAGAAGAACATTAGAAGAACTCAAGATTAAGTGCTACAAAGTAATATTTCATCTTCCATATCTTATACTCTGTTTTTATTCTTTTGGGGGGTTCTTAAGTGAGCTGAAAATTTGTTTATCCACTCTTTGAGAGAGAGTTATTCATTGTACAACCTTCATCTATTATTGGGTGGGTTTGTAAACTTGTAAGTTTGAGTGTTCTTGAGAAAAACACTTGTGAGTTTGAGTGTAGCTTGGGAAAAACACTTGTAAGTTTGAGAGAAGTTTGGACAAAATCTCTTGTAAAGTTTGAGTGAAGCTTGGACAAAATCACTCGTAAGTTTGAGAGAAGCTTGGACAAAATCTCTTGGGTTTTGAGAGCTTGGGGAAGAGCTCTTGTAAAAGTGAGCTAGGCACTTGGAGAAAAACTAGCAGCTGTGTAAGGAAAGTTTACATAGTGGAATGCCTTCGAGAGGATCGAGGAAGAGAGGACGTAGGCAAGGTTTGGCCGAACCTCTATAAATCTGGTGTTCTTCATCTCTTTGCACATATTACTTCCTTGCATTACATCTTAGTATTTGTTTGCTAGTTTGACTGCTCACTGCTTGTATTGCATTCTATTGTCTGTTTGTTTGAGTTATACTTTGATTAGTCATTGTTATATTACTCAATCAATTTTTAGTTGCATTGTTTGGTATAAATTCTATAAAACCCAATTCACCCCCCCTCTTGGGTCGCCTACTTGGGCCAACAGAGGTGAGGGTAACCTGGTCCGATTGCAATACAAAATAGAAAAAGAAAACGGAGGGATCAGCCTGGCATAATTTATCCTAAGAGGTAATGGTGAAGTTTGAAAATGGTTTCGTACTGCTAAGCTATATTAGTATAATGTCTTAATTATATAGTTTCCTAATTCTATAGTGTCATATAATTAGTTAGTTATCTGATTTGTTTAGTTTCCTATTTTCTATGACTTGTTCACCACTCCACTTAGACATGTATATGTAGGCTCTCTCTCAATGTAATAAACTGCGTCAATACTTTAATATATCAATACAATATATTACGATACTAAGATTTCGTTTTCTCTCCAGGGTTTATTCTTCTTTTTTCTTTATTCTATCATGGTATCAGAGTTATTCTAACATGGTATTAGAGCAACTGATCTGTAGCCTCTTCTGAAAGCAGTTATACCACGCTTCCACAATCAAACCAGTCTTCCAATTAATGAGTCATTCATCCATCTCATTGCGCATCCAAGCATAAAAATCAAGGTTTCTTATCAACGAGCCTCTCATCCATCTCAGCACGTGCCAACCACAAGTGTCGAAATCAAGGCTCTTAATCAATAAGTCCCTCATCCATTAATCTCGCAAAACACAATCTTACCTTGTCATATGCCCGCACATGCTGCAATTTTTCACCACACGCTTCATGTGTCTAATCATTGAGCCTCTCTGGATCATCATGACTCCTCTCTTGCCTGAGCCTCTCTGGATCTCTTAACTCCTCTTTCATCCTTGAAATTCTCTTGGCCTGTTAAACTGTTTATGGCATTATTTTCATGATATTATTTCTAAAATCAAGTTGCTATCTTACCTACCTGAGTTTGAGTGGAGGTGTTAAATTATATTAGTATAGTTTCTTAATTCTATAGTTTTCTAATTTCGTAGTTTCCTAGTTAGCTAGTTATCTTATGTGTTTAGTTTCTTATTTTCTATTATTTGTTCACAACTCTATTTAGACTTATATATAAAAGCTCTCTCTTAATATAACAAATAACATCAATACTTCAATATATCAATACAATGATTACAATACTGAGATTCTATTTTTCCTCTAAGGTTTTTTCTTCTTCTCTCTTTAATCTATTATGGTATTGGAGTTATTGTAATGCTATTGTTGTTAAAACTCGAGTCAAATGCTCTTCCATGAGTATTTGAATAGGGAGATAAATTCTTTTTCCTCCTTCGTATTGAATACCACTTTGAGGTCATACGAGTTTCGCTGAATTTTTTAATTTTACAGCCGAATCAAAAGAATTTTAATTATTAATCATTATAGAATTTTAATGAGTTGGATCTAATTGGGTTATTAGACATACATATTTAAGGCCCTGTTTTGTTATAGGCATGTGTGTGCACTTTATAATTGACGATGTGGTTGATCAGCGAGCGTGAATTTCTTGAGTTTATTGCAAGCTTTTTATAGAAGGGCCTAATTAGACTAGAGAGTATATATGACAAGATCCATTCTCCAATATAAACTCTAAACAACTTTTCCCATTGAGAAGTCATAAAATTATTTGAGAATGAGAGGAAGAACAAGCTCTGAGGTATAGAGAATTATTCCGCGCAAATTGACAGGCTTCCGCATTTAATGCCATAGAATTAATATTCTAATTTGTGTTCTAAAATGTTCTTATACAAATTTTTAAATGAGAAATAATAGCTTCATTCTCTTTTTTTTTTTTTTTTCCCAACTTTTGGTAATTTAGGTACTATTTTTGTTATGATTTTTTTGTCTACGTATTTGATGACTCCTTTACTACAAAACTTAAATTGAGTAGTAGTAGTTCTAGTATCGTACCACTAGATAAGTAGTACCAAAATTTTAGGTATTATTTTTGTTATGATTTTTCTATCTACTTATTTGATGACTCCTTCACTACAGAACTTAAATTGAGTAGTAGTAGTTCTAGTACCGTACCACTAAAGGCATATTTAGTTTGATTTTTTTAAAGTTTTTTTTATTTTATTTTTTTGACTTATAAGTAAAAAAAAGTTAGATTTATTTTTTAATTTTTTTTACTTTTAATAGGATAAAATATGCAGAAAAGTAAAAAAAAAAAGTAAAAAAACTTTAAAATCTTAACTTTTTTTGATTTATAAGCCAAAAAAATAAGTAAAAAAAATTTAAAATAAACTAAACCAAACGGACCTAAATAATTGTAGCTTCAATTTAAATTCAAACTTGTATTTTAGGTAAGTCATTACAGTAGCTTGTTTCAGCTACAATGCCACTTGCCAAACAAGACCTACAAAATGTCATAAAGCAACCAAAGTACAGCCCATGCACCCCCACCCCTACTCACATGCCTCCAAATCCATCCCAACACAAAAAAAATAAAAATAAAAAATAATACCTCCCTTGGGGTGGCATTTCCGTAAATAAATTGCACAGAGAGGACAGTTCTGTCAATTGAGACGGACTCGGTTTGTCGTCACGTGACTTGGCCTCAGCCGCACGCACGGAAGCTTTTGTCTCTTTTGTTTTGTTCTAATTACTACAAATACGGTAATTATGAATTCTTGTTTTATTTCTGGGGGCACAAAGGAGAAAACGTTTAAAAAATGGGGTGAGAATAAAAATTAGCAGAATTTCGGTGGAGGGTCCCACAAAAAATTAGCCAAAAACAGTTCTCCTTTCGGCCGCTCGCTTTGTCGTCTCTCTCGTCTTCCTCTCTCCACCCCCTCTTGTTCTTTAGCCTCTGTCCATACATTATTGCTATCCTGCGCGGCCCTCTTATCCTTCGCCCCCGCCTTCTCTCTTTACTCCTCCCTCTTTCTCTTTCTTCTATCTTATTGCAATAGATTTTACAAGATAGATGAGTTCAAGATTGGTTTTTGTTGTTTGATGCAGTTGGTCTTTGATGAGTTAGATAAATGATCAGAGAGAGAGAGAGGGAGAGAGAAAGAGTCAAGTTTTGGGTTTTCTTGGTTTGATCTTGGAAATGTGATCCGCTGTGATTGAAGAGGGAAGGTCTGAGGAGATCTGTGTTGGGTTTTGGAGTTTAGTGGTCGATTGTCTCTCTTCTTCAAGAGCCAGTCTCATGGCTGGCAGTAATGAAGTTAACCTCAATGAATCCAGGGTATCCGATTTCTTCTTGATCAGATGGCTATTCAATTCCACTTTCTACTTATTCCAATGTGTGTATTTGAATTTACATGTATACCTAGTGGGTTGTTTGATGGTGATTAGTGGTTACCATGAATATGTTGGTAAACTTGGTATGTTGATCGATGTTTATGTATATAACTTCTTGGTTTTCTGTGTTAGGTTTTAAGCTTGTGGCTTTGTACTAGCTTGAACTAGTGTTTGATTTTAGTTTGGGTATTTTGCCATGGGTTTTGACAAACATGAAGAAGCAAAGATTTATAGATGGGTTTGTTCATCTTTGTTTGTAGAAACTTTGGATAGTTGGTTTGAGATTTTGCTTTTGGGAAGTTATATTTCTGCTGATTTTAAGTTTGTTTTGTGGAACTTCTACATGATGGTCTGTATGGCCAATTCCCCTGTTTATTGCTTTATTCTTATTGGTTGTGCTATATTGTGAAAGAAGTTTGTGCATATTTTTGGGGTCTATAGGATTTCTCTGTGGATCTGTTTGTTCATTTTTTTTATAACTCTGTAGCAAGTTATTTCCGTAAATCCTGCATATACAATTGCCTTTTGATATGATTTTGAGGTGCCAGGTATAGATGGAGATGTTAGCATTAAAGTCTTGAGTTTTGTGTCTTTGTAAATGTGAATTGGAGTACCTCAAATTTCTCCTCTGCTTACGTGTAGATGGTGGTTCCACTGCATACATGGATCCTCATCTCCAATTTCAAGCTCGCTTACAATCTTCTTCGTCGTCCGGATGGCACTTTCAATCGCCATTTGGCAGAGTTCCTTGACCGGAAAGTGCCAGCTAACGCGAATCCTGTTGATGGTGTTTTCTCTTTCGATGTCCTTATTGACCGTGAGACTAGCCTCCTTATTCGAGTCTATCGGCCTGCTGATACTGAAGGTCTGCCTAGTATTGGCGATCTTGAAAAGCCCTTGACCTCTGATATTGTTCCTGTCATAATTTTTTTCCATGGTGGAAGTTTTGCCCACTCCTCTTCAAATAGTGCCATTTATGACACTCTTTGTCGCCGCCTAGTGGGCACATGTAAGGCTGTTGTGGTATCAGTGAATTATCGGCGAGCACCTGAAAACCGTTACCCTTGTGCCTACGACGATGGTTGGGCTGCTCTTAATTGGGTTAACTCGAGCTCATGGCTTCAAAGTCGAAAAGATTCAAAAGTTCATATATACTTGGCTGGAGATAGCTCTGGTGGTAATATTGTTCACAATGTTGCCTTAAGAGCTGTAGAATCAGGAATTGAAGTAGTGGGAAATATACTTCTCAACCCGATGTTTGGTGGGCAGAAGAGAACTGAATCAGAGAAGCGGTTAGATGGAAAATATTTTGTCACTATTCAAGACCGGGACTGGTACTGGAGAGCATTTCTTCCTGAAGGGGAAGACAGGGACCATCCAGCATGCAACCCTTTTGGTCCTAATGGTATAAGCCTTGAAGGAATCAAGTTCCCCAAGAGTCTGGTTGTGGTGGCTGGCTTGGATCTTGTTCAGGACTGGCAGTTGGCTTATTTTGAGGGGCTAAAGAGGGATGGCCAAGAGGTGAAGCTTCTACATTTGGAGCGGGCTACGATTGGGTTCTACTTGTTGCCCAACAACGATCACTTCCACACCGTTATGGATGAGATAAGTAATTTTATTAAGTCTTAATTGTTAATAGATGTAACTTACTGACCGGCAGCAATACTTAAAAAGCTTGACATTTTGCCATTTATCTTCTTCGGAAGGGCTTGTTTACAGTTTGTAAGATTGTTTAGTACTACCGCTTACTCTTTAGTTGGTTGTGTTATTGCTATTCTGGTCCATGGGGTCTGGTTCATCTTCGGCAAGAGATGGCTGGGTTTGGTTGTTGGTTGAAGAAGGCAAATGGTTCAGCATCTAGCTGGATTGGATGTTCCGTTTCTATTTGCACTCAGGTGTTTGGACCTTGAGTGATATGGTTTGATGTAAGTAGTTATAGGCCTGTGAAGCCGTCTGACTAAGTTTAGCAGATCCACCAATTCAAAATTACCCTTTCTGACTGCTGGTGACAGAAGAGAGCAAGACAAAAGTGTGGGGGTAATGTTTTGGGGCCGATCAATCTGAGGTCGGTTCTAGGTATTGTTATATAGCTAATTCTACAGCATGTATGGGAAAACATCCATTGTATTATATGTTTGTATGATGTTTATAGATATGTTCCAGAATTGTATAAAGTAGTTTGTTTATCCACTGTTTGGTTCTTTTTCTTTTTCATATGTGATTGGCTTAATCTTGTTTTCATTTACGCTTTCTCTTCTGCAGTTTGTTATTTGTTTCTGATCCAGTTGACCGTCCTAAAATTTGGCAGGTTTGTTTGAATTGTGAATTGGAGTGAAATCTCATTGAATATATTGTTATTGAAATCTCTGAGTTGGGGATGTCCCAGTTCTAAAATCTGTTTTCAGTATCTGGTAGAGCTATTTGAACTCCATTTCTGTCTAGTTCTGAGTCCTCAAAAGTTAAATAAGCATTGGGAAATTTCACTTCACTATTTCCCATTTCTTTCCTTTATACAGCAGTCTGTGCAAATTGGTCATGTTTATACTAGCCAGAGGCTCTAATTTTAATTCCATTATGAGGAACAGGAAGATTTGATGGGCAGCAAGTCTGGAGGGGTTTGAAATTACGTGGCTGAATTTTTGTACGGAATGATGTGTTTTAATCATGTCTTTTACTGTAAAATAAAACATTTATCATGATGGCCTTTAATTGCCAAAAAAAAAAAGCCAATACTTGCTGGGGGTTTTTCTGTATAACTTTACTCTTTAGATTAGAACATGCCATGATAGTGAATGATTGGAAATCTGATATGGGCTTCATCTTTAAATGTGAGACAATGTTATAGCTGGAACTGTGGGGGCCTTTTCTGGCATTGGATTCAGGAATCAAGGTTTGATGCTAAAAGCATATTGCCCTGAATGCCATTTTCCCATTTGGAGAATAGTTCCATGGGGTTGATAGGGAAGTACCAACATTGCCTGATTTGTGTTAGCAACCTCAAAATAGTTTGGGCAATAATTGGGTTGATAGTTCATGGATTCAGTAGCCATCAACATGTTCTTAAGGTAATTGTGAAAAAAGGCTCTAATGTTGCTCCATGAAATCCAATTCCATACCCCGTATGAGCTTGCTCCGACCGTTGACACTAAACAGAGAATTGATGTGTTGGGATGAATGATTGGAAGGAGGTTTAAAATCAATACATATTTGCCATTTTCTTCAAGATTGGTTTGATCCATCCGCGTCAGTTGTTGGATGCCTCTTCTGGAAGAGTTGTTTGGAACTTGGGATCGAAGCAAATACAAAAATTGGCTTGTTTTGGAAGAAGGCCAACCCCCGTAAGTAGCTGTGATTGAAGCTTGGATGCATTAAAGGGGACCACAAAAGACCTACACCCAATGCTTTTAAGCTGGTTGGGATATATATTCAAAATGAGAGAGAGAGAGAGAGAGCCGAATGCTTTTAAGCTGGTTAGGATATACATTCAAGAATATTAATTGAAATGGCTAGAAACAGCTAAGCTCTGGACAAGTACATGCAAGCAAGCCTGCTTTTGTTTTCTATTCACTGTCCAGGTCCCACTTGGACACACATTGTTTGCTTGTGCCAATCCACTAGGAAAAAAAAAAGAGGTTGTAATTAAATCCATCAAAGTTCAGAATCATCCTTAATGTTTAGCATTAAAGATTTTTGAAGTTAGCTTTTAATCTTCTTTCTTTGATTTTCCATCAAATAAATTTTGAGAGAAAGATTGGAAGTCCTTGTCATCAAATGGGTGTTGTTTAATCATGGACAATGACTAGGACAGCAACTAAGAGCAGGTTGAGTTTTGGCTGAGCAAGGAGAGGGTGGTTGGTTTGGGCTTGTTTGCAAAATTTTAAATCCTCCTCTTCAGGCCGTGTTAAGTTTACTCAATGCAGGCCCCAAAAATGAATAAATAAATAAATAAATGTATTTAGGGTTTCATGTGGATATCTCATTGCAACAGCCCATGTAGCAGTAATTTTTGTTTTTGTTTTTGGAACAAAAAAAATGAAAATGTTCAAGACACCTTCATTTTCATGTGATTGGCGTAGTGATTCGTACTACCGGAAAAGAGAAATCGATAACCGGCAGGCAATAGAATCCGCCGATAGGCGCAAGCAAGCGTAGCGAATCACATAGAACCGAACATTGATTTTACCAAACCAAAAATGTCAAAATAATGTTTATAATATTCTAGACTTTCTTCTTTTTTTATTTTTTTGTCTTCTTTCATTTAGACACTTCAATTTGTAGAGAATACAACCCTTTTTTTTTTTTTTTTCATTTAGACATTTTTATTATAAATTTTCTAACTTAAAAGAAAATCACTTTTAGAACTAATTTAAACTTCTATAAAGTTACTTTTTTAAGTGACCTTTTACAATTAATTTAAGCTTCTTTAAATTGTAATCCTTTAATTTGTCGGTATGAGTTTTTTTGAAAGAATGTTGTTTTATGATGTTCTTTTTCTTTTTTTTTTTTTTTTTCTGTTTATTGTAAAGAGTTTGATAATGTTCATGTCTGAGATAAATGAGTTTTTCTTGTTTTCTGGAGAAATTATAATTTCAAAAGATTTGGGGGGGTTTTGAATCTGTCAGACAACCGCATGACCAACCCAGCCAGTAGAACGCCGGCTGAGAACGATCCTCTACTGCTCTAGAGAATCTGCAGAGAGACCCAAGAAGCTGTTAATCACGCTCTGATCATGCGGCCGTAAATCATCCACCAGATTTCGGTTCCTGTCTCCTTAGAAATCAAGGATACAGAGGTACGAGCCTATAGAACAGATCCTGTTCAAGTAAGGTCGTGCACTTGGTTGCTGTTCTTGACTTATGAATACAGCTCCTTTGTCCCGTGTTCTTTCGATGTGGGACTCTGTCTCGCTTGTCAGTTGTCAGACCCTCTTTTTTATATGTGTGTGTATACACAAATATATGTGTCTGTAAATGTAAGGATCTAACAGTTGTTGTAGTGGGTACAGAGTCGAGCTACATTCTAAATGGGTTGGCATTGAAATTACGAATGAAAAAGAAGGGTGTTCGAGTTGGATTGGAAGACGCAAGTGAGAGGATGGGGGAACATACTTTTATTAGGATCGCTTGCTACTTTTCATCGCAGCACCTACCTACTTCTTTTCCTGAGTAACTTTCAGATAGCTGAGCATTTTGTAATTCAACACCATTATTTGCATCTCACCGAAGAGAGAGAGAGAGAGAGAGAGAGAGAGAGTTTTTACTTTCGACTTGCGGGGAGCTTGGGCGTGAGGTATCCCGTTTCTCGGACGGGAATGGTCAGCTCACCATTGATGTCAGGAATTATATGAAGTTCTTGAGAACTTTCTGTATTTTCTGAGATGAAGATGTATGCAATGTAGCAGCAACTGAGGCTGGGATTGATGGAAATGGATTATACGATGAGTAGAATTTGCTGTGTCTCAAAGCTTCTGTGACAGTGGGAATATTACCAGCAAACAATTTTACTCACTGATCAGGGCATTGCTCCTCTCAAAAGGCTCAGCTGAGGACCTTTCACCTTTTCAACTTGGAGAAGTTTCAAGTCTTGTTGATCAAAATCCGGCACTGGACAACGATGCTGGCAATCAAGAAGGGGGAATTCTCATCAGAAAATTGTTTTCTAATTCTATAGGCTTTCTTTGTTATTTTCCTTTGTTTCTTCTTTGTTCTTTTCTGTTGATGTGTCTTTTATGGCTTTAATATGAAACTTGATATGGCAAAGGCATGCCCACTTCTATCATCAGACAAGACTTGTCTGTTTTTTACTGCTGATCTTCTGTTTTTGATTTCACGAGGAGCTTTTGGTTTGGCTTCGATTTATACATACAATAGGTAGTGAAATCACTGAAATGTGAGTTGTAGGTGAGAATGCATGTGGAGTTAAATGATGGAGCTCATCAACCAATTTGTTCTTCATCAGTCTTTTTCCTATGGTTCTCTGTCCACAAAATTCTAGATATACATGCATGAATTAAAGATATGCATCAACAGAAAGAGTGCTTAAAATTCTCATCTTGATTGAGACCAACAGAATTTGGAAAAACCATCTTACTTGAAAGTAACTGAGATTCACTTCATTTCCTGTAGCTCACCCCCCCAAAAATAGTTGCAGCCTTCATACTCGTTAATCGCCCAAAGCTTTCGCAGTCAATAAATCCTTTCCCAATGAGCAAAAGACTAATGCAAAAATGATAGTAAATCAAACATAGTTTTAACTGAGAGGAAAAAAAGAGCACAAGATAACCCCACAATATAGCTTATTAATGTTGTATTGCTCCTTACAATGGGTAAGTCAAAAACATCATGCAAGAACATGATTTACAGAATAAAGTTGAGTAAGGAACTGCATTGGCATTTCTTTGCCTTCTAAATAAAAACTTGGGTTTCTTTTACTCTTAGAATTCGTAGTTTCTTGATCTAACAAAAAGACTAGACAGAAAAGGGAGGCTCTCAACGCCCACGAGCAACATATGTAACAGAAGCCGTGGAAAAAATTGTTGTTGCAGAGGACACCAAAGTCCAGCAGCACTTGCTCCTATGCGCCTCTGCAACCGAATTCTGCAGGAACTCGAGTTGTCGCTTCATGTCTTCAACCTTAGTTTCCCTATTCTTGAAAGCATTCCTGGTTGCTCCCAACTCTGCCACATGAGGTTTTACCTCTTCTCCAACCTTTCGTTCATCAATAGGCCCATTATCTCCAATGAGGCCCTTTTCATCTTTGGATAGAGAAACAATCCCCACAATGTTCCATAACATGTTTAAGACACACTCTGAGTTAGCATTAGCCGCTTCCACTTTAGCCTGCATATCATCAAATTCTTTTCTACTATTTTGAAAGTGCATTCTCCAATGAGGCTATTTCCTTCATCAGCATATTGCAGTTGCTTTCCAACTCTTTCTTTTCTTCAAACACATCACAATTTACGAACTTCGGATTGTAGTTCCTCATTTCTCTCGGCTTGATAATGTTCATGTCTGAGATAATGTTTTTTCTGGAAAAATTTAATTTCAAAATTGCTCCAAAGATATTGGGGGAGGGTTGAATCTGTCAGACAGCCGCATGACCACCCCAGCCAGAAGAACACCGGCGGAGGTCGATCCTCTACTGCTCTTAGGAACCTGCAGAGAGACCTAAGAAGCTGTTAATCACGCTCTGATCATGCGTCCATGATTCATCAACCAGATTTTGATTCCTGTCTCCTTAGAAATCAAGGATACAGAGGTACGAGCCTATAGAACAGATCCTGTTCAAGTAAGGTCGTGCCACTCTTATCTGTTCTTGACTTATAAATACAGCTCCTTTTTCTAGTGTTCTTTCGATGTGGGACTCTGTCTCGCTTGTCAGTTGTCAGACCCTCATTTATATATGTGTGTACGTATATATATATATATATCTGTGGGTGTGTTTGTAAATATCAGACTCTGAAAGTTGTTGCCTTGTTGGATACAGTATCGAGCTATTCTAAATGGGTTTGGCATCGAAATTACAAAAGAAAAACAGGGGTGTTGGAGTTGGATTGGAGGAGTGGAGGACCCAAGTGAGAGGATGGGAACATATTTTTGTTAGGATCACTTGCGACTTTCATCGCAGCACCGTCCTAAGTAAATTTCAGATAGCTGAGCATTTTGCAATTCAACAAGATTATTTGCGCCTCACTGATTTCTTCATAGAGAGAGAGAGAGAGAGAGAGAGAGAGAGAGAGAGAGAGAGAGAGAGAGAGAGAGAGAGAGAGAGTTTTTACTCTTTTGACTTGTGGGGAGCTTGGGAGTGAAGTACCCCGTTTCTCGGACTGGAATGGTCAGCTCACCATTGATGTAATGAATTATATTAAGTTCTTGAAAAGTTTCTGTATCGTCTGAGATGAAGATGTATGCAATGCAGCAGCAACTGAGGCTGGGATTGATGGAAATGGATTATACGAAGAGTAGAATTTGCTATGTCTCAAGCCCCTGTGACTGGGAATATTACCAGCAAACAATTTTACTCACTGATCAGGACATTGCTCCTCTCAAAAGGCTCAGCTGAGGACATTTTACCTTTTCAACTTTTGAGAAGTTTCGACTGTTGTGGATCAAAATGGGGCAGTGAACAACGATGCTGGCGAATCAAGATGGGAGAATTCCCATCAGAAAATTGTTTTCACATTCTATAGGCGTTCTTTGTTATTTTCCTTAGTTTCTTCTTTGTTCTTTTCTTTTGATTTGTATTTTATGGATTTAATATGAGTATGAACTTTATATGGCAAAGGCATGCCTACAAGACTTCTCTGTTTTTACTGCTGATCGTCTGCTTTTGCTTTCATGAGGAGCTTTTGGTTTGGCTTCGATTTATACATACGGTAGGCAGTGAAATATGAGTTATAGGTGAGAATTCGGCGTAAAAGTGGTCCTGGAAAAACAAAGCCACGAGTCCATTTGGTTGTTCAGTGGTTGTGTGAATATATGTAGTTTCTTCAGAGTTTGAATTTTTCTTCAGATTGTTAATGCCTGGTAAGTTTGGATTCACAATTGGAAACTCAGCCATGGTCCGGTAGGAGATATTCATTTGATCAGTCGGCGGGCGATGGACTTCAGTTTCTTCTTTTTTTTTTTCAAGTCCTTTTTTCTTTTCTTGATTAAATGAGCTCATCAACCAATTTGTTCTGCATCACAGTCCTTTTTCTATGGTTCCCTGCCCACAATTCTAGATATGCATGATGCTTATACCTGAACAACAGCTATAATATCAAACTGCTCTGATTATCCCAACCAATTGTTTTAAGACCCATGCACACAACACACTACACACCATCAAAGTAAACAAGATATAAAGCTTCATGAATTTAAGTACCAAACTAAAGTGAGAGAGGATATGCATCAACAGAAAGAAATGCTTGAAATTCTCAATGTGGATTGAAACCAACAGAACTAGGGAAAACCATCTAACTTGAAAGTATTGAGATTAACTGTATTTCCTGTAGCTCAAGCCCAAAAATATTTGCAGCTTTCATACTCATTGCTCGCCCCATGCTTTGGCATTCAATAAGTCCTTTCCCAATGAACAATAGAGATAACATGACAATGAATTAACCGTGGTATTGAATGAAAGGAAGAAACAGCAGTAGATAACCCCAGAATATTGCTTATTAATGTTGTATTGTTCCTTACAATGAAAAAGAAATCAAAAACATCATGTAAGACAGTAAGAACATGATTTCAGCATTAATGAGTATTATCCTCTTTCACAGAACAAAAGTTTGAGTTAAAAGACTTGGATTTGTTATGATTCATAGTTTCTTGATCTAACAAAAAGGACTTGATAGAAAACCAATACTCTCAACGCCCACGAGCAACATATGCAACAGAAGCTGCGGCAAAGATTGTTGTTGCAGAAGACACCAGAGTCCAGAAGCTCTTGCTCTTGTGCGCTTCTGCTACAGAATTGTGCAGGAACTCGAGTTGCCGCTTCATGTCTTCAACCTTAGTCTCCCTATTCTTGAAAGCATTCTTGATTGCTTTCAACTCTGCCACATGAGGTTTAACCTCTTCTCCAACCTTTTCTTCATCAATAAGCCCATTATCTTCTGTGAGGCCCCTTTCATCTTTGGACAGAGAAACAATCCCCACAGTGCTCCTCAACATCTTTAAGACATGCTCTGAGTTAGCATTAGCCGCTTCCACTTTAGCCTGCATATCACCAAATTCATTTCTACCCTCTAAAAGTGTATTCTCCAATGAGGCTATGTCCTTCATCAGCATATTGCAATGGTTTTCCAACTCTTTCTTTTCTTCAATCACATTACAATTTTCGGCTTTCGTTTGTTCTACCACCCTGTGGGTTTTTTCAATTTTCTTCTCCATTTCCAGAACCTTCTCCCTCAAGCTTATACCATTCTTTTTCTCCTCATCAAATCCCTTTCTAGCCTCATCCCTCTCAATAGTGACTTGAGTGATTGCACCTCTGTAATGATTAACTTTGGATTGTAATTGCTCATTTCTCTCTGCTTCATTCCTGCATGAAGCTTCCAGTGCCGATATAGCATCTTTAAGTTCACCCATCTGTATCTGCATTTCAACCAATTCACTCTCAGTTCTGACTTTCACCTCCTCAATCTCAATTTTCCTTTGAACTATTTCATCCGTTTTTCGCTTCTGATCATCTAGTTCCTTCAGAGCCTCATTCAAATCTTTCTGGACCAAACCCTTTTCCTCAATCAAGCTCTCAAAGCTCCTTTCCTTCTCCTTCTTTTCTTTGACCAAATAATCAATCTCCTTCACCATCTGCTTTTCCTTCTCCATACCTTCCACATAACTTTTCTCCAACTCAGTTACGTTTGCCCGCAATCTCTGTTCCTTTTTTTGCAGACTCAGTAACATCTCCTTGAGTGCAGCCACTGTTGTTTCCAACTCATTTTTCTTCTTCACTTCCACACTTCTTTGCTCCTCAATCCCTTTCTTCTCCCTAACTATTTCCTCAATCTCTCTCTTCAGTTCCTCAATTACCAGATTCGACTCTGCCAAACTCCGCTCAATGTAATCCTTGTCCCTCATCATCGATTCAATCCTTCTTTCTCTCTCTTCTTTTTGCTCCATTACGCCATTGTATTCTATCTTCAGTTTCTGAACCTCTTCTTGAAGCTTTTTCTCTCTCTTCTCGGCCTCAATGAGCTTGAGTCTCAACCCATTTGTCTCTTCAATCTGAACGTTCAGTTCAGCCCTCAAAGCATCCCGCTCACGACACACACGACTCGACCCCTCTCTCTCGTGGTCAATCTCTACGACAAGCTCGCTCGACTTCTGCTTCAACAGCACAATCTCAGACTCTCTCTCGCTCCTCACCTTCTCAATCTCCCTCTTCTCTCTCACAACCTCTCTCATTTCAGTCTTCAAACTCCGCAACCTCCCCTCAATCTCTAATTTCTCTCTCCAAAAACCCTCTCTCTCCTTCTCAACCAACTCCGCCTGTTGACTTACCTGCACAGCTACAAACAAAAAAACCAAATGCCTCTCCAACTCCAGCTGCGTCGTACAGTCGTGCAGCCGAGTCAACTCGGACCGCAAGCCCTGTTTCTCCATTTCGGACCGAGTTAGCTCCGATTCCAGAGACCCTTTCGAGCGGAGGAGCGCGTCTACCTGTTGTCGGCGCTCAACGGCCTCTTTGATAAGCATAGAGTTGAGGGACTTCAAGTTCTCAAGCTTCTCGGAAGCGTCGTCCATGGTGGTGGCGGCGGCTTGGTGAGCGCGCTCTTGGTTTTGAGGTGGCTTGTTTGGGTGGGTTGGCTTCTTTTTAGCCATCGATTGATGGGTTGGGCTTGGTTTGTGCATGGTTTATTTGTGTTAAGAGATGAGAGGTAATGGTTTCGTTTAGGGTTTTTTTATGGTGGAGAATGGACAGTCAGATGAGAAATAGCAGCAATATTGAGGAATATGGTAGTGAGAGAAAGAGAGAGAGAGAGAGGAGGGTTTAGGGTTTTTGAAATATTTACGTGGGGGAAAGGCGTCCAAGACCATCATGAGGTGGCCAGTGTCCAACGGGTAGTTCAGATAATAACTTTGTCATTTAGTGAATGTGTCAGGGCATTTAAGGACTTCAAGAGGATAAAATTGGTAGCCCTTCCCAATAAGAATCTGCCACGTCGTAAAGATGCTTCAATCCTCCGTACTGTGGAGATGTGATATTGGGTGGTGGTGAGAAGATGGAGAGTTAGGGAGAGAGAGAGAAAGAGAGAGAGGGGGGGTGTTTGGGGGCGACTGTAATTCAAATTTTTGGGGCAATGTGGGGAGGATCTGGAGAATTGACAAAATACGATGCTCACTGGTAGCTGAAAAGACGGGAAGTTGTTGGGCCACGTGGGTATTTGAATTGGTCACTCAAGAATGAATTCGAAGAGAGGGGAGGGGAGTGGAGATATAGAAAACGACACCGTGCCTCTCTTTCCGTTTTCTTCGGTTTGTCTGTATTATCTTCCTAACAAGGCTGTTTGGACTTTGGAACCTGAAGATGGGGAAGGGGAAGGGGAAGGGGAAGTGGAGGGAAAGTAATTTGTATGAATTTTCTTTCTTTTTCCTCAGCTAAAAACAAATAAGAGAGCAAAGTAAAATTATTAATTTTCTTTTCTTTTACTTTTTTTTCCCCTCAAGCTGTGAAAATAGCTACATATACAAACAAAAAGATAAAACAAAGCAAGTTATATATTAAAATGATTTTTATGCATCAATTATTTATAAAAATAATTATAATTATTGTAAAACTAATACATGCAAAGCAAAACTGTGTTTGTTTACATGGATGTGAAGTGTTGGATTGACTTCACCAGAGTCCACCACAGATTTGAGGTTGATGCAGTAAAATTGCTCTTAAATATGCAATTTTTTTTTTGTTGTTTTTTTATATAAGGCACATGGGAAGGGAAATGGGATGACAGGATTCGAACCGTAGTTGAATAAGTGAGTTCAAACCACCTCAACCATTGAGATTGACCATTTATTTCTTGATAAATCAGTAAAGTTGTAAGGTCTGCTCTAGGTTGGGATGAACTACTCTGAGGGTTGACAGAGGGATCTTGAACTAAATATACTGGTGTGGTACCTACCAAGGACTAAGATGACTAAGCTAGCACAATTCGACTGGAAGAATATATAGAATAATGGCCAAAAATAGATTGTGCCCCCATGTCACACCCTCATCTCCTTTCTGGGCACAGTTGCGCTCCTAGTGGGATGATGGATGCTAACTCTCAGGCGGGGATCTCAGAATGTGCCATTGAGGTGCCTGAAACTGTGCTCGACCTAGCGTGCTGGCTACTCATTTTCTGCTCGGTGTTCGGGGTTAAGAATGTGTTGCGTAGATGTCTTACCCGATCCCCTCTTGACTTTTCTAGTCGGGATGTGATACCAAGATTGTTCTAGAGACCTTGGCCAGATCGGCCCTATCAAATGCTCCCAATTCTTCGGGTCCCCTTGATCGTGATCGGGAGGGGTTTGAAATTATGTGAGATAGACCTAAGGGGGGTTACTCGATTTCTTGTGAACCCGACCAAAGGCGAGGTTACTGGGTGCATTCTCTCCTTGTTAATCTTCATTTGCTCGAAGACTGTGTGGAACAGGGAGTCTGCCGAGCTACATTTATCGATCAAAACTCTTCTTGTTTTGAAGTTGGAGATAATGGCGGTAATCACTAGGGGGTAATGTTAGCACTCCATTTTGGTCACTCAACGATCTTCGGCCCGACCAGAAGCACTTACAAACCAACACAAGCATACTCAAGCCTAAATCGACTTTTTAAGTCCAATCCAATTTATCAACTACTTCGCGGGCCTACTGGGCTCAATAGAAGGAAAATGACCAGAATGCCCCTTGTGTATTTGTCAATTTAATCCAGCCAAACACGTCTTCCATAAGACAATAAGTCCATTCAAATTCAAAGTCAAATCTAATTATCCCGTCATTCGAGAAAGTTGATCCCTCATTGATGATAAGACCATTCAATCCTATATGGCACGATCACCGAGAAAGTTTATTTCTTGGATTGGTAAAGCCCCTTTTACACTCATATCCCGGAAGTACCTAAGTCCTCGAGATGGAAGAGGGGTTCACTTCTGGCGTCTGTTAGCCCGCCAATGTAAAATGTCTATTAATTCAGCACGTTTTTTGAGAAAGCATAAACCCCTCAAGAACGAAAGACCGTCCAAGTTCGGCACGATTTTTGAGAAAGTTTATCCCTCAAAGCAGTAAGACCCTTTCAAACCTATCCACCGAGAAAGTACCAATTCCTTGGACAAAATTCCAGACCAAATCCAGACCGGTCAATATCGACGCCTGCTAGCCCGTCTTGGTGAAAAAATGACTATTTTGCCCCTAGCGGGCTTGACGCGTTCTTTGAGAAAGTACCAAGTCCTCATAATGGGAAGACCACCTTCCAAGGCCGTCCTAAGACGGTTCGGCATGTCTAATGCAATCTAGTCAACCCTAGTCCTTTCCTGGAGTTTCTTTAGTCAAAATGACCATTTTGCCCCTGGGTATCCAATCACCCTAAGAAATCACACCGGCTTTGGGTATCAAAATGGCAAACCCCCAGTTAACTCTGGTTAACCCTAATCAACTTTGGTTAAACCCAGTCAACCCTGGTCAACTCTGGTTCCCGATCAACTCTGGTTAACCTCGGTTAACCCTGGTCACCCCTAGTCAACTTTGGTCAACCCCAATAAACTCTGGTCTACCCAATCAACCCTGGTCAATCTTGGTCAACCCTGGAGCTCTCGGAATGAGGTGACCACGATCTAGTCACTCTCTTTAACCATACCGGCTCTGGAAATCAAACCGGCAACCTCCAGGATGCTTTCTAGAGTACTCCCTTCCATTTTTGCTGGGCCCCGCCATCTAGCACTTTTCTTTTTGAACTAGAACCTCCCTGTTCCACTTCGAGTGACCATTTTTTAGCCTTAAGCCACTTCTAGAGGCGCACACCAACCCCCCAGGCTGTCAAAAGCAGTTATAAATCGATCAGCATCAAACCAACCCTATATCTAACTTTTTTTCAGCCATTATAAATGTCCCTGGGCTACTCTCAGTGGCGCATGGCCAAACTCAAAGCGTGTGCCACTAAAAGTGGCGCACAACCCCCCTACTTTTGCACTATAAATACAAATCTCTCTCCTCACTGTTTTAGGTCAAAAAATTTATCCAAAAACTCTCCCCCTCTGTTCCAAACAGCTCTTAGAGCCCTCTTTCTCTCTCTCTCTCTTTCTTTCTCTCGAAGTCTTACCGGTCGAGCCTTAGCCTGAAGCTTTGAAGTCTTAGCATCCGAGCTTTATCGAAGGTCTATCCCGTTGCTTGAAAGCACCCGAAGTCTTTCTGACTCTAAGGCCCGGGCCTCCATCCAAGAAAGAAGAAACGAGATAAGGTAATCTTTAGTTTACCTTTTCGTACTCTCCCACTTTTTTTTCTCCCTTCGAACTCACTTGGGTTCTTCTATTTTTTAATCTCTTATCTCTAAACCCCCCTTTCTTGCGTGCTTAGAATAAGGGGACGTTAAGTTCATGTCGAGAGTGAATAAGAGGAGATTACCGATCGAGACTCTCTTTTTGGCCTTCACTTGCTTCACGGCATGGCCCTAGGGCCTTCTTGTAATGTGGTAATACCTAGCCTTGTATGTTCCATGCCGTTATCATCGTTGTCATGCAATTGCATTCTTGCCACTTCTTTATCCCCTAAAATCATTTTTCAAAGTTATTTTCTCAAAATCACCATTATAGGTTGATCCTAACCCTCTCATGGTTAGGGTTTTCCTAAAAAAGTGTAACATTTTAAATGGCTCCCGTTAGCCTACATTTGTTTCTTTTCAAAAACTTGGTCTCGAAATGATCCTAGTCTTTTTATGATTAGGATGGTTTCGAGAAATGTGTGATATTCAAAAAAACCCGAAAGGTCTATATTTTTGGCTTCGTGCCTTTATTGTTTTTTAATACCATAAGCCTAAAGCGATTCTAGCATTTCAATGGCTAGACTAGCTTTAGGCAAGGTGTGATATTCATTTAGATGACTAAAATTCAAGTTAGGATTCCGGGCCCTAAAACATGTTTTCAAAAGACTCGATTTTCGAACTATTTACAAAATTCTCATTTGTCAAACCCTAGAAGTCCAATCCTAGAAAAATTTCGTTTTTGCCAACTTGAAAACCTTTCATTGTTAAACCAAAATCATACCTTTTTCAAACTCTCAAAATCCTCAATTTCCAAACTAATCAAACCTTTCCTTTTCAAACTTTTCTTTTTAAAATCAATCAAATCAAAACCTTCCATTTCAAATCCCTCAAATCACTCCTTTTTCGAGCCTTTCAATTTTAAACCCTAAATCTATTTCTCCAATTTTGGAAACAATCCAAACTTACCTTTTTCAAAAAGGAAACAAAACCTTTCCAAATCTTTTCAAACCCTTTCAAATCTTCCAAATTTTTTTAAAATCTTTCTGAAAGGAAACAAATCAAATCTTTTTAAAAAATGGAAACAAATCTTTTCCAAAAATAAAATAAAATCTTTTCAAAATTCTCAAATCAAATCTTTTCAAATCAAGTCAATACTTTCAAATCAAATCCAATCTTCTTGAAAAAGAAACATTTCCGAATCTAATCTTTCTAAAAAGGAAACATTTCCAAATCCAATATTTCTGAAAAGGAAACATTTTCTAAACCCAATCTTTTAAAATCAAATCAAATCTTTTAAAATCAATACCCCCAAATCAAATCCAATTTTTCTGAAAAGGAAATATTTCCAAAATCAAATATTCCTGAAAAGGAAACATTTTAGAAGTCCAATCTTTCCTGAAAAGGAAACACTTTAAAACTCAAACTTTTCTAAAAAGGAAACTTTCTAAAAATGAAAACTTTCTAGAAATAGAAACTCATTTCAAAATTTCAACTCTTTCAGATTCTTGTTCGAACTACGCCTGACCTGATTCTTTTTAAGGAGGTACGTAGGCAACCTTTCATGGGGTGCGGTCTTAACTCTTTTTAAATTTTTAATTCCATAACCATTTTTCAAACTCAATTCCATCTTTCAAACTCTTTTTCAAACTTTGTTTTCAAAAGTTTTCTAAGTGGATAGCATTAAACATAGGTAACAGGTGAGTCGTAATTAGGTGAGTAAAAGGTGATTAGACATATAGGTACCGCAAGGGTGGGATAGGGTGATAGTCCTAAGATATCTTCCTTACACGTAACCAACCCCTGGATTTAAGAATTTCTGTATCAAAGACCAAAATTGGAGTTAATTTTTAAAAGGATTTTCCAACACTTTTAGGGTTGTCAAATAACCCTACCTTCTAAAACCCTCTCATGAGGACATTTTTCAAAAATACTTTCCAAAACCTAAGTTTAACCCTCGGGTTTTACTTGGTGTAGATGACCTAGCACATCTTTAAATATATTAGGTGGCGACTCCAAAGACCTTTTCAAAAAGCCCTAATCAATTCCATTCAAACCTCGTCGTATTTGTCCTCTTAGGAGGATGAGCTCTAACGAGAGAGCACTGTGCTTGTTTCCAAGCCAAGAGAGCTTGGTTCGGTCTAAAAACGGGACGCAACATGTAGTCATGGGGTTGGCTCAGCTCTTCCACTTCATCTTCTATGAACGTTATGGTGATGGACTCCGTCCTGGATATCTTGTTTGGACGCTCGATCTAGAATACTTCTTGTGGCCTTTTGATCTTCTGAGCATGGCTCTTTTATGCTGTTAAGGATTCTCCTCCTCCAGCAAAACCTCCAGCTATCACCCAAATTTCTCCCATAAGTTGCTGATGTTGTGGAGTTGGCCCAAGATTTCTTCCGTTGGCTCAGTTGGGCTGTCGGTCTCTTCCATATCCGGCCACGTATCTCGCGAGCCTACCCTGTTTGATCAAGCCCTCAATTTATTGCTTGAAGTCAATGCAGTCCTCGGTATTGTGGTTCTGATTTTGATGGAATTGACAGTATTTCCTGGTGGACCTCTTCTTAGGGGGTGTTTTCAATCTAGCTGGCCGTCTCAAGGCTTGGTTGTTCCATATTTCATACAAAACGTTCTCCAAGGGGGCAATAAGTGGCGTGAAGCCACGACCGGGGTTGGCAAGGCCGCCTTTCTTCCCCTCGTCGTGAGGTGTCGACCTGGAGCTCCTTGGGGTTTTAACCTCTCGATCGTCCTGTGGCTCTTCTCCCGACCTTCTCTTCTTGTCTGAATGTGAACTTTTTTCTCCCTCCTGGTCACTCTTGGCGTTGATTATGTCCTATATGTTCATGTGTTTCTGTGCTCGGAGCATGAGTTCTACCATACTCTTCGGGGTCTTTAGACAAGGAAAAGAAGAACTTGTGGGTCCTCACCCCGCTCATGAAGGCGATCACCGCCACCTTGTCGTCTACATCGTCAATATTAAGTGTTTCCTTGTTAAACTGGCTCACGTACTCCCTTAGTGATTCATTCTTTTTTTGCTTTACAGTCAGCAGGTAGGCTGCAGACTTTTTTTGTCTCTGTCCTCTGATGTAATGCCCGACAAAAAGCTTGTTGAGCTAGGCAAATGTACTGACTGTGTTCAACTTGATTCTATTAAACCAGACTTTGGCTAAGCCCTTTAAGTTGATGGGGAAAGCTCTGCACATGATCTCGTCTAGAACGGCCTGCAAGTGCATCAAAGCTTTGTACGTCTCGAGGTGGTCCAGGGGATTCTTGGATCCATTTAATGTCTCGAGGGTTGGCATCTTGAACTTGGGCGGTAGGGGCTTTTCCATCATGGCTGGGGTGAAGGGTTAATCGATTCGATTAACGAGCTCTTCTACAGTGTTCGGGGTTTTAGCCTTGGCTACTTCCAAAACCCTTGAAGGGTTGTCCATTCTTTCTCCGACGACTTCCACGTTTTAAGGGACTCGATGTAGCTGGGATTGCATGGCATGACTGTGCTCGTCCTCCATGGGCTTAGCGTCGTTGGCCATATGGATTCCTTCATCTGCCCTACCTGCTTCGTTCTTCTCTTGATCATTTCCCCCAACTATTTCCCCATTCTGGTGCTAAATTTCTGGTGGCTGGACTTCTGGGGGTGTAGGGGCCTTTTTGAGTAGTTGTTGATTTTAGGTAATCAACTACTGCATCCTAGCCATCATGGTGGCCACCTGCTCCTCCAACGCTGTCATTCTATCCTCATTTTGATCTTCCATTGCTGCTTGTCTTTGTGCAATAGTACTTGACCGGGTTAGGACCATAAGAATAACAAGTAAGTCGTTCCCATAAACGGCGCCAACTGATAAATTAGTAAAGTTGTAAGGTCTACTCCAGGTTGGGACGAACTACTCTGAGGGTTGATGGAGGGATCCTGAACTAAGTACACCGGTGTAGTGCCTGCCAAAGACTCTTCGATGACTAAATTAGCACAATTCAATTGAAAGAATATGCAGAATAATTGCCAAAAATAGATCGTACCTTGATGGGAGGTTAAGGCCTCTTTATATAGTAGCTAGTAGTTGGGAATGGTCCTTGGATGTTGGCTACATGTTTAGTGGAGTAGATCGTGCCCCCATGTCTCCCTCGTCGCCTCCTTTCTCGATGCAATCGCGCTGCTAATGGAATGATGGATGCTAACTCTCAAGCGGGGATCTCGGAATGTGCCATTGAGGTGTTTGAAACTGTGCTTGACCTAGCATGTTGGCTACTCATCTCCTGCTCGGTATTCAGGATTAAAAATGTGTTGTGCAGATGTCCTACCCGATCCCCTCTTGACTTTTCTAGTCGGGACGTGATAGCAAAAACGTTCTGGAGACTCTGGTCTGACCGACCCTGTCACTTCTTAAATACGTAGTTAAACCGACAACTAAACCCACAGAATGGGAGAATAAGATGATCGGGATCAGGGTATTAGTTATCCTAATAGTTCACGAACCTCATGTGACTTAACTTCACCGAAGATAATATTTGTGGATCTGCTTGCTTAGTAAAGCTAAACACGAGTACATAGGGCTTGAATTTATTGGCATTGTGCTAGCAAAGGAAGACCATGTGATGAGGGTTTTTTTTACCAAACAAAAGCATATTTTCAAGTTTATTCCCTAACCCAAAATTTCCTCAAAGTTATTCCAACAAGCATGTAAAGAGTTCTTTTCAGTAACACTCTATGGTTCACCACTGCAATCCCTGCACTTCAACTTGTAAAACGTGGTTAGTATCATCGTTTTATATAAATTGTTCCTATTTTATATTAAACACCAACCCTAACCCTTGCAATTTTCTATTGATGTTCAAACAAAATGTCTCAACCAAAAATAAAACTATTTTTAGCTGAGCCTTACCAAAATATTAAAAAAAATTATTTTTTACTACATTTTATGTAATCGTCTATTAAAATAAAATTTGAGATTATTTTAAATGTCCAATGTCATTTATGATTGATTCCATATTAAATTTTTTAATATTTTATTAGAGGGTAATACTATTCAAATAAAATATTTATGCATAACTTATGAATTTTTTTTACAACAATAGCATTTTGCTTTATTGTGTTAATATATTAAGAAGGGTTTTAAATTATGGGTCCTATCCATTTTTTCACGAACAAATGATTGACTTGCTCATAGACGGATTAAAATTAAGCTTCGCAACAAAATGAATAATGGTTTTCTCATAGATTCTTTGATTTTGTATATGAAAAAGAAAATTGCACTAATGTTTAATATAGAATCAATCATAAATGATGTTGGACATTTAAGACAACCTCAAATTTTATTTTCACAGATGATTAGTGAAAATGTAGTAAAAATAATTATTATTTTTTATATTTTGGTAAGGCTCAACCAAAAATAGTTTTATTTTTGGTTGAGAAATTTTGTTTGAACATCAATAGAAAATTGCAAGGGTTAGGATTGGCGTTTTATATAAAACGTTGGTTCTAACCATGTTTTACAAGTTGAAGAGCAGAGATTGCGGTGGCGAACCATAAAGCGTTATTCAAAAAAACTCCTTACATGCTTGTTGGAATAAATTTGAAATTTTTTTGAGTTAGGAATAAACTTGAAAATATGTTTTTGTTTGTTGAAAAAATCTGTGATGAGTCAAGAGTTTTAAGGGCGTGTTTGGCACACCAACTTATAAGTTATAAATAACTTTTAAAAAGTTAAATTTGAAATTAACTTTTTTAGAAAAACGTGAATAAATGATGTTGGACATTTAAGACAACCTCAAATTTTATTTTCACAGATGATTAGTGAAAATGTAGTAAAAATAATTATTATTTTTTATATTTTGGTAAGGCTCAACCAAAAATAGTTTTATTTTTGGTTGAGAAATTTTGTTTGAACATCAATAGAAAATTGCAAGGGTTAGGGTTGGCGTTTTATATAAAACGTTGGTTCTAACCATGTTTTACAAGTTAAATAATTTTTTTAAGCCACTTACTTAAATACAATTTAATAAAGCTATAAGTAAATAAATAAGTTACGTCAAAATATCTCCTAAATAACTACTCCCTCTAAACAATCCAAAGATCACAAATTGACTCATCCTTTATCATCCCATTTCTTATGTCACCATAAACAAACATAATATAAGAATTTTTATTAAAAAATTTAGCTTTATAAGGTACATGATTCCGTCCATTATCCTATTCGACTGGCTAATACATTAATACCATTAACCTTACAAACTGGTCAGCATATTGATTTCTTTGTCAATTTATTTTAGGGTTAATTACAAGCATATTTTTTGAATTATGACTCAGTATCACCACGTCTCTCTAAATCTTAAAACATAACAAGTTAACCCACTGAATTATCAATTTGTATCAATCAACCCCTTCTGTTTAGCAATATACTAGCAATCAGTTAGAAAAATAGACGAAAAATTATCATGCAACTTGCACATGTTTACGAAAGTTTATTTTATACCTAAATTATATTATCTATTTGTAATAATTGTCTAATAACTGAAATACCTTTTATATTGTCCTTATATTTACATATTATCTCAAGAGACATTTAAGTTAATATGCAATTATTGTAACAAGAAAATATCAATTTAGATGTAATTTTTGATATATGAAAAATATCAATTTAGATGTATTTTTAATATTTAAATATATAAATATATAAATATATGAAAAATTATCGCTGTTATTTTTGATATCTTAGCTGTTATATTTTTGACCGATAATTTTAAATATTAATTTAAGATTTATACATCACTACATGACATAAAGCACCGAACCTTTCCATTCAGGCTTAACATCAATCTGGGAAAGCACACCTACCAAAGCGGAAGTAGGTTACTAGGTGACCCAAAGCCAAGAAATATTTTTTTTTTTTGAAATAAGTCCATTCAAAGTCTCTAATGCACGCGATTCGCGAGAGATATAAGAGCGTGCCCTATTGCCAAAACTAGGAAGAGTAAAAGGGTGGATTCAGTAGGCATTAGGACAAATTCTACCCTGTCTAATAAAAAAATTCTATCTCACACTAATCTTTTAATGGATTGAACCTTTACATTCTGTCTTTGTTATACTTAAGTTAGTCAGGGACCTTATTTTAAAAAAAAAAAATTAATCGCAATGAGTTGGAACAGGTTAAATTTGTTTAAAATCTTAAAATAAAAATAATTCTCCAAAAATACATATATTGCAAATTATACATATCATAACACAATGTAAAATTGAGAGAAAATAGTCTAAATCTTAAGAATAAAAAGCAATAGTAAAAAAACTTTAACACTTATTTTGTAAATACCAAGTATATTTTGTATTATTAATGTGTAACATGGGTATTTAAGAATTTAATAATATAATTGGGATATGGTTAGAGGGTATCCTAAATCTTACCTAAAACTCGCTTAGGATTTGTTTTCTTTCTCATACTTCGCTCCTAACTCATTTATTTATATCTCAAATCCTTACTATTAGGAACATCGTTAAGCGGGTTTCTGATTTTTTTGTTCAAATTACTATCCCTAGCTAAAATTGTGAATTCTAATCACTTAATTTGTTAAAAAACTACCCCAACATTTTACTAGTAATTGGGGCTTTGTTGCAAAACATGTTGCATCTATCTTGTGACATTTAGGGTCCGTCTTATAGGACTTTTAGTCTTAGTTTTTTTTTTTTAACTTATAAGCAAAAAAAATCAACTTTTTTTTTGGCTTTTTATACTTCCATTTTTTGCTTTTTAGCTTATAAAAGCAAAAGGACAATTTTTTTTTTAACTTTTTGGTTTATAAATCAAAAAAATCAAATAAAAAAAATTTAAAATAAGCTTTACTAAACGGACCCTTAAAACTATTAGATAACGCCATTCAGTGGGTCTCCCTAACCATGTCGGGCACGCCCATAGGCTCCTCAGTTCGGATCCAACCCAGATCCGACCCACGTCCAACAATTGTACTTACTTCAGATAAACCATGTGGAACATAGAGTTCATTTGAAGAAATTCAAGTCAAGAAACTAGAAAGCCTTAATAAAGTTCAAACATGGAAAGTCTAGAATGCTTAATTACCATGCATTATACAAGGGCACAGCATTTTTGATCTGTAGGAATTTATTTCTCTTCATTTTACACTCTACTCCCATGTTTTTGTTTTGAATTTGTTAAGTGAAAATAAAATGAAAGAGAAATGAAATTATTTATATATATATATAATTTATAGGATAAACAAAAAGAAAGAAAAAACAGTTTTTTTTGGAAAATATTTATTTATTTTATTTGCATTATCAAACCCAACCAAACAAAAGAAAGTTCCACTTCATTATGGTACAGTGATCTTGGCCGCAATCATGTTCATTTGATCCAAACATTTCCATCCATGCCACTCAAGATCCTGGTGATGGGTACGACTTCAAGAGATGGACAGATCATTATAGACTGAAAATGAGATAAATCTGTCAAAATATTGGGAATTAAGTGTTAACCTTGTAAGTATATTATGAGCATTTTGGCAGTGTATTTTGGTGCAAAGAGGCAGTCCACTGTGATAGAGCAGAAAGGAATATGGAGTAGTTCCCCCACACACATTATGATCAGGGTGTGAGGTAAAATGTCTTGTTGAGAAGAGGACACACACATACATATATATATATATGTGTGTGTGTGTGTGTATGATTTTTGTCTTGTAATTAATTAGCTGCATTTGTGCACTGCTGATTTTGAAAGCAGCAGTTCATATGGAAATGCCTTAAAGCTTTAAATTTCAATAAATCGGAAAGAAAAAAAAAAACACAAAGAAAAAGGTGACCAATATACGATGTTTCTGTTATTTTTCTTGTCGTCTTCAACTTGTTTCAGTCTTCTTGTTCTATATATACCCCGTTCCAACGAAACAATTCCAATTCAGTTTATCATCAACTGATTTGAAGATCTTTAGTTGATTCCAGTACACACGTCTATTCAGAAAACCCATCAAGAATTAATTGATAAATGGATTTGACATTCTTTTCTTGTCTCTCTTTTTTTATTTTACTTATTTCAATGTAAATAAGGAGAACATAAAAATGGAAAATATGAATTCTAATTTACTTTATTCTACTTCTCTGAACTCTATTAGACTTCACTTAGAACTCAAATTTTCAATAAAAAAAAATTATAAAGAAAAAGTAAACAAAAATTAAAAATATTTTTATTTACTTTTTTTTTACATTTTTTTTTATAAAAAATTTGAATTCCAAAAGAAGTGTTAAGAGTACTAATTTTTTTTCTATAGATTCAATTTGGATTTCCGCAATTACATTTGACCCTCATGACCTTCACAATGGTGAGAGATTCGTGTAGTGGGTTGCTTTTTTTTATAAATCCAAATTTGACCCTTTGATTGCAATTGAGTAGCAAATTGTAGAACAATCTATTTGTTGAGTAATACTACAAGAATATCATGACTTTAGAAGATTACTGGAAACAAGCCATGACTTGAGAATTGAGATTAGTATGATCTAAACGAACCAAAATATTTTATAGATCCTAAGTGAATTCAAAAACTATACAGTTGAACCCGCCAAGTTGTAAACTCCTAGAAAATATTCTGCCTAGAGCTTATAAATTAGATCCCATTATTGCTTTTTCTCATTAAACTATCTACATTGGTTCCCATCATTCTGTGTATCTTTAACAGTATTTGAATGCCATGAACCAGCTGGTTGTTAGATCATTACTACAAAATCTTATGTGTGTGTGTATATATATATATATATGTATTTACGTATAATTTCTCTCCTCCCTTTTGTTTCCATTTAGGCGTGCTTAGGATTTTTCAAAGGTAAAGCTTGTATCCTTCTCTTTTGTCATTGTACTTTTGTGAGGATTGTACCAGAGAAGAAAAATTCATTCCACACATAAGTTGAGCATTAACCATAAAAAAATTATTCAAGTTCGTGGTCATATTCATGACACTGACTCTGGAAAACAATAGGGTTCTTGGGCAGAACGGTAAGGATTTTCTTAAATTAGTGTAACTGTTACGCACTTAGCTAAGAAGAAAAGTTAGTTAGTAAACAAAACACAAATTGGATTAATCTTTTCAATGGATAACAATATGCCCAAGGCCAGGCTATATAACCTTCAATACACCAATGATTTCCAACTAACATAACTTACTAACAACCTGTAAACAACAATCAAGAAATGCTCTGCTTTTGGTGCCTAAACCGCGCTTAACAAAATCAGTTGCAACATCTTGGTATTACCAATAGTTGCTTGATACGTTTACTCCTACAAACACTCTTCCTAACTAAACTCAGCTCAGCTAACTGCTGCCACATACACATATGACCGTTGCTAGAGAGCCTTTGGTGAATTTGAGCATTGCCTCTACCTCATCCTGTATCATTCCCCATGTCTTCGAGAGACGCCCTGACCTCAAGGCGTAAAATGAGGATAACGCTCCTGTAAGGTTGCCCAATCCTCCCAAGTGGCATCCTGGAAGGAATCTGACCACTGAACCAACACCTGAGGTGATGGCTAATTCTTTTTCTTAACCAATCGGAGCGCCAAAATTTCCACTGGCATGGGTTGAGGGCGACCCTGCAGATCTGTAGGGGGCAAATTGGGCTGCACAAGAGCTCACCGACCCAGATGCTTCTTAAGACAAGAAACATGAAAAATAGAGTGTATGCGACAATCTGGAGGAAGCCATAGCTTGTACGCAACTAGCCTTATTCGCTGCAAAACTTGAAAAGGTCCAAAGTACCTTGGGGCAAGTTTCTTATCCTTGCGCATTGAGGCTGTAAGTTGCTTGTACAGCTGGAGACGAAGGTAAACCCAGTCGTGGACTTCAAATTGCCTTTCTGATCGATGTTCATCAACTACCTTCGTCATGCGATTTTGAGCAGCCAATAGGTGTTCCTTGAGGAGTTGAATAACCTGATCACGCTCCTGAAGTGTTGTAGTATTCACAGTTGCCACTGGTGAGTCATGAATGGAAAATTGGCTATGGTGTGGTGGAGGTTGCCCGTATAGCACTTCATATGGAGTTATTCTTGTTTCTGAATGAAAGGAGTTGTTGTACCACCACTTAACTAATGGCAGCCACCTATTTCCACTCCTTCGGTGTTTCCCGAATGATTCAGCGCAAGTAATTTTCAAGGCATCGATTCAAGACTTCGGATTGCCCATTTGTTTGGGGGTGATAGGCTGAGCTGAGCCGTAATTCCACACCTTGCAAACTGAGGAGCTCCTTCCAGAAGATACTAGTGAATATGGTGTCACGATCTGTGACTATAGACTTACGCATCCCAGGTAATTTGAAGATGTTATCAATGAAAGCCTGAGCCAGCTCATGCGCTGTGTATGGATGGAAGAGAGAGACAAAATGTGCATACTTGCTCAATCTATCCACTATAACCATGATCGAATTCTTAACTCGAGAATTCGGTAGTCCCTCCAAAAAAATACATTGCAATATCGGTCCAAACATGTGTTGGAATGGGTAGGGCTTGTAGTAAGCTCGGTACTCATAGGTTTTCATTCTTGCTCCTTTGACAACTATCACATTCTGATATGAACCTGCGAACTTCCCTTCGCAAACCCTTCTAGTAAAAACTGCTTTTAAGCCGTCTGATAGTCTTGTCCACCCTGGAATGGCCACCCCCAGATGAGCTATGAAATTCCCTTAATAGATTCTCCTTCAACTGGGGTACTGGCCCAATATACAATTTGCCCTTATATTTTAAAAGGCCATGAGTCCACTCTAACCCAGAATGAGCTTTGGTCTAAGATTCCAGTTCCCTGATTATAGTCTGCAATTCATCATCCCCACTCCAACTGTCTACCACTTCCTGTAACCACTGTTCCTGGAGAATGGTGATAGCACACAGATTGCCTTCATCTTGAACTACCTTGGACAAGGCATTGGCTACCTTATTTTCAGATCCTGTTTTGTATTTAATCTCATAATCATATCCCAAAAGCTTGGTAATCCATTTCTGATGCAATGTAGTTGTAATCCTTTGCTCTAAGAGGTATTCAAGACTTTGATGATCAGTCTTAATGATGAAATGCCTTCCCAAAAGGTAATGTCGCCACTTATTCACAGCCACCACAACTGCTATCAATTCTTTCTCATAAGTCCCATGTTTTTTGGGCCTAAAGCCTTGCTCAGAAAGGTAATAGGTCGACCTTGCTGCATCAAAACTGCACCTACGCCCTTGTTGGAAGCATCACACTCAATTTCAAAGCTTAGGGAACAATCTGGCATAGCCAAAACAGGGGTGCTAGACATAGCCTCTTTAAGTTGTTGAAAGGCGTTCCTTGTCCCTTTAGTCCAGTGATATGCATCTTTTTTCAAAAGATTGGTAAGGGGACTACTAATAAGACCACAATTCTTCACAAATTTCCTGTAATAACCAGTGAGTCCCAAAAATCCCCTTAAGGACTTCAAATTCAAAGGTTCAGGCCAATTCACCATGCACTCAATCTTTCCCTTGACTGCTGATACCCCTTTGTCACTTATCATGTGACCTAGATATTCCACCTCCCTCCTTCCAAATTCACATTTTGGTCTTTTAACCAATAGTTGATGATCTCTCAATATAGGGAGAGCAGCCTTCAAATGCAACAAGTGTTCCTTCCAAGATTGGCTATAGATGAGAATGTCATCAAAGAAAACCAAGATGAACGTCCTGAGATGTGTCTTAAAGATTTCATTCATCGAACTCTGGAAAGTTGTAGGGGCATTAGTCAACCCAAAGGGCATAACTAAGAACTCATAATGCCCCTGATGAGTTCTAAAGGCAGTCTTTGGTGTATCTTCAGTGTGGACCCTAATCTGATGATACCCTGCCCTCAAATCCAACTTAGAGAAGTATTTGGAACCATGTAATTCATCCAAAAGTTCATCTACAACTGGGATTGGAAACTTGTCCTTCACAGTAATTTTATTTAAGGCCCTATAATCAATGCATAATCTCCAAGTGTCATCTTTTTTCTTGACTAATAAAACTAGTGATGAATAGGAACTCAAACTGTTTTGAATAATTCCAGCATCCAACAATTGTTGCACTATTTTTTCTATTTCATGCTTTTGAAAGTGAGGGTACCTGTGAGGTCTAACACTGGTTGGTTCAATTCCTTTTTGCAGCATAATCTTATGATCATGAGACCATATTGGTGGGAGGGTCTTTGGTTCTGAAAACAGGTCTTGAAAGTCTGAAAGAAGCTGCTCCATTTCTGGTTGAACTTCTGTGTCTTCCTCCTTGGCTTGGATCAAACAGAGTTATGCTAACATGCTTTGCTCCCCTATCTTAACTAGCTTTCCCATTTGCTGATTACCTACAATCTGTAGGTCTCCACCCTTGCAGCCCCCTAAGACATGCCTTTTGCTACTTTGGATGAATCTCATCTTCGAGTTTTTGAAAACCCAAGTAATAGTACCAAAAGTTGCAAGCCACTGTACGCCCAAGACCATGTCACAACCACCCAATGGTAGGATTCTCATCTCAGAAGTGAAGCTTGTTCCTTGCATTTCCCAAATGCAATCCTTGCATATAGAGGTGTTGCTGGCTTTAGTCCCATCAGCCACAGATACAGTCAAAGGATTAGTTGGTAGTAAATTGCAACAAGTTTTTTTAGCCACATTAGGGTCTAAGAAGTTGTGAACTTCTGGAATTAATAAGAATGATGACCAACTTTTTCCTAATATTCTCTCTAACCTTCATTGTCATGAACGATGTTGATCCAACCTGACTAACAACCTGTAAACAACAATCAAGAAATGCTATGCTTTTGGCGCCTAAACCGCGCTTAACAAAATCAGTTGCAACAACTTGGTATTACCAATAGTTGCTTGACACGTTTACTCATACAAACACTCTTCCTAACTTAACCCAGCTCACTAACTGATGCCACGTACCCATATGACCGTTGCTAAAGAGCCGTTGGTGAATTTGAACATTGCCTCTACCTCATCCTGCATCAGTTGGAACACTTTTGAACACTTTTGTTCACAAGATGTAAGAGAGAATCCAGTTGCCACTGTAGACATAGGTAATCACAGTGATTACTTAATCACGATAAATCCTTGAATTTTGTGTTTATTATTCATTATTTATTGCATCGCATCTCATAGTTTCTTACTTTGTGCACGACAAAAAATTATGAATTTCTCTTCTACCAACCAAGGATGAGACTGGAGAGAAAAAATTAAAAGCGTTGGGAATAGTGACTGCATCTCTCTCTCTCTCTCTCTCTCTCTCCAAGTTGTAAACAAGAATAAAGAAAGAGAATTAGCTAATATTTTGGCCATTGTTGCACATTACCAGCAGACCAGGAGACATCCAACCCTAACCCACATCAGTTGACCTTTACAAAAGTACCCACTGTTCAATGAATGTGAACAGAGATCATGGCCGTGTTTGATTAAATAAAAATTGCCGACTTCCACAAATGAATATGACTAATGTGGGGATCGATTCTTCTCTATTTTTCAATACTTAAAAAACACCTGCATTGCTATCAACATGTTCTCCCAAGAAAAGTGCTGGCAATACGAGTTCTTTAGGCTAATGGCCGGTGCCTCCCAATCCTTGCATTGTACCTTTTTTTTTTTTAAGCTAATCGGCTATTTGAGCCAGCTTGCATGCTCCTAAACTAATTCCACAACATGTGTAATCCTTCTATCCTACAAAAATCAAATAATTACCAAGTTAAAGAGGTGACTCTAAAAAGTTAATAACACTTAAGAGATTTAAAAAGGAGCAAGCCCCAAACTCGTTGACCCTTATTTTGTGATACATACATATGTATATCTATACATATTTATATCCCTTCATAGAATCAATTATCGAGAAACTATAATATAGAGCTAATCTTGGATGGCTATTAAATTAAAATAGTTGGTTTCATTTTGGCCTTTGCTCCTTTTAGTTTGATATTCTTAACACCACTGCTTAATGTTGATATGGGGTTCCTCCAATTCATCTATGAACAGAGGAGCTCTGGTTGGCATTACTCTGCAAAAGCATTTCTCTGTTGGGTGTTATTTAATTTGAGAGGTCCATTTCAAAGATTGCTCATTCATTGTATCAAATGAGAAGCTAATTAAACAATTGAACCTCGGACAAGTGATCAATTGTACTCTTTTTTTTTTTTAATCTTTTGTCTCTTTGAAATGCAGTGATGTTAAAAGAAGGAAAGAAGAAATAGGAACTGCAAATTATGGATAAAAAGAAGCGAAAGGTTTATTCACATTATCAGTCATTGCTCATACACTAATACAAAATCAGCTCAAAGCTCGAAAGATCAAACCCCTGACTTATTAAGACCAAAATGAAAAAGATAAAAACTTCTCTACAAATTCGAGAATAAAACTTCTCTACAAATTCAAAAACCCAATTTCGCTCTTTTTTGCTCAATCCGCAGAAAGATGGCTCTCATTGCATGGGAATTATCTACCCACCAGCGGCTGAAATCTGTTGCTCAAGCTACAATAAAGGAAATCATGAAATGGGAAAAGGATTTCAAGACTCAGAAGCTGATCAGTTTGTTCCAAAACGATATCAATTTGCCAATGAGACTCACCTTGAACAGAGTTTCAAGCTTGTTCTTCACTTCGGAGTACTCATTTCTTACTTGTTGCAGACATTTCAGGCATCTGCATTAGTCCTTAAATCTTTTCCAATAAGAATGAGAAAACTTTCATAGTCATTGTTCTAATTACTTATTAACTTGATGCTGCTTTCAGATTAAAGTCTCTGTTTGTAAGATTTTTTTTCAAGTTTCATTTTCTGAGATCTTAGAGGCCTTCTGAAGAAACTCACCCTTCAATATTCTGCTCCTCACAATAGTTGCGGAAGGAGATGCAGGCCTTCTGAACTCTTTGCGCTCCAATGCTGTCATGTTAGCAGAAAATGGTTACTGGATTAAGCATATCAATGAAATTCCTATTGGTGAAACAGTACTGGCAGATCAGATTTTGCTGATATGACTGTAAAAGCTGCCATTGCTAGCATGTACTTCTGATCTCAACAATGGATTTCAAATGTTATTTAGATTGTTAGAACCTCTGGGACTAGAGATCCATGTTTCTGAAACTTTTAAAGGCAATTTTCCATTGAATTAAATGTGAATAGAGAAAAAGTGCGTTCACCTAGAGCTGCTACCCTTCAGCTGGTGAACATGGGCATCCACCTTTCTGTAGTCTACACTCTGCTGATCCCTACAAAAAAAAAAAAAAAAGTGAGGAAAGAAAACAAAAATGTTATTCATTTCCTATGTTCTTCAAACTGTTTGTAAATCCAAAAGCAGAAGACAAATCCATGAAGAAAAAGAAAACAAAAGTGAGAGCACCATTGTTAGAAAAACAAAGGATAAAAATGAAAAAAAAAAAAACAAAAGAGAAGAGAAGAAGAGGGTAAGTTCTCACAGAGCTTTGGTCAGTTCATTGAGAAGCCTCTCAGAATCCTCAAAGAAGAGGGACACCACTTCAACCACAAAATCTGGGTTGCTCTCATCTTGCAGTAGCTGAAGTTGGGTGAACTGGTCATCAAGAAATTCCTTCCCATCCAAACGGAAACTCAGCATCAGAAGCTAACTCAACAACTAGAACCAGAACACTCAAAAGATGTATATATACATACACATATATGCACAAGAATCAAACAATGAAAAAAAATCTGGGTTTTTTCTTATGCCCTAAAATTGTGCTATTTTTGGGTTTAATATACTGACCTCATTATACAAGGAGGTTGTGTAGTCAGCCAACTGTCTTTGCAACTGAGCCACACCAGCCATTGTAGCTCTCTGAGTCTCAAGCTCTAGCTTTATCACCTTGCAGATCTTCCTAGTTTCACTTAGTAGTATTGAGCCTATTCACTATTTTCTTGGAAAAGCTCGAGACCCGGAGAAAGATTTGATGAATTTAATGGACTGTAATGGACACATAGATATATGGTGTGTGTCTATATAAGAGTCACCCTTTTCACCTCTCTGGATATGTGTTTCTGTTCCTTTGCATCCTCTGGCAATCTCCAACCCATCATGTGTGAGCAGTTAAAAATTTCTGAACTTTAAAAGCTCTCACTAGATCCAAAATTTGATGCCATGTACCATTCACCTTCCACCTACATCTTTTTCTTTCAATAATTATTGCTCTCTCTCTCTCTCTCTCTCTCTCTCTCTCATGTTTTATTGTCAGCTATGGATTTTCATTTGTTTTTCCTCTCCAAGCATGAGCATGACATTACTATGCATGCTATACTTACAGTTGGGTGACGTAAGAAATGACTTAAAACACCATGTTACATCCATATCTCTAAGATCTTTTTGTAGGTAGATCCTATCTGTATGTTGAAATCTAAATGCAAAGGAGATGCTATGAAAGTGAAAGGTTATTTTCTTTTCTTTTCTTTTCCTCTCTTTACTTTTGAAGTACCTATGAAAGTGAAAATTTCACCTCCTTTACTTCAAAGATTTGAGTTGGTCAAATGAAAGGATGAGATTTGTTATTGTTCAAAGAACATAGTAATTGTGTTTGTTCCTACTTTACCAACTCCTTTCATTTCCTTTATCTCTTCCACACTTCACATCCACACTTTTGATCTTTTGTAATTTGTTAAATCCATCTCATTCTGTTTTTGTTTTTGTTTTTGTTGTTGGTTGTAGTGTTGTTGTTGTTTGGTTGGTTGGTAGATTGATTGTTGATTGGCTTTAAGCAACTCAAAAGGAACAATTGAGTAGGAAAATGCCCCACAGCACCTCAAGGCTCAATAGCTTTACACTTTCCAATTAGGTTACAAGGTTAATCTGCATTCTTCAATTTCATTGCTCATTTTTTTTTAATTTTTTATTTTGTGTGATATTAAAATGTCTCAGATCTCAAATAGGTTTGAATTTTTTTTTGGATTAATTACATTTTTCGCTTCTGTAGTTTACACTCAATTTTATTTTGCTTTTTGACTTTTTAATATGGCAATCAACCCTCTACACTTATGGACAAGCTATAATGTGGACCTTTCATGAGCTACCAATTGTTTGGCTAATTGAAAATGTCCATTAAGTACTAAAGTGAGATTTTTTTATAAAGTACAAGGTCACAAAGTGTAATAATATTTGCATGTCCATTAAGTACTAAAATGAGATTTTTTATAAAGTACAAGAATGCAAAGTGTAATAATATTTGTGCTGGCAATTACCTTTTTTGTGTGTGTAAAAAATGAGGTTATTGTAGTTAACACTCATGCACTTTATATATAATGTCACTTTGTTAAATGACGAATGGCTAATAGAAGATTTACATTGCAATTTGACCTTGAGCATAGAGCTTTAATTGTTACAATTGAAAAATAAAAATTTTAAAGTGAGATTCAGTGTAAAATATAAGCATAATAAGTATAATTTACTCAAAATTTTTTTGTCATAGTTCGGATTTTTTGTCGATCATACACGTGTCATGAGTTAGAGGCATCATGAAGGGGGTCATGTATAGGGATGGCAACAAGACGGGTTTGGGTTAGGGGACCCCTAAAAAATTCCCGCCCTACCATGATAACCTCTCCCCCGACCCCACTTAACCCCTTTCCAAACATACCCGCCCCGCTTCTTTTATCTTAGTGTTTTTTTTTTTAAACGCATCATGAATAAAGTAAGGGATAAAATCACAAAAAAATAAGAAAAAAATCATGTTAATCATATCTTAATAAAATATTTATCTATAAAAATAAATATATATTCATAAACGGGGCGGGTTCAGGCCAAACTCGCCCTGCTCCCAATTAGTATCCCCCCATACCCATACCAATAGGGTTGGAGCGGGGTGGAGACTCGAAATATCGGATTATTTTGCTATCCCTAGTCATGTATTTTGTATTGATTGCGTTGTCATTCTAACAAGAAATGAAGTCAGATCGATTGTTTTACAAATATGGGAATGCCCTAGTTTGACGGTGCATTGCTAGAGAAATCTTGGTTAGGCCTGTAACAGAAAGTCTTAGACACTTTGCAAGTATAGTGAAAAGGTGAAAATGACATCAATTCAATCCTACCTAAACTCAGTTAAAGCTCACGCATGAGAATAGGATTCTTTGAGGTCCAAAACAAGCATTGAGCTTTCAGAATGCACAAACTCGCATAGGAACGATCCTACCTCTATGATTAGCTTGGTGGAAGCCGGTAACTGGATAATCTTAACCTCATTTCATGCCCAGTTTTGTACTCCACAGGCCCCAATTCCATGGTGATGCAATTGGTGTTAGATAGATTTACTTTTTGAATGTGTAGTTTCTTTCTTTTTTTTTTTTTTTGAGAAATACAAATATATATATATATATATATCTACAACTATCTAGGAGAAGAGGAATTGAAAGGCCGAGTTTAAGCCTAGGGGATGGGGGAAATGGGGAGGCCACGCTTGCACATGTGATCATGAGCGGGTAATCAAAGTTCCTACCAATTGGGACAATCTCTTTGCTCAATATGTAGTTTCTTATATATTTGAGATTTCAAATCATTTGAGGGCCCTTGTCTCTCATATATATATATATAACTTCACAATCGAAATTAAATCTAACATGCATTGTGTGAGCCAAAAATTAAAAAAAAGTAGGAAGATAGTACCAGTGATTTTAGGTACTATTTTTGTTATATTTTTTCCAATTTGAACTTAAGACCTCATGACGAGTCGACCATTGGCATTGGTCCATCCCTTGGGGATGGTTTGGATGATAGAAGTATTACCCATACCTGTGCTAATTGTACTGAACAAGTTTACCACAAGGAGTTAGGGGATGAGACATCCCCAAAACATAAGGACAAAAGGCTGATCCCTTGTAGTGCAGACCATGCGTGCAGGACATATTTCCATTGTTCAAATTAATGAAACCTACAACAGTCATGGGGTGGGAGGTACAGCTTTGCCATTTTCTTTGGGATTGCTTTGTTCGTGGTGTGGAGCTTTTGAATTTCATTATAATGGAAGAAGAGAGTATCTCAGTATTGATTGATAGGAATTGAAGGGACCACAACATTGAAATGGAAGGGACCACAGAATTGATATTAAGGGCATCTTGGGGGAGGGGGAGGGGGGGGAGGGGGAGGGGGATGGAGCTAAGGGACATAGTTTCTGTAATTCGTATGAGACAGAAGAGTACAAAGGTATATAAAAGATGTGTAGGTATCCAAAGTAGTTTTGTGAAGAGGGAGAAGAATGAAGAGATTTGGGTGAAATGAAATGCCATAATAATATTCACATCACATCTTGGCCATCCATTTGCAATGCCAGGTCTGATGGTCAAGGTATGGGGCTTGGGAATCTACTATCTCCGCGGTCTTAAGTTCAAAAGTTTTTAGTTGCTATCAACTCCTTAGGACTACTTTCATGGTCTTTGACCTAATAATTACTCAGCCTTAATATTGATACCAAGAATGTGCTTGAGAGGCTTCAAATGCTTCTCTATCGATTGCCAAAATTGAAGGCCAGCTGCCTGCGCTATCTTGTGGAGTTTGGGAAGATATTTGACATTTGAGATGATTTCAATTCCTTGCTGCATTGCGCAGACGGGGAACTTGTTGCAGAAGTCTTCCATGAAGTTCTAGCTTGCTGCTTGGAAAGGTTTTTGAAATGCTGTCTAGAAGGGAAAGGGAAGAATGGTCTTTCTATTGTTGGTGTTCTTTGTCATGTCCATGAAAATGGGATGTTGGGAGAATTGTAATTGTGCAAAATTTGTTCTATGGAAGCATATTCTTTGGTGTTAGAAAGTATATTATATTAGCAATTTATGGACGAAACTTGAAGTGTAATTTCTTAGTTTTATTTATCTTACAGTTTTTTTTAGATCTCATAAACATGTGCAAACATCCTATGCAAAGCTGAGAAAGGTACAAGCATTTAAAACTAAGGGTACAAGCTGCTGAAGCGGACTTGGCTAGAGCTAGCTCAAGTGGGCATATCGCAGTGAAGTTCGCTTGAAGCCAGGTCAAGTGGGAAGCGATGATTTTGAGGTTTTCTATTCAGATATGTCTTGAAAAATGTGTCAAAGAAGGTCTTGCACTACCTTAACTTATTCCTATAAATATAAAAGTGTAGGAGGTGTTTAGGGTTACACCAAGAGTTCATATTATTGATATACACATTTAGAGTTGCCTCTTCAGCCTTAAGAACCTTACAAGATGAAGAACTTCAAATCTTCAACAAGTAGTGGTGGTGTATCAAGACGGGTATTTGCGATGTGGTGTTCGTCGTGGTTCAAATACGGGAGAATGATGAATCATAATGTGTGTGAGTAAGATCAATTTAACTTAGATTCGTGAGTTTCAAGTTGGTATAATTGTAAGTTGTTCTCGTGAACTGTTTGTTTATTATAGTGCTTGGAGATTAGACCGGGTGTCGATATCCTATGGTTTTTTCTCGCATTGGGTTTCCACGCAAAAATCGTGTGTTCATTGTGTGAATGATCTATTATCCTTACATGCGATTTAATTTAGTGTGTGATTGATTAGATTAATTAACTATTATTAATCAAACACTCCTCCAAGTGAACGTAAATCTTCATAATTCAAAATTTTGTAATTCAAAAATTTGAATTGGTATTAAAGCGGAACACTCAAAAATATTTTTATTTTTAAAACATGAGGTCATGATTATCTGAATACATGGATTTACCATGAAGGTGGCTCTACCATTGATGGAACCAATTATGCCTATTGGAAAGTTCGCATGAGAGCTTTCTTAAATCTGTAGATGAGCGTGTTTGGCTCTCTGTTATCAATAGATGGAGTCCCTCAACTACCACTACTGGTATAACTACCGTTGTAAAAAAAGTAGAGGATTGGAATAAAACTAATTATGAAAATGGTGGTTGGAACAGTATGTGTATTAACTCTATCTTTAACGCTCTTGCACTTGATAAATTCAGACGTATATCTACGTGTGAGACCGCTAAAGAGACGTGGGATATTCTTGAAGTTACTCATGAGAGAACTATTACTGTTAAGATTGCAAAGTTTCAACGGCTGACAGCCAAGTTTGAAAACTTGAGAATGGAAGACAATATGGTTTTTAATTAGTTTTATGCTAAATTAAGTGATATTGTCAACTCAAGTTTTAATCTTGGCAAAAAAATTCCTCCTTCAAAAGTTGTTAGAAAATTTTGAGATCATTATTGGAGAGATTCCAAGTCAAGGTTACAGTCATTGAATAAAGTAGGGATGTTGATTTCATGAAAATTGAAGACCTAGTTAGTTCCCTTCAGACCAATGAGGCTAATTAAAGTCATCCTAAAAATAACAAAGACTTTGCTTTTAAACTATTAAGGAAGACATAAATGACACTTTTGATGATAATTCTAAAATAGGTTAGAAGGAGATGGATTTTATTGTAAAAAAATTCAGAAATTTTTTCAAAAATAAGAAATCCCAATCTCTTAGTTTTGAGAAAATTAAAGAAATTTTTTTTGATAAAAGTAAGTCTGGAAAGTATGTTAATAAGAAAGGGTCTAAACAACCCTGAGGCCTTTAATGTTATGAGTGTCATGGATATAGACACATTGCACAAGAATGTCCAAACAGATTGAAAAGAAAAGCCAAAGGATATACTGTGAGTTGGGATGATTCTAATTTTGAAGAAGATAATGAGCATGAAATTGAATAAGAATCCGATAATTTTACTGCTTTTACTGTATTTGCACATGTTGGTTCATCTCATATTCTACATGAAAGTGATAGTCAAGATGAGTCTATTAAACCTGAGGATATTGAATATGATAATGATGAGAATAGTGATCTTCAACATGCCTATGATTAGTTTGTATTTTCAATATTTTAAATTGACCACAGTTAATGAATACCTTGGTCTCAAGTCGAAAAAAGTTTTAGAAGAAGTGGATATACTGAAAAAGGAGGCAGATGAAGCTTAAGCTCTTATTAGTCAGTTAAAAACTTATCAAGTTACTTTGTTTGATAAATTGACCTCTTTTGAGAAAGAACATCATTTTGTGGTGAAATTAGAAAGGAACTTGAAGAAAAAATTGTCAACATAGAATCTGAACATGCTAAATTGCCAATGAGTGTAAATCTGAACATGCTTTGTCCCATGAAGGTGGGTTGTAATTTTGTTTATTGGTTGTGTTTTGCCACGAAATTGCCAATTGGAGAGATTGTTAGGAAATATATTGTATTGACAATTCATAGACAAAACTTGAAGTGTAATTTCTTAGTTTTATTTGTCTTAGAGTTTATTTTAGATTTTATAAACAACATGTGCAAACATCTTATACAAAGTTGAGAAAGGTACAAGTATTTGAAGCTAAGCGTACAAGCTATTGAAGCAAACTCGACTAGAGCTAGCTCGAGCTAGCTAGAGCCAGCTTAAGCGGTTAGTGGCAAGTTACAATTTTAAGCTAGCTCGAACTAGCTCGAGCGGGCATATGGTAGTGTAGTCCACTTGAACCCGCTTGAAGCTAGCTTAAGCAGGAGGTGACGATTTTGAGTTTCCTATTAAGATATATCTCAAAAAACGTATCAAAGAAGGTCTTGCCTTACCTTTCAAGCTGAGGGTATAAGTTGCTGAAGCTGACCCGACTAGAGCTAACTCAAGCCAACTAGTGGAAGATTGTAATTTTAAGCTAGCTCGAACCAGCTCGAGTGGGCATATAGTAGTATGGTCCGCTCGAACCCACTTGAAGCCAGCTTGAGTGGGAGGTGACGATTTTGAGGTTTCCTATTTAGATGTCATGTGTCAAAGAAAGCACTACCCTAACTTGTTCCTATATGTATAAAAGTGCAATAGGTGTTTAGGGTTACACCAAGAGCTCATATTATTCATATATACATCTAGAGTTGCCTGTTAAGCCACAAGAACCCTACAACACGAAGAACTTCAAATCTTCAACAAGCAGAGGTTAGTCTTGGTGGTGCATCAAGACAAGTGTTAGCGGCGTGATGTTTGTTGTGGTTCAAACTCAAGAGAACAATGAATTGCGGTGTGTGTGAGCAAGATCAATTCGACTTAGATTCATGGGTTTCAAGTTGGTACAGTTATAAGTTGTTCTACTGAACTGTTAAGTTGATTATAGTGCTTGGAGATTAGACCGGGTGTCGAGCTCCTGTGGGTTTTTCTGCATTGGGTTTCCACGTAAAAATTGTGTCCATTATGTGAGTGTTCTCTTATTCTTACATGCGATTTAATTAGTGTGTGATTAATTAGATTAATTAACTATTATTAATCAAACACTCTTCCACGAGAACGTAAATCCTAGTAATTCGAAAATTTCATTTGGGTAAAATGCAATTTGTAATTATTCATTTGAATGAAACAAGATCTTAGATTGATGTTGTGGGTCCAATAAGAGCCAAGCCCAAGATAAAAAGAAGACTAGCCTAGATCTGCATGGGGGATGCCGACTTAACAGGTCTGGCCCATGTCGATCAGAGGCTAGGACTTAAAGAGGCTGGCCATGGATTCTAATCCAAAAGATATAAGGGCTAAATAAGGCCAAGATACAAATCATATTCCTAAGTGAACTAGGACAAGTAAAGAATATGTCCAATACATTAAATCGACTCGAACAAAAAAGATTCCTAGGAGGAAAGTAACTCCAATTCCCGAAGGGAATATGGTATCCTGAAACCTATAAATACCCTCATGCACTAAAGGTATAAGGTACGTTCACTTGTGTTGTAGCTCTTAATACTTTATTCGATTAATTGTAATTAAGCTTGCTAACTTAATCATCAGAGTGCCTTCGGTCCAAAGGGGGTTGAGTCATTCTCATTATCTTCTTCTTTTGTAGATTACTCGTGCTTGTCAAATTGGTTTGAGAGTTCAACCGAGTTTTTCAAAAAATCCTACCTCCAATTGGCGTCGTCTGTGAGAAGGTCTACACAACGATGAGTACTAGCTCTTTCAGAGGAGGAATTAATTAGACCAATAGGGAGCTAAAAGACAGCCACGATGTTCGTAGTCGGGACGACATTTACTAGTCAAGTCGTCATGATGATACGGTGCGAACTCTGAGAGGACGTCTTATCAGGTCGGAGATACGAGTCCCTTGAGGCAACTAGCGGGAAAGATAGAAGGGCCTACGACAGGCTCCGCAGTATGTCAGAAATCCTAATTGCCGAAGGAACTATCGAAGGAACTTGAATCCATCACCTTCCAGTGGACGTGTACTCAGTAATTTATCGCCCTAAGCAGCAGAGCAAGAACTCTGGCATTGGGACAAAAAGATTGCCCACCTCAAGTTAACAGTTAAAGCTATAATGGAAGCGATTGCCAGAAGAGATGGATGGGTACCCGATGGATCCCCAGATCGGTACAGGAGAAGGAGAACAAATTTAAGAAACACGAGCCCCCGTGCCGCACGCTTGATTGTGAGTCATGCTTTTAGTACTGGGCACTACGCTGACCGACAGGAAGATCGACAGCCTTGGAGAAATTGGACACCAGCAAGGGCCAAACTAGAGCAGTAAGATTGGGAAAAGTGACTAAACGAGCAGCTAGATAATAGGGATAAGCACCATAAGGGGCGAATAGCCCAGGATATAGATAGCTAAAAGAGCCCTTGACCAAATTCTTTCCTCACCCTTTACAGAAGAAATTGAGTCCCGCTGACCTCCCAAAAAATTCACCCCACCAAAGTTTACTCCTTATGATGGGAAGACAGATCCCATTACTCATGTTCAGCACTACAAACAGATAATGACACTATAAAGTGAGGACGAGTCCCTCATATGCCGACTTTTCCCGTCAAGCCTGGGAGAGGTAGCCTTACAATGGTTTGATAAACTGCAGCCTAGATTAGTTTTAAGCTGGAGACAACTTGTCGAGCTATTTACCAACCATTTTATAGCCAATAGCAAGCAACCTAAGGAGGTGGGCTACTTACTGGCTAGGAAGTTGTCCCGCAAAAAGAGACCAGAACAGAACCAGCTTGAGTAATCAATTTCCTCCATAGGACGGCAGAATCAGCAACGATAGACCCTCACAGATACTAAGCGGAGATTTAGAAAGCTGCACACCTCAGGGAGGTGATGCAGTTGAAAGCCCTAAGTAAGAAGGCTAAGGTTAGCAATAATGTCAAGGCCATAACCTTCACTGAAGATGACTTGGTTAGAGTGCAATTGCCCTACAATGATGCATTGATGGTAACACTGCCATTAGGGGATTATGATGTCAAAAAGATACTGTTCGATCAGGGGAGCTCCTCCGAAGTCAAGTACTACGACCTTTTCAAAAAACTACAACTAAAGGATTCGGATCTCCAACCATCTTTGAACCCATTAATCAAATTCAGCTCGAATCTAGTCTGGCCTCTGAGAAAAGTAACAATTTCGGTAACTACATGAGGGATCACTATCTAGATAGAGTTCTTAATGGTTAACGTACCCTCCCCCTACAATGCAATCATGGGTCGGACATGGTTTCACCTCATGAAGGCCATATCGTTTTCCTACTACCAGTTAATCAGCTTCCCAACCCCAAGAAGAATAAGAGAGATAAGGGGAGACCAAGTGGCAGCTAAGTAGTGTTTCCTGACAGTGTGTGTCACGAATATAAAAGCGGGTATGGTTCAGATGATGGAGCTCCACGAGAACACACCCACGATTGATGATTTCGGGATGTTACTAGAAAGCAAGGCCGTTAAGGACCTTAAGAAAGTTCATATAGATAGGCATGACGAGGAGAAGTTCTTCGTACTTGGTACTTCTTTGTCCAAAACTGAGAAAAAATCTTTGATTAATCTACTAACAGAGTACATCAAAATCTTCGCTTGGACACCTTACAGCATGTCGGGAATCAACCCACAAATAGCCTGCCACAGACTTAACGTAGACCCACAGAGCCGACATGTGGTCCAGAATGGAAGACGGGTAACTACTCAACATGTGGATGTAGTAATTGAAGAGGTTGATAGTCTCCTTGAAGCGGGGGCAATAAGGGAAATCTATTTCCCACGCTGGCTCTCTAACATTGTGGTGGTGAAGAAGAAGAACGGCAAGTTAAGGGTCTGTGTGTAGACTTTACCGACTTGAACAAAGCATGTCCCAAAGACCCTTTCCCTCTTCCAAAGATCGACCAACTTACAGATGCAATAGTTGAATTTGAAAGGATTAGCTTTCTTGATGCATATCGTGGATACCACTAGATCCTGCTACACGAAGAGGACCAAGAGACAATTGTCTTTATCACCCTAAGGGGCATCTTCTGTTACTAAGTCATGCCCCTTAGTTTGAAGAACGCAGGCGCCACCTATCAAAGATTGGTCACCAAAATGTTCAAGGAACACATCGCCGTCGAAGTATATATTGTTGACATGGTGGTCAAAAGTAAGGTTGGTACACTACATCTGGACAATCTAAAGAGTGTGTTTGACATCCTCAAAAACTACAAGATGAGGCTGTAGGCCTCTAAATGTGTCTTTGGGGTAAGCTCTGGGAAGTTTCTTAAATTTTTGGTCACACATGGGGGTATTGAAGCAGATCCGCGTCAGATTAGTGCCATCCAAAATATCCATGCCTCGAGGAACATCAAAGAAGTCCAAAAGTTAACTGGACTGACAGCGGCTCTCAACAGGTTCATCAGCCAATCTTTAGATAAGTGCCGGCCATTGTTTTAACTTCTGAAAAACGGGAGTGATTCAACTGTAATCTTGATTGTGACCAGGCTCTTGCCGACTTGAAGAAATATCTGGCTCAACTACCATTACTTTTTACGCCGCTCAAACATGAAAAGCTCTTCCTTTACCTAGCAGTATCTAAGCACGCAGTGAACACCGTCCTACTTTGTTAGTAAAACAAGTAGCAAAGGCTAGTTTATTACGTCAACAAAACTCTTCTGGATGCAGAAAATAGATATCTACCATTAGAGAAACTAGCCCTAGCATTAGTAATGGCATCACGCAAGTTGGTACATTACTTTAGGGCCCATACCATCAATGTCCTTATGGATCATCAGCTTAAGCCACTCCTCCGAAGAGTTGACTTCTCAGAAAACTAGTGAAATGGACAATGGAGCTGGGAGAGTTCAACATCAAATTTCAACCCAAATCGGAAGTAAAAGGTCAGGTACTTACTGATTTTATTACTTAATTGTCCGTTGAACTACCCTAGGAAGCCAATCAGACACCTGGTGATGATCAATCATATTGTGACCCCCCTTGAAGCCATGGGAAATTGCTGATCATTGGAAACTCTTCGTTGACAGAGCATCCAATGACAAGGGAGCAGGATTGGGCATAATCCTAATCACGCCGGATGACATGGCATTAGAGCAGGCTATAAAATTGGAGTTTACTGCCTCAAATAACGAGTCAAAATATGAGCCTCTACTAGCTGGTCTGCGCTGAGCTATAGAGCTCAAGATTCCCGAGATAGTTATCTACTCAGACTCCCAACTGGTGATCAACCAGATCATAGGTGAATATGCGGCAAAGAATGACAGGATGGTGCAGTACTTGGAAAAAACAAGAAAGCTGCTTAGCAAATTCAGCAAATATAAGCTCCATCAGATCAGCCACAACAACAATGCTCATGCCGATACCTTGGCAACACTGGCAGTGGCCCTAAATTCCGGATCAAATAGAACAATTCATATGGAGACACTGCCCAGCCCAAGCATATTTCAAGAAAAAGCGTAGGCTCTGGCTATTGAGCAATTAGGGCCATCTTGGATGGACCCGATCATCTCCTACCTCAATAGGGACGAACTTTCGGAAGACAAGAATGAGGCCAGAAGAGTCGAGTATAAGTCATTGAAGTACTAGTTATCACCCGACAAGAAACTTTATAGAAGATCTTTCACTGGCTCTTATTTACATTATGTCCACCCAGACAAAGTGTAGGGCATCTTGCTCGAAATTCAAGAAGGGATTTGTGAAAGTCACGTTGGTGGTAGATCTCTAGCCTACCGAGCTATTTCACAGGGCTATTGGTGGCCCTATATACAGACAGATACTGCCTAATATGTGCTAAAGTGTGAAAAGTGCCAGAAGTTCTCGCCAATAATCCACCAGCCTACTGAGGACCTCACAACTATCACCATCCCTTGGCCTTTTGCACAATGGGGGTTGGACATAGTCGGATTGCTGCCCCGAGCTCTTGAGAATAAAAGGTTCCTTATAGTGGCAACAGATTACTTCACTAAGTGGGTGGAGGCAGAACCCTTATCAACTATCAAAGAAGTCAATGCCAAAAGGTTTGCATGGAGGAGCATCATCATAAGATTTGGAATACCCCGTGCATTAGTTTTAGATAACGACACCCAGTTCGACGACAATATGTTTTGGGGATTTTGCAACGATCTTGGGATCATAAACTACTATTTAACTCTAGCCTATCCACAGTGCAATGGCCAAGCCGAAATATTGAACAAGACCATGTTGAATGGTATAAAAAAGAGACTGAAAATAGCTAAGGAAGGATAAGTAGAAAAGCTTTCTAGTGTCTTATGGTCTTACAGAACCACTCCAATGAGATCTACTAGAGAAGCCCCTTTGTCGATGGCATTCGGGGTGGAGGCAGTAATACCTTTGGAGGTCAGACTTTCAATCATTAGATTGGCAACATTCGACATCGGCCTTCACAACCAGACTTTGGCAAAGGATCTTGACCTAGTTGAAGAAAAGAGAGAAGTAGCCTTGCTTAAACTTACTGGATATCATCAGCAACTTAGCTGATCCAACAATAAACTAGTTCGGCCAAGAGTTTTTATTCCAAGTGACTTAGTACTAAGAAAAGTACTGAGGGCAACCAAGAATCCACTAGATGGGAAGCTCGGCCCCAACTAGGAAGGTCCCTATAGAGTTGCGTCCTAGGTCAGTGTAGGGGCATATCGACTGGAAACTATCAAATAAAGGCGATAACTACCCCGACCTTGGAATGTTAAAAATCTTAGAAAATTCTATAGTAGGCATATTCCCAAATGATGTAGCGGTTTATAATAATATACTGCTTTCCCTTCAAAAGCTATAAATTGTCAATAAAGTTGGAAGTCATTGAGCAGATCTATATACTTAATATCATTCCAAAAGACATGCATAAAAAGGAGGCACAAAAAACAAGTGTAAAAACTTGGTCCTGTTCAAGTTAGGCAGGTTGGCCAATGAAGGCCACAAAAACCAAGTGTAAAAACTTGGTCCTGTCCAAGTTAGGTAGGTCGGCCAATGAAGGCCATAAAAACCAAGTGTGAAAACTTGGTCATGTCCAAGTTAGGCAAGTCAGATAATGAAGGCCATAAAAATCAAATATGAAAACTTGGTCCTGTCCAACTTGTTGGTAGGTCGGCCAATGAAGGCCATAAAAATTAAGTGTGAAAACTTGGTCCTATGTAACTTGTTGGCAAGTCGGTCAATGAAGGCCATAAAAATCAAGTCCAAAAACTTAGTCCTGTTCAAGTTAGATAGGTTGGCCAATGAACGCCATAAAGACCAAGTGTGAAAACTTAGTTCTGTCTAAGTTGGGCAGGTCGGCCAATGAAGGCCACAAAAACCAAGTATGAAAATTTGGTCCTGTCCAACTTGTTGGCAGGTCGACCAATGAAGGCCAAATAAAACTAAAACCTAAGGTTAAAACTACGTGGGTTTACTAATTTAAGTTGGAGAAAACATCAATGCTAGAATCAATTGAAACAAGGAAACAAGGACTTATTCAAAAGAAAAATAGAGTTACAGGTTTTCATAGTAAAAAGATACAAGTAGTCCAACAAAAAACAAAAGAAAATCCTTAAAGCTAGGGCACAATGTCTTTAGTAGATTTTGCAGTAGGGATAGCTGAATCAATAACAATAGGTTCAGCCTCAGCTGTCCTGGTCACATCAGCCTCAGCCATCTTAGAGGCATCAATAGCCGAGTCCACTGTGATGATTGTGCCTTCGGCTGTCTTGGAAGTATCCTCAGTATCGTGCCCCAAGGTAATCTTGAAGTAGTTTGGAATATTCTTCCAGATGGGGGAGGAGCTTTTGGCCTCTATTGCTTTCAAGGCCCCTTACCAACCTTCGACAAAGATCGACTAGGATAGATGATCACTCCCAAAATATTGCAATTGATAGCTGCCAGTGTGCAGTTGTGAATCATTATAAACTTGAAAGTCCAAGATCGATCCACAAGGAAGCAGGTTACACAAAACCATGCGAACTAAGACAATACTCTCAATCGCTCACAAGACCCTAATGACTTGCTTCTAAAAAGAAAATAAAAATTTGATTGTTTTGGAAAGGTTTGTTTATTTAAACTAATTCGAGAACAAAACTGACTAGCTTGAAAATATTTGGGTTTTGGAATAATAAAGAAGAGTCCCGGGACCAATTGATCCAATCAATTGCTTCTCTTGGAATTTCGAAGGAAATAATTTGATAATTCAAATCCTTCGACTACGTCATGAGTCTCGGATTCGAAAAATTTAACGATAAAAACAAGGGTTCTTTAAGGCTTTAACTTTTAGAATAAATCAAGTTGATAGAATCAATGACGAGTACCATCGATTTGCGAAGCGCATATACTGAATATAAATTCACGCATAAACATTACCGAATATAATCAAACGTTTAGGTTTTCAAAAGTTTCTAGAACAAAGAAGAAGAAGAAAGAATGCCCAGAAAATTTAACTTTGAAACCAAGAACTTACCTCCTTCATTCATCCAAGATCATCAATTGATCTTCACTTTTGATCCTGAGATGGCGGGGTTTAGCTACTCATCTCCATGTATGGAAAAACTTATAGTAATAGACACAATATTAAAAATCTAGAACTAATATGAAAAATGAGCAAGAACTTGAAGTTGGATTGATTTTTATTGAATTCTAGTTACAATGATTGCAAAAAGGAATTGAATCTATGTTACTCTAGACTAAAACCAATGAAAAACACTAAAAAATACTCTCTAAGTTGAACCCCTTCTCTTGGGGATAAGAACAAATATAGATACTCAAGCTAGAATCCTAATCCTAACAGGAAACAACAAATTTCAAAGCAGGTATGGGGTCGATGTCCAAACGTTGCTTTTAGTTCAATTTTGGTCGTCCGAACGATGAGATCTTCTCCCCTGGAATTCCTTCGCGAGACGTCTGAATGGCGTCCGAATGGCCAATCTTCAACGTCTGAACGGCGTTAGAACACCCATTATAGGTCCATAATCACCTCTCTGTATCTCGACCCACCGTCCGAATGGTGTCCTAACAATGGGTTCAGGTACCACTATCTGGTCTCTAAATCTCACCGCTGCAGCGGACGTCTGAACGGCATTCGGACGTTGGGTTCAGTCACTTATTGCTTCCAGCAATGCTTTAAGCTCCATTCCTGTAGAAATAAGATTAAAGTTAATTAGTACTAAAATATAGCTAAAATGGCACTTACAATCCTAAACTAAGGATAACAAAGCACACGTTAGGGTGTTGTGATTGCACTTTGTGAACGCAATCACACCCCCCAACTAGCTTTTTACTAGTCCCTAGCGAAACTAAGAAAAGAAAACATAATCTCCACTTTCGTAAGAGTCCTCAGTGCATTTAGCCCATGCACCAAGCCTTTAAACCCCTAGGTTAACCTCCAGTGGACTAGTGGTGTCTCGTGAAGGTTTCCAATGATGGTACCCACAAATAACAAGGCATGTCAAATAACCAATGATAACAAGACAATCGAGGCATACGATAACTTAACTTACGGTAACTCTCAATTCAACCTCCATCATGAATCATTTAAGGTAAGGACATGAAAGCGTACAAGAAAAATTCATATTACCATGCATTAACAATGCAATACAATTCAAATGAATCGATATCATACACCCTTATCCCTCATGCTTTGATTCAAATTCTCACTAGACATACACTCACATAGAAGTGAATACGTACGTCTATTAGTGGAATGCTCCTTTTAAGAAGAACGGTAAGAAATCATGCAACAAGAGCAATTTCAATCATAAAAAACTGATAAATCGTAAGTATATCGAACTTGGCATAGCTTTATGAAAGGATATTTACTATTTAAGTATAATTAAAGAATTGACATTATGACTTATACCCAAAAGAATTGATAACTCATGTAATTCCGGATATGTTAAGGCCATATGAAGGAAGAGCTGAAAATGGGGACAAAAAAGGAGACAATAGAATTCAACATATGCCTTGCGTACTACGTAGGATGATCAATGAACATTTACTGCCAGTTTCCCAACTTTTTCAACAATATTACACCTCTTCGACTTCTTTCATTTCTTTCTTACTTTTTTTTCTCCTTAATTTTCTTTTTCATCCCTTGTTTTTTTTTTTTTTTTTGGCGCTTCTTTACTTTTTAACTCCATACACTTTCAAATTCACAAATAGATAAGCAATGCACCGACTCGGGAATTTAACATTGCCAAACTTTTAAACTCATGTGTACATGAATATCGAGAGAAAGAAATAACCATGAACGGCTTGAAAGGACTGAAATGGCCTCAACCGAATATCTGAAGAACATCAAGTCAAAAGTTCAAGATAGTATAAGGTGTCGAGAACTCCAACTACTACTCAACATGCAAATTGAAATAAAGCATAATAAAGTTATTCAATGAGTGAAGATCAATAAAATAACCATGAATAAATGTAAATCACTCTCAAAAGATGATAAATAGGCTTTAAAGCTCACAAGGTATAAAATCTCCACATTTTACGGATGATAAGTGCATACAATCATCAACACTTGATATCGTATAACAAGACAGTGCATAATGATGTGATCCCCCTCCTGTAATACTTTCATGGCGAAAACTTGTAATGCATCAAATAAGAAGTTAACTTGACAATTACACTCGAGTTCAATCACATAAACGCCTTAAATTAGTCTTAATTCACAGATTGCATTGACATGAATTAACTATGGTTCCATATCTTTAATTCTCAACACATCCACACATAATAACATCATCATAAGTACCTGAACGTGGCAAGGAAACAATATATTCAAGGAACCAGAAAGACTGACCTGATCAATCTCACAGTAATCGATATAAACATGAAAGTGTACTTGAGATAGCAATTTCAAATACCAAAGTGCAATGTACATGACATAATCATCCATAAGTTTAACAATAGCATAATCATCATGTACAGTCATCCATAAAGTTTTAGATCCAAAAGAAATACATAACAATATAAAACCAAGTCTAAACTCATCAAAACAAAGAACTCTCTCTCTCTAATCATCATCGGTGGTCTCATCATTGTCATCGTCGTCCTCATCTTTCTTTTGTCCTGCCACATGCTCGAGGATCTCTTCCATCAATGTTGACTGACAATGCATCATAATTAGCTGCTCCTTCTGCACAGCCTCCACTCTCGTCATCCTCTCCATCATCCCTGCCTCAAAATCCTGATACTCTTTCACATGTGCCTCCCAAACCTCTTTCAACAATGAAAACTCCCCTTTCAGAGTCGGTTTCCTAGCATACTATCCTTTAGACCGAGAGATAGTCTTGAGGGTGATCTTACCCTTAGACTTTTCCTTTATGGCATTGCTAAGGATCTTCACTTTGGATACCCGAAACAGTTTAATCAGAATGCACTCGTGAGGAATACTAGCCAGAGGAGACGAGTTGGTGTAAAGGGTATATAGGTGTATGAACATATAACGTGGCAAGTCAATGGTAAGCCCCCCCCCCCCCCCCCCCCCCCCCCCCTCGATAGCCCACAATAATTGAGCTCTCATCAAAGAAATCTCGGCTAACTGGGACAACGGTAGAAGGTTATGACAAGACCAGATAAACATAGGGAGGTATCTCTCATTCAAAAACTTTTTCTTTGTTGGGGTCTCTCCCAGTCTTGGTGCTCCAGGTTTAAGCATCGCATTACACACAATTTCTGTTGCATTCAGTCCAAGCCCTGACCAAGCAAACTGAGCAATCTCAACCCTCGAAATACCATAATCTGAACAAATGTGTTCGGGGTGAGAACAACGGGGGTTCCTCTAACCCATGACTCCAACCACTCCTTTCCCGAGGTGTCGTTAGCCTTATGGATATTGGCCATGAACTCCCTACACAATGTGATAATGGCTACCCCCGAGTACTCGAAAAAAGTCCCCAACTCCATATCTCGAACTCCCCAGCCCAATCAAAAGGTGGCCCTCTAAAGCTCTCGAGGTTAATGGGTCGCTCAACGGCCACCCCACATTTAGTAAAGGCCATTTGATACAATTGTTCGACCTGAAAGGTGTTGAACTGGGTTTGGTCAAAAATTTGAACTTGAGCTTAGGCTGCAATAGTGGCCAAATAACGGGTCCTCAACTCTAACGGGGTAGGCATTCGACCAGACTTGGGTGGTTGGGTGGCACTTGAGGATTGTGGCACCTCGGTGGTACTCTTTGTGGGTTTTGTACATTTCTTAGGGGCCATGGATGGTTTAGGGGGCAACTCCAACAAAACCCGACAAGCCAATAATCCTACTCCCCAACTATCAACTACACCTCATCATTCAACCAATAACAACCAAAACCACACAAAACAACCACAATAAATACCAATAAAACATGAATTTAATCGGTGAAAAATGAAAAATGTGATGTAGAGTTAACAAATACCTCGTGCTAGATTTAGAACCTAGCCAAAATCGCACCAAAAACTCATAGAAGATGACTGCACTCTCTCTCTCTAGAATTCGAAACTATTTTGCATGGGAATGAGAGAAATTGATTCACGCGAATCAGTTTAATTTAGGGCTTGGTCGTCTGGACGACCAAATCCGGCTAAAATGTAACATTCGGACGATGGTCTCAAGTTAGCACGTGTTTGACTTAGCTACCGCTTTGACTGGCATGGTCGTCCGAACATTGAAATACATGCATTTTGGGCCGTCCAGATGACTAGAGGGTTTATTGGGAAAACAGCCATTGTCCAAACGGCGTTCGGACGACCAATTTAGTAAGCCTATTTTCCCCAAACTTCAGAGAGCATTTTCTAGTCTGTATTAAACGTCTGAACAATGTTTGGATGCTGGGTGTAGTTATGCACTCTAAGATGGGCGTCTGAACGGTGTTCGAACGTCTGGTACAGTGAAGCACAAATTTCAAAAAATTTCACCATTTTTCATCCACAAATCAATCCACCCTTCATACTCTAAGAAATCCAAGAACCATCCCCTCCAACTTGAAATGTGCAATGACCCCAATGCACTAAGATCGAGGCATATGAGAACACGAATTGGATAAGAGGTAATGATCCAAAATAAAATTTGACTATGTAACGAACCGGGATCAAAACCAGCCCAACTAAGGTATATGTCCAAAATCTCAAGTAAAAATCATAAAAATAACGACTGGAAAAAACTAAACCAGTTCCCTACACATTATAAATCTAGGAAAAAGAAAATAATGAGTCGAAGGTAGATAAAAACACGAGTCTGCAGCAATGAAATCTCAGCTTTTAACTCTTTAATCTGCATGTCCAAGTCCTCTAGAGAGCATGACGGTTCATCATCTTTTGACGGTGGGGTGGCACTCTTAAGGCGCTCAAAGAATAAGTCCAACCCCAAAATCGGATGGTCAGAATGCTGGATAGTGTCTATAGGTAGAGCAGGGACTCGGTCAGTTTTCAGCAACTGATAGATTAAGAGACCGCATGGCAGAGGGTCATAGGAGCAACGTGATTCTACAATGGCCTTCAAAATAAGGTTCGGAAGATCAACAATATACCCCTTGCCAATGGTGTACAACCACAAGCAACGTGATCAGGACACTATAGTGACAGAGCTCGTCTCAGGAATGATGTTAGTAGCTATAATTAAGTTTAGTATTTACGCTCACAGATGCTACTAAAATCATAGACTGCTGCCAAGGGACAGAGGTAGTCTGAAGTTCAGTACAGATTTCCTCACTGGCCGGTGGAGACTGTGGGAATGGAAGATAATTAGGATGGTAGATGGATGGGAAGTGGAGGAGTTTACAAACATCCTCTTTGGCAATGGTAAGTGTGCGGCCCCTTACGGTAGAGGTCAAGACAAGCTCAGGGTGAGAGGTATGAGACAAATAAGCATATAATTCCTGGACCATATCAATATTGACGGCCCCCTCGCGGCCAAGCATCTGGAACTATCCCCTATATATGAAGTCAGCTTTCACCTAGTTGTCTACAAATTCGGATAAATGGACACGCCGCTCTATGAGGACTTCCCGACCATTAAAGTTAGCTATGAACATCCTCCTCTCCCTTGAATTTGCAAATCGCTCGACTTCTGTTCAACTCCGTTTATGGCTCTTTTTGGATAATATGGTTCCAAGAAATGTCGGTAAACACTTGCAAAGAATGCTAAGGAGACTGGTCAAAGAAAACCTAAAATAAGGAAAACAAAACAAAACATAACTCAATAAAATGAAAGAAACCAAAAATGAAGAAAAAAAGAAAAGAAATATGAAAAATACTAAAGTAAAATAAAATAGAGATAAAAATAAAAATAAAATACCCTACAAAAAAATACAAGCTTTACAACTCGCTATCTAGTACGAGACTACGGATCAAGAGGGGGTGGATCCTTGAGATCCACGCTTTCTACCTCACCCATATAATTCTCAATATAGGGTTTCAAACGATGCCCATTTACTTTGAAAGCATTACCATTATTGAGATTCTCAATTTCAATCGCCCCATGAGATGAAACACTCTGCATTACAAAAGGTCTGGACCATCTACTCTGAAGCTTACCCAGAAATAAATGTAACCAAGAATTGTGTAGAAAGACCTTTTGCCAGTTTCGAAAGATTTACAGAGAATGTGTTGGTCATGTAGGGCTTTCATCTTTGCTTTAAAGAGCTTGGCATTCTCATACGCATCACTTCGGATTTCATCGAGTTCATTGAGTTGCAATTTCCATAATATCCCCGCCTCATCTAAATTTTCATTGAAATGGTGGATTGCCCAATAAGCCTTATGTTCTATTTCCACTAGAAGGTAGCATGCCTTTCTGTACACAAGCCTATATGGGGATGACCTTGAGATAGTCTTATAAGCTGTCCTATAGGCCCATCAAGCATCTACTAACCTCAAGGACCAATCCTTTCAGTTAGGGTTCACAGTTTTCTCAAGGACTTGCTTAATTTCTTTGTTGGCCAACTCCGCTTGGCCTTGTGTTTGGGAATGATAAGGTGTACCAACCTTATGTATAACCCCATATTTTTACATCAAGAAACCTACGGGTTTATTGAAAAAGTGGGAACTACCATCACTGATTACAACCTATGACATACCAAACTTAGAAAAGATATATTCCTTTAAGAACTTGACCACGACAACATGATCATTGGTAGCCGCCAGTATAGCTTTGACCCATTTAGAGACGTAGTCTATGGCCACTAGAATGTATAGATACCCACACGAACTAGGAAAGGGTCCCATGAAATCAATACCCTAATAGTCAAAAACCTCAAGAATAATGATAGGAGTAAGAGGCATCATGTGCCTCCTAGAAAGACTTCCTAGATGTTGGCATTTATCATAGGATGTACAAAAGATGTGGACGTCTTTAAACATGGTGGGCCAATAGAAACCACTTTGTAAGATCTTTGCAGTGGTTTTATGTGAAGAAAAGTGCCCATCACACGCCTGTGAATGACAAAACTCAATAATGCTTTTCACCTACTCGTTGGAAAAATACTGACAAATCACTTGATCAAGACAGTATCTAAAAAGATATGGATCCTCCCAAGAAAAATACCTCACATGTTTAAAGAATTTTTTCCTATCAATACTAGACCATTGCGAGAGAATCTTACCGGTAGCTAAATAGTTAGTTATGTCGGTATACCAAGGTGTCATAGAATGTGTAATTGCATTAGCATATAAGAGTTGCTCGTCTGGAAAATGTTCATTGATCGGCAACTACGTTCTTAACCCCTTTCTTATCTCTGATCTCTATATGAAACTCTTGCAGCAAGAGAATCTACTGGATGAGTCGCGGCTTTGCATTGGGTTTACTCAGTAAATACTTAAATGCGGAATGATCAGTGTAAATGATAACTAATGATCCGACTAAGTATGACCTAAACTTGTCTAGTGCAAAAACCACAACGAGAAGCTCTTTATCTGTTGTGGTATAGTTCAGTTGGGCTTCCTTGAGGGTTATGCTGGCATAGTATATCACGTACAGTTTTTTGTCTACCCTTTGCCTTAAAACAGCCCTCACCCCATAATCACTTGCATGACACATTAACTCGAATGGTATAGACCAATCGGGGGATTTAATAATCAGTGCGGTGGTTAGAACCCCTTTGAGCTTGTCAAATGCTTCTTAGCATTGAGGTGTCCAAACGAATGGCACATTTTGTGAAAGAAGGTGGCATAAAGGTCTAGAAATAACACTAAACCCTTCAATGAAACGTCGAAAAAAGCTGGCATGCCCAAGAAAAAACCTAATGTCTTTGACACTCGTAGGGGTAGGAAGACATTGTATTAACTCGACCTTGGATTGATCTACTTCTATCCCTTTATCGGACATTATATGTCTAAAAACTATAACTTATGTCACCATGAAGTGACACTTCTTCCTATTGAGCACTAGATTGCTCTCCTCGCATCTCTCCAACACTCTCTCAAGGTGCTCTAAAAGAAGCCTCAAAAGTGTCCCTATAAACCAAGAAGTCATCCATGAAAACTTCAAGGATCTTCTCAACCATGTCGCTAAAGATAGACATCATGCTCCTTTGAAAAGCGACCGATGCATTGCATAGGCCAAAGGGCATTCTCTTATACGCATAGGTGTTGAAGGGGCATGTAAATGTAGTCTTGTCTTGGTTCTCTCATGCAACCTCTATTTGGTTATAGCTGGAATACCCATCTAAGAAATAATAGTATGATCGACCTAGTACACGTTCTAGGACTTGGTCTAAAAACGAAAGTGGAAAATGATCTTTCCTAGTGGATGCATTGAGTTTACAGTAATCTATGCACATTTGCCAACTTATTTGAATCCTAATGGGAACTAGTTCATTCAACTCATTCTTTATGACTGTAACTCCCGACTTCTTAGGGACAACTTGGGTTGGACTAACCCATTTAGAATCAAAGATGGGGTATATAATACTCATATCAAGAAGGTATATGTTTGATGGCATCTAGGATAGAGATATTGACTTAAACCTATTTGAATATATCATAGATTTCAGAGTTCAAAGACTCTTTCTTAGGTTTAGTCAATTTATGTGGAAACGGGGCATGTTTCAAATATTTAATGCCCACGTCTTCAAATGCATCAATTGATTTGTTCGATAGCTCAGAATTTTTCTCATTCTTCTTTTCTTCACTCTCCTTAGTTTTCTCACTTTCATTATTTTTCTCACTCTCTTTTCTCTCTTGCTCATGTCCTAACCCTACAGACTCATCCTTTTTCCCTTGATTATTTTCTTTAAGAGTGATGGTTTTGTCGATTTGTTTTTTACTCCTAAGAGTAGTGATGGCCTGAACCTATTCATGCGTTGTGTCAACGTAATTTGTAGGTTTAAGCTTTGGTTGGGGTTAGGCAAGAAATTGCCCTTATGTTTGTTGAGACATCAACATCTTGTGGATGCCTTTGACTATCGTGTTAGTCTCCCGTTGTGATTGTTCCAGATTTGTGACCATATTAGTGAGTGATCGTAGGTCATTGGTCACTTGATTGTTCTCATTACTTCTCCTATGAGGAGGTTGATACTGTGCCAGTTGAGGTACATATGGTTGTGGGACCGGTGGTATAGGATAGGTCATTATTTGACCTTGGAAAGGTTGCGGTGGTGCTTGAAAAGCTTGTGGGGGTTGTTGGAAAGGTTGAGGGTTTTGAGGGCCCTCCTGTTTCCACCTAAAGTTAGGGTAATTCCTCCAACCTGGGTAATACGTATTGGAGTAGGGGTTATTCCCACTCCTTTGGTTTTGATAACCCCCGTGAAATTGGCCAACTGCATTTACGTGGCCATGAAGTGCTTGCCTTACCCCAGAATAACTAGACATGATACAGTGTTATGATCCGGTGTGTCACAAACTAAGCATGGTGAGGGTGCTTCAGCCGGTATAGTAGTGATGGCCTTAGAAGTTTCCAAAGCCTCCAATTTGCACGTGAGTGACGTGACTCTGACTTGTAAATCTTCTACTTCCCCTAATTGGTGTTTAACTCCTACATGTGTGGTGGTGGGTTTATTTATGGGATTTTGAGTTCCCATACTGGCCCAATCTTTGGCCATGTTGGCATTAACCCAATCTCTAGTTAATCCGGCAAGATAGTCGAAGTAATTATATGCCTTTGTGGGGTTCTTATTTGGATAGGTTCCCGCACACATGGATTCTACAAACATCTTCAATTGAGAAGTCAATGAAGAATAAAACGTGTTTATTATATGCCACTCTGGGAAACCGTGATATGGACATACAAACAGTAGGTCCTTGAACCTCTCCCAACATTGGAAGAAAGTTTCATTACTATTTGGTGCAAATTGAAATATGGCACCTCATAGTGCCTCAGTACGATTTTAAGGAAAGAACTTTTTCAAGAACTCTCCTTGAAATGTATTCCATGAATGTATGGATATGGGCCTCAGTGAATTAAACCACATCTTAGCCTTGTCCTTTAGAGTGAATGGGAAGAGTTTTAAAAGTAAAACCTCCCATGGACATGAATTGTCTTGGAAAATGAAACATGCATCCTCAAAGTCCTTGATATGCGTGTATGGTTGCTCTGATTCTAAGCCATGAAACTGGGGCAAGGCTTGTACCATTCCTGGTTTAAGATTTAGAGTGGCTTAGTGTGTAAGAAGTACTATGGCAGATGTGGGTGTTTGCCTTTGAGGGTTCATGTAGTCTCTTATGGTAAGGTTTTAAGCAGCATCATTCCCTTGGTTACTCCCTCTCTCAAGGTTATCGTTATTGTCATCATTTATGTTCGCCATTGGAATGTGTCCTAAGTCAACAACTGAGGAAAAACTAGGTATGTTCAACTGGATAGATCGAATGGGTGAAGGAGTCAAATAATCGAGCAGAAGATTCCACAAAGGATAAATTCAAACTAAACGTTTGTGAATGTCCCTAAAGTAAGATAACATACATATGCAATGCACACATAAAAGACTATTCGCACCTCTACAATAATCAATTCACAATTTGTTCTTCCTTCTCTCCAATCTCCGCATAAATATCAACTCTGTTGCCCACAAAAAATTCAAAAACAACCCGACCAATCCTCCAATCTCCGCATACAAAGCAAAACCACCAATAAGCAATTAGCACGTAGCTTAACCACCTCTAATTCTGCCTCCTAACTAAAATATGCCTAGACCACTAAAAAGAAGAAACAAATAAGATCCTAAAGTTCTAACACAAAAAGGATGGATGGAGTAACCGATGGTCTAAGTTGATGATTCCTTCGTAGTTGTAGGTAGATGATGAAGCAAGTCCACCGAATTTCACGTTGACTGAGGTTTGTGTTCTAGCACACCTCTTGCAATCACTTGTGCAAAAGTAAGTTGTCCCCGGCAACGGTGCCAAAAACTTATCACTCCCAAAATATTGCGATTGATATTCGCCAGTGTGCAATTGTGAAACAGTATAAACTCGAAAGTTTAAGATCGATCCATAGGGGAGCAGATTACATAAAACCACGTGAACTAAGACAATCCTCTCAATCACTCACAAAACCCTAACGACTTACTTCTAAAAAGAAAATAAAAATTTGATTGTTTTGGAAAGGTTTGTTTATCTAAACTAATTCGAGAACAAAACTGACTAGCTTGAAAAGATTTGGGTTTTGGAATAATAAAGAAGAGTCTAGGGATCAATTGATCCAATCAATTACTTCTCCTAGAATTCCGAAAGGGATAATTTGATAACTTAAATCCTTTGACTACGTCGCGAGTCTCGGATTCGGCAGATTATGATAAAAACAAGGGTTCTTTAATGCTTTAACTTTTAGAATAAATCAAGTTATTAGAATCAATGACGAGTATCATCGATTCGCGCAATGCACATACTAAATATACATTCATGCATAAATGTTACTGAACATAATCAAATGTCCAGGTTTTCGAAAGTTTCTAGAACAAAAAAGAAGAAGAAAGAATGCCTGGAAAATTTAACTTTAAAACCAAGAAGGTACCTCATTTGTTCATCCAAGATCATCAATTAATCTTCACACTTGATCCCGACATGGAGGGGTTTAGCTACTCATCTCCATGTATGGAAAAACTTGTAGTAATAGACATAATATTGAAAATCTAGAACTAATATAAAAAATGAGCAAGAACTTGAAGTTGGATTGATTTTTATTGAATTCTAGTTACAATGATTGCAAGAAGGAATTTAATCTATGTTACTCTAGACTAAAACCTATGAAAAACACTTAAAAATACTCTCCAAGTCGAACCCCTTCTCTGGGGGATAAGAATATGTAAGCACTCCATTTTTGCCCGCTCGGCCATCTTCGACCCGACTGGATTCGGTTTCCAACATCACAACACATGCAGGCTCAAGATGAGCCTTTCAATCTCCAATCCAACCAACTGGTCACTTCTCAAGTCCACAAGGATCCGCGGGAGCCTTAAGCACCGTTATTCCAAGTAGCTTTTCGGACCGGGCGGTCTCGGAAATCGACGCCATCCAGGTAGCTCCCCGGGGTCGGGTGATCTCGGTGTCGCGCCCAGATTTTTCGCACTCGAGGAATACTCGCCCAAGCGGGAAAAATGTTGTACTCTCTCATTAGAACTCACCCTGCTAGAAGAATGAGTGCGACTAGGTTTGAATTGAAAATTGGTTTGAATAAAGGGCTTTTGAAAAAGATTTGGAGTCGCCACCTAACTTGATTAAGGTGAGTTAGGTTACCTAAAAACTAAGCATAGTCCGAAGACTACACTTAGGGTTTTTGAAAAATGATTTTGAAAAGATCTCCTCAAGAGAGGGTTTTTAAGAAAACGGGTTGTTTGGCAACGTTTGAAAAATATTTAGGCCTTTTTAGAAAAATAACTCCTTTCGGTCTTTGAAATCAGTGATCCTAGGTTCGGAGGTTGGTTACGTGTAGGGAAGACGTACTAAGCTATCACCCTAACCCGCCTTTTCGGTACCTACATGTCAATCTACCCTAGATTCACCTATGAAAGTCTTTAATTAACCCATGTCCAATCCTATCCACTTTGAAAAACAATGTTTAAAAACTAACATGATGCATGATATGCAAGTGCAAATTAAGAGAATTGAAAAATAGATTTGAAAAGAGATTTGAAGAAATAGAATTGAAATTGAAAAGTTTGAAAATTGAAAGTAGAAATTCTGGAATTTTGAAAATAGATTGGAATTTGAGAATTGGAAAGATTTTGGAAACCGCACCCATGAGGGTGGAATTGAAAGTTTGAAAAGTATTGTGACCGCACCTATGGAGGTTGCCTATGTATCCCTTTGGGGGAATCAGGTCAGTCGTAGTTCGAACCGGAGTCCGATTGAAAAGAGATTGATTTGAAGAGAGAGGTTGGATTGGAAATTGAATTGAGAGATTGCACTTAGAATAGAAGATTGAAAATTGGAATTTGGAATTTTGGAATTGAAAAGATTGAATTTTGATTTGGAAAGATCGAACTTAGAAGAGAGGGATTTAGACTTATTTTGAAAAGACGAAGGTTTAGGAAACCTAGACTTAGGAAAGAGAAGAGACTTAGGAAAGATTTGACTCGATTTGGAAGATTTAGGAGATTAGGAAAGATTGGATTTAGGAAATGTTCAAATTAGGAAAATGTCATTTTAGGAAAGTTTCGAATTTGAAAAGTTTCATTTTTGGAAAGTTTTGGAATTAGGAAAGTTTGGAGTTTAAGAAAGGTTGGAAATTGGAAAGTTTTGAATTTAGAAAGTTTTGAAATAAGGAAATTTCAACTTAGGAAAGTTTGAATTAGGAAAATATCAACTTAGGAAAGTGTTGTTTTAGGAAAGGTTTTGAAATTAGGAAGTTTTGAAAATTGGAAAGTTTTGAATTTAGAAAGTTTTGAAATAAGAAAGTTTTGAAAATAAGAAAGTTTCGTTTTGGGAAAGGTTTGGAAAAGGAAAGTTTTTAGTTTAGGAAATGTTTGAATTAAGAAAGATTTGAGTTTAGAAAAGTCTTAGATTTGGAAAGATGTTGAAGTTTTGGAAAGTTTAGGACTTAGAAAGATTTGAAATTTAGAAAGTGTAAGATTTAGAAAGTTTTAGGGTTTTAGGAAATCTTAAGATTAGGAAAGGTTTGAGTTTAGGAAAAGTTTGAAAACTTAGATTTGAGAAGTTAAGATTTGGGAAGGGGGTTGAATTAGGAAAGGGTTGAGTTAGGAAAGATTTTTGGAAACTTAAGATTTAGGAAAGTGGAGGATTAGGAAGGATTTGAATTAGGAAAGAGTTGGATTTTGAAACTTAAGGAAAGATTTGAAGTTTAGGTTTAGGAAACTTATGGTTTAGGAAGGTAGGAAATTAGGAAGGTTTGGATTAGGAAGGGATTGGATTTAGTTTCTAAAAGAAAAGATTTGATTTTGTTTCCAAAAACGGAGGACGGGATCTAGTTTCCTAAACGGAGAGATTTGATTCGGTTTCCTAAAGGGAAGATAGGATTTGGCAAGGATTTGGAAAGGGAGACTCTAAAAACCCTAGGTTTGAAAAATTATAGTTTAGACGTAGAAAAGAGGTTTTGAAAATATGTATAGTTTGGATGTGAAAACTAGAGATTTTGAAAATCTAGGTTTGGGGCAAAGTTTGAAAACCATGTTTTTGGAAAGAAAATTAGGGTTTCCTAATTGTGGGTTCTAAGGCTTGATTTGGGGCTCTAAGAAAAGAGTTTTTGGAAAGTGTGTTTTTAGAAACGTAGATTTTCTAGAAGGGAATCCTAGGAAGGAGTTTTTGGAAAGTGTGTTTGAAGAGGGAGTTTTTGGAAGGAAAATCCTAGAGGGGAATTTCTAGAAGGAAGATTTTGGGAAGGAAGTTTTTTGGAAAGATTTTTGGAGAGAGTTTTTAGAAAGTGGATTTTGGGGAGAGGATTTTTGAAAGGAGTTGAAAAAGGGAGTTTTGAAAAATAGATTTTGGAAGGAGTTTTTGAAAACAACTTTAGAGAGGAGAGTTTTAGGAAAGTATGTTGAAAAAGAGATTTTTTAGAAGAGATTTTTAAAGAGAGTTTTTAGAAGGTGTAAAAACATCTCACTTTCCTAAAGCAATTCTAACCATAAGAAGGCTAGAACCACTTTAGGAAAGCGGTTTTGAAAACAACAAGATTTGAAAATATAGACCAAAAGGTCACTTTTAATGTAACACTTTCCTAAAGCAACCCTAGCCATGGAAATGCTAGAATCACCCTAGGATTGTGATTTTGAAAACATGTTTTTGAAAAAGAGCTTTTGATGCAATTTTGAAAATAAGTTTGAAAACGGTTTTGGAAACGAGTTTGAAAACGAATTTTGGAAGATGCAAGACTATGATATGCATAATGCAATTTGGGGTCGTGAACATACAAGGCTAAGGCTTCACCACATAATCAAGGGGGCTGGACCCACGTGGTCTGTGGTTAGACTAGAAGAAAGCCCCCGACACGGTGACTCTCCAACAGTCTAATCCTACACATGGACCGGGAGTCCCCTTGTTTCAAGCATGCAAAGAAAGGAGGGGAAAGAGATGGGGGATTAAAATAGAAAAAACCCAAGTGGGTTGGAGAGAGAAGAGAGAGGGGGGAAGTGCAGAAAATTAAAGAGAAAACCTACCATATATCTTCTTTATTTTGCGCGCCGCGTTGTCTTCGGTCTTTGTCTTGATCTTCACCTTCAGTTTTTAGGAGTTGTCTTCAAGCTTTGGATGGCAGCTCTTCAAGTCTTCAAAGGATGGTTGAAGGCTAGTGTATGAGTTTATGGGGATGTATAGGAGTGTATATGAGGCTAGGGTTTAGTGTAGGGTGGCTAGGGTTTGGGAAACCTAAGGAAACTAGGGTTTTGGAGGTGCTCGAGCTCTGTATATCGAAATATATGATTTTTAGGTTAAGTTTGTAGACCCCTTTCATGTTGAATGAGGCTCTGTATTTATAGAGGGAGGACAAACCTAGTGCCTGTTGCAGTGGCGCAATGGCAAACTTTACACTGGCGCCACTTGGAGTGGCGCCAGGCCATTTTCTGGCTTGGCGCCACTACTAGTGGCACCAGCCAATTAGGAAAGGTTTAAGGTCGGCAAGCAATGTATCTTTGACTACCATGTAAATTTTAGCCTGGCTTCACTAGGAGTGACTCTGGAAAGTTCGAGAATGATTTGAGGGAGCCGGGGATGACCTAGAAGGCCGGAAAGGAACAGAAACACTTAAAATAGTGTCCTAGAGGTTTTTAACTTAAAAAGTGAGGACAAAATGTGTCGGAAAGGTTGACCGGGCTTTTAGGGGCAAAACGGTCAATCGGACCGGAGAACTGCCGGGACAGACTCGGACTGTCCCGGAAGAAGACTTGGGATTTGGAAACATTATTTAGAATGCTTCCAGAGGTTGTCGGTTTGATTCCCAGAGCCGGCGTGGTTGGAAAAGGAGACCGGCCCACCAGGAGCAAAATGGTCATTTTGTACCGGGTTTGCCGGGACTGACTCGGAATGATCTGAAAAGGTAAAGGAGAGTTGAGATTACTATAAAAAGTAGTCTCAGGAGGTTACCGGCTTGATACCCAGAGCCGGTATGGTCGAAGAAGGAAACCGGCCCACCAGGGGCAAAACAGTCATTTTGTACCGGGTTGGCCGGAACTGACTCGGAATGATCCGGAAAGGTAAAGAAAGGTTGAGAATACTATAAAAAGTATTCTCGGGACATTACCGGTTTGATACCCAGAGTCGGTATGGTCGAAGAAGGAGACCGGCCCTCTAGGGGCAAAACGATCATTTTGTACCGGTTTGGCCGAAACTGACTCAGAATGATACGGGAAGATAAGGAAAGGCTGAGAATACCACAACAAATATTCTCGGGAGGTTACCGGTTTAATACCCAGAGCCGGTGTGGTTCCCGGGGCATTCGGATGCCTAAGGACAAAATGGTCATCTTAACCGGAAACTCTCGGAAAAGGTCTTAAGGGTAGTCTGGTCATTTTTTACCGAAGTGAGCTAACAGACACGGGTGTTGACCTAGGTTTTGAGTGTTTTCGCCACTCTAACGGTGTGAGTATTTCCGCTACTCGGACGGGGTTGATGATTTGTGAGTATTTCCGCTACTCGGACGGCTTTGTGAGTATTTTCGCTACTTTAATGGTTCTGTGAGTATTTCCGCTACTCTAACGGTTCTGTGAGTATTTCCGTTACTCGAATGGTTTTGTGAGTATTTCCGCTACTCTAACGGTTTTGTGAGTAGTTTTGCTACTCGGACCGCCTCGAGGAATAAACTATCTCGAGAGTGGGACTGGAAGGGGTCTTATCATCTCCGAAGAGACGTGCCTGGATTGGAACCGTCTTGAGGAATACACTGTCTCGAGAGTGGGATTGGAAATGGGTCTTACCATCTCCGAAGAGACGTGCCTGGATTGGAACTGTCTCGAGGAATAAACTGTCTCGAGAGAGGGATTGGAAAGGGGTCTTACCGTCTCCGAAGAGACGTGCCTGGGTTTTGAGTGTTTCCGCCACTCTAACGGTTTTGTGAGTATTTCCGCTACTCTAACGGTTTTGTGAGTAGTTTTGCTACTCAGACCGTCTCGAGGAATAAACTGTCTCGAAAGAGGGATTGGAATTGGAATAAGAAAGGACAATGCCCCTAAGAGTATTTTGGTCATTTTGCCTCCATTTGGGCCTGACAGGCCCACGAAGCGATGGAAAGACAGAGTTTGAACCTAGAGAATTGGTTTCGATTGGAATATGCCCACAATGACTTGAAAACAAGTCTGGACGGAGTGTAGACTGCCGAGCGGTCAAAAATGGGGTGCTTACACTCGGGGACCAACACCTCATCAAAGATTCCAGACGGTTCACTTCTGGCGCCTGCTAGCCTGCCAATGTAGAATGTCCGTCATTCGGTAGTTCTCCGGGACCAGGCGTTCTCGGAGACCAACACCACCCTTCCAGGTAGCTTTCTGGGACCAGGCGTTCTCAGAAACCAACACCACCCTACAGGTAGCTCTTTAAGACCAGGCGTTCTTAGAGACCAACACCGCATATGTAGTTTTCCGAGACCGGGCGGTCTCGGGAACCAACACCTAGGTCAACACCGGCGCCTGGTAGCCCGACTCGGTGAAAAGTGACTAAACCTGCCCTTTTGGGCCTCCAGGCACGTTTTGGGAAAGTTCAAAATCTCTCAAAACGATAAGTCCATCCTTCCAAATCTTGAGAAACCATTAGGCGTCCCCTGCACACCATTCGGTCCAAATTCGGTCCTATTCTGGCCCACTCCGGTCAAAATGACCATTTTGTCCCCGAACGACTCATCATGACACAAACCCCGCTGAACGGCAAAGGACTCTCTCAAAACCATCCCTGAATAGCCCTATATGCCTAACACAATATACCAGACCATTCCTAACTATTTCCAGCCAACTCCGGTCAAAATGACCGTTTTGCCCCTGGAAGCCCAAAAATGCCCCGAAATAGCACCGGCCTTGGGATTTCAAGCCAGGGTTTCACCACGCGCCCTTGTTTAACCCAAGGAACACCCTACGATGCTAAACTCACACGACTCGACAAAAGTTCCCTGGAGTGTCTCGTAGACGCTCTGCCTAAATTGTCTTTTCCCCCGATTCCCTAGTTATAACGCACCGTCAACCGACTTGAGAAATGCGTACATCAGGGAATTCTCGAACACTCGTCCATAAATCTTTCCATCGATACGGTTCGATCGAATAGATCGCTCCCCGAAGCCCTCCATCATACAGTGCGAAAACCAGAACTTTCAGCAACCCCTAGAGGGTCTCGCAGACGCTCCGCCAAGGTTGACTTTTTCTTCGATTCTCTAATCAAAACACACCGTCAAACGACTTGAGAAATGCGTAAATTTGGAAATTCCAGAAAGTATTTCCAGAGTATTTTCCGTTGGAACGGTCCGATCGAATAGATCACTTCTCGAAGGCCTCGATCACATCAAATGAAAACAACTACTTTCGAACACACATGGAGCGTATCACAGACGCTCCACAAAAGTGTCCTTTTTGGCACACTTCCCGAGACGATATCACTCATCTCCAAACGCAATTCAAACTTTTCGAAAACATGAAAGTTCATCTGATGCACTAGGAGAACATCCCGAGTGCAACCGATTTTTTCGGAACCTTCCCAGTTGGCCCAATTATCGAGGCAAAGTTTGGACGAACCTTCCCGATAATGGAGCGTATGCTACATGCGCTCAAATTTTGATCAGATCGACTGACTTTTGATCAACGGTCGAGATTTAACCAGTACACAGGGTGCCACGCGTTATTTTGGCAATGGAACAGTGCCTGCGCATGTCCTACATGCGCACGGCCAAATTTTGGCCATGCGCATGTATCACATGCGCCAGGTCTGTTGAAGATTGCCTATAAATAGAGGCCTCCCCCCCTTGCATATTCGAGGTCCGAAATTGATATGAAACTCTGCTGAAATCACTCTAGAAACTCGAATCTCTACATATATTCCTCCCCTTCAACACTTAGGATAGATTCTACCCCTCCTAAGCCTATACACTCCACATACAAAGCCTCATACACACTTATACACTTATACACTCCACTCAAGCCTCTCAAGCCTTCTTGAAGTCACTCTAGCTCCAATCAAAACATCCATTGAAGACTACAAGAGTGTTGAAGGCAAAAGGTGGTATCCCTTTTACATTTATGCTCTCCCCCACTCTTCTCTTCTCCCTCCTAGCCTACTTAGGCTATTCTCTATTTTAATCTCCATTTTCAACCCCCCTTTCTTGCATGCTTGAGCCAAGAGGGCTCCTAGATCATGCCTAGAGGAAAGCAAGTGAGAGCCACCATGTAGGGGGACCTCTCACTAGCCTACTTTAAGATGGTATGGCCTAAAAGCCCCTTGTTTATGTGGTGAAGCCTAAAAGCCTTGTATGTGAATCATGACCCATTGCATATTATTATTTTGATCATGTCTTGTATGCTTAACTTCATTTTATGTTTATTGTCATATCCCACAATGCTTACATTGCTCTTAATTTCATTACATTTCCAAGTTCTACATGTCCTTCTAAAATTGTTCCAAGAGTTGGCCCCTTAAAGTCTAGGATGAGACCTTAGGAGTCATGTCTTAGAAAGTCCCTCACAACCCCTTAATTCATACTTTTGCATCATTGTATTTCAACTTGCATAAAAGTTGCTTTCAAACTCTCTAATATTCAAGGTCTCCATTCTCTCAAATTTAGTGGTTAAAATGGCCCCATGGAACCCTCTCTTGAGTGGTCTCCCTTTATATTGGCCATAGGAGCCCTAAATTGTTAGAATGGTTCCCTTTTCTCTTTATGATCACCTAAGAACGATGTTCAAGAGTTTTGATTTCAAGGTTTTCATTCTCTTAAGTTTAATGGTTAGAATGGCCCCATGGAACCCTCTCTTGAGTGGTCTCCCATTTATTGGCCATATGAACCCTCTCTTAATGGAATGGTTCCCTTGAAAAAATGGTTTTCAAAATCCTTATCCAAAAATGATTTCAAAAATGCACTCTAACCATCTTTGCATAAAAAATGATCTTCCAAAAATCACTATCATTATGTTGAATTTTGACCCCTTATATTCTTGTCAAGATATTGGTTATAATGGTCATAAAGAAACCTTCCTTGGAATGGTCTCCAATCACCAACCATATAAACCATATTCTTGGCTAGAGTCAAAATTTTCATAGAAATGATCTTCATAAGGATTACCAACCAAAGTCCATTGCATATCATGTTGTGTTTTCAAAACTCTTTCCAAGAGTGCATCAAAACAACTTTGAAGACCATTCTCCAATCTAACCCTAGGTTAACTTGACCCTAGTTACCAAACCCTAGATTAACTTGACCCTAGTTACCACACCCTAGGTTAACTGGACCCTAGTTACCAAACCCTAGGTTAACTTGACCCTAGTTACCTAACCCTAGGTTTACTTGACCCTAGTTACCAAACCCTAGGTTAACTTGACCCTAGTTACCTAACCCTAGGTTTACTTGACCCTAGTTACCAAACCCTAGGTTAACTTGACCCTAGTTACCACACCCTAGATTAACTTGACCCTAGTTACCAACCCTAGGTTAACTTGACCCTAGTTTACTCACCTTGGGTTAACCCTACCCTAGTTAGTTAACCATAGGTCATCTTAACCCTAGGTTAACCTAACCCAAGTTAGTTAACCTTAGGTCACCCCTAACCCTAAGCTAACCGAACCTAGGTTGATACACTTCAAGGTCCCAACTCTTGAACCTTTTTTTCTAAATGATCATTCAATTTTCAAACTATCCCCATAACTTATTTTTTCAAAATCCCTTACGCTCATGATTTCAAAAAGACAACTCTATAAACTCCTCAAATGTTCTTACATTTCATCTTCAAGACATTCCCTAAAATGCTTTCAAATGATCTCATGGTTAGGGATTCCGAGGACAAGTGATAAATAAAAAACAACCTCTAAGGTTGTCCATATTAAGATTCTAAACCCTTAGCCAGTTTCAAAAGCCACTTTTAAAAATTAATTCATCAAATTATTCTAAAATCATGCCTCCAAGGTTTTCAAAATAAGATTTCAAAAACACTTTCAAGTTCTCTTAAGTCGTGCCAATGCATTTTTCCAAAACTCCCTCAAGGTGATCCAAAATCATTTTCAAAACACTTTACCATTCAATTTCAAGTCAAAAACTCCAAGACCACAAAGGGTCTTCAACTTCCCAAAGATCTCAAAGTGTCTTAAACTTTTCCAAAGATCTCAAAGCGTCTTAAACTTTTTCAAAGACCCCAAAGTATCTTCAAACCTTCCAAAGGCCCTAATGCGCCTATTTTCCATCGGGCTCTTGCCCAAACTATGAATGACCTGATTCTCGCAAAATGAGATATGTAGGCAACCTAAAATAGTGCGGTCATAACTTGCATGTCAACCCCAATCCCTTTTTCAAAAATTCCAATCAATTCAAAGTTTCCATTCCAAACTCTTTCAAAACCTCCGTTATTTTCAAAATCTTCCCAAAAACTTGCATCATGCATCATCCATCCGAAAAGTGATGACTAAACCCCGTTTTCAAAATTCTAAAGTGGATATTAAGTAGACAATGGTAATCGGTTATTCTAGTGAGTGAACAAAGGGTGATTAGACATGTAGGTACCGAAAGGGCGGGGTAGAGTGATGATCTTAGGATATCTTCCCTACACGTAACCAACCCCCGAACCTTAGATTTCTGCTTTCGAAAGACCGAAATGGAGTTATTTTCAAAAAGGGCTTAAACGTTTCAAAAGGTTGCCAAACAACCTATTTTCCTAAAAACCCTCTCATGAGGGAGTTTTCAAAAATCTTTTTCAAAAACTCTAAGTTTAATCTTCGGATTAACGCTTAGTTTTAGGTGCCCTAACTCACCTTTATCAAGTTAGGTGGCGACTCCTATTTTTCTCAAAAGCCCTTAGTCAAATCAATTCTCAAACCTAGTCACACTTGTCCTTCTAGGGGGACGAGTTCTAATGACAGAGTTCCGTGCTTTAGGGTCTCTGAGCCAAAAGGACCTTGGACACCCCAAAAACCGGGGCGCGAAAGAACAAATATATATACTCAAGCTAGAATTCTAATCCTAACAGAAAATAAAAAATTTCAAAGCAGGTCTGGGGTCATCGTCTGAACATTGCTTTTAGTTCAATTCTGGTCGTCCGAACGGTGAGATCTTCTCCCGTAGAATTCCTTTCTGAGACATCCGACCGGCATCCGAATGCCCATTACAGGTTCACAATCACCTCTCTGTATCTCGACCCACCGTCCAAACGGCGTCCGAACAATGGGTTCATGTCACACCCGCTCCTAATCAAGTGTCATTAACGCATCTTAGGATAAACATTATTGCACAGGTCACCTACATGTAAGCGAAACCTCAACATAACCCCAAAGATAGAAATCTTATAGGAATAAATAACATCATATTAAATAAATAAAAACTATCTCATAATCCTCCCACATACATCATTAAAAGAACTCTTAATGCACACTTATGAATATTACAAAACTACAAAATAAACAAACTATTAAGACTTTAATAAATGTACAGCAATGTACATGACTAATAACTCAACTAAAGAGCTTCTCGAAGCTCTCCAACTCAACATCAACATCAACACTAACAGTAGACTGAACATCTCTCATTTTCCTGCAATACAACCTGTGTGGGCGTGAGTTATATATCAACGTGCTCACAAGATAATCAAACTCATAAAGAAGGAATGATAAACATCTACTGAATTAATCATCAATAAATAATACACCATTAACAATACAAATAATGCCACTTGTGATGAAATGTATAATACACCACATATGTGCACGCTATTTTGATAAAATTGGCCCAATATATCGATGGTTTGTTATCAAGAATATCCCACATCGATACCCCTTAGGTTAGCCCCACATCGGCTAAATCTTGAGTTAGGCCCACATCAACTAAACCTCCTCCGTGCAATGCAAGATATGCACACAAAATGTATTGTATGCAAATGTCATCGCATAATTCAACAATCACCACTAATGTAGACAATAAAACATTTAATGCATTATGAATAAGATCATCTTATATTCCCACCCGATACCGCTTATTCTCAAATTAAGCTATCCTTTCGGTTGAACCAGAATAGTATGATCCGCTTCTGAACCTACCAAATACCACCATATCAAACATGATGAAATAGATATTATAATTCATAACCAATGCATAATTATAGCTGATACTCTTTAAACATATGATTGAGAACATCCATGATGCATTAGAACTCAATAGGATGTTAAATCCTTCCCCAATGAACCAAAGACAAGAAACCACTTTCACCAAAACCCAAGACAATGCAATAGGTCAATCTCATTTGAAAATAGGTTTAGAGACCTTTATATTGATAGGTTATGGGTTAAAAATATATTTTAGATGAAGGAGTTACGTCCAATGAAAGTTGGACTAAAATTCTGGAAAACTAGGCTGTTGATAGAAATTTTAGGTCATATTTAAACTGCTATATCTCTCAATCTACAAAGAATTTAGAGTACCCACTTTATATCAATAGAAATTCCTATGAGTCTAGTTTTCAACACTTCAAACGGCGCACCATTTCAAGCTCTTTAAAGAAAGTTATGCCCTTTTTAATAAAGTGTATCAAGTCTGTCAGTCACAAGTGTCGACATCTTGAGACAATGAGTCAAATTTTCGTTCAATGTGTCGACACCTCTACGCCAGGTGTCTACACCTTGGAACAAAAATCAAAATTTTGGCAAAATGCTTCATGTGTCGACTCCTAAGGTCCGGGATCGACCCCCCACACACCTTGGCTCGAAAATGGACTTCTCAAACATGGTTTTTAAGCACTCATTACCATTTCAACACCACAAAAAGTATTCCAAATGTTCAAAATAAAACTCTAAGACTATAAACAAGTTCTCAAACATCCAAAAACATGCAGAACATGACAGATTCAAGGCTTCCTCCTTGGAACCCTAATCACCCTCCTCCTTTCCACTTCCATTCAACCGCCATGGCATGAAATGACATGCTATCATACAACAATAGATAAAAATACAATGGGACAAGCATCAATATATGGTTTTCACCTCAAGGAATAAACACAAAAACTTCCTCTCTTGAATTCTTCTTCCTCCTCTTCTTTTCTCTATTTTCTTTTTCTCTCTTCTTCTTTCTCTCCCAACATTCGTAGAACCAAGCTTCTCTCCCTCTTATCTTACAAGACACAAAATAGATACAATGTGTATCTATTATCCACACATGTCACACACACGCACACACACACACACACACTTGCTAGCAAAATTAGTGAAACACACACCTCTCACACATGAAGCACACACCTAGGTGTCTTAGGATTAAACCCCCAACTAGCACCTCCTTACTTCATTAATCCACCTCTAATCCACATAAGTAATCACACTTATGATAATTAATCATGATTAACATAAGTTAAGTATAAAGATTAATTAAGCTAATTAATCATGAATTAAGCTCACTAATCATGCTTAAAAATATGATAATCCCCAAAATATAAGTCTTTATTAAACCATACCAATCAAGCTCCTTGATTAAGGATAATCATGCATCATAAGCATGCTATTAAGCTAAGTATGATGCTAAGCAAGTTAGGGTTTCACAGTTCAGGTACCACTATCTGGTCTCTAAATCTCACCACTGCAGCAGACATTCGAACGGCGTCCGGACCTTAGGCTCAGTCACCTATTGCTTCCAGCAGTGCTTTAAGCTCCATTTCCTATAGAAATAAGATTAAAGTTAATTAGTACTAAAATATAGCTAAAATGGCACTTACAATCCTAAACTAAGGATAACAAAGCACATGTTAGAGTGTTATGATTACACTTTGTGAACGCAATCAACAAATCAATCATTTGTTGTGTAAAATCCTGAGTATTGTCTACCACACCTTGTTTATATTTCTCCTCAGCCTCAGCCTTATTCTTCGCAATGTCGGCTTTCAGTCTCTCGACTTTGGCCTTCACCTTGTACAAGTCCATCGAGAGAATGGCGTTGTCGTCATCCAACTTCGAGACGTCAGCATCCCTTTTACTCAGATCGACATTGACCTGGTTCAGGGCAATCTTCGCCTTCTCGGCCTCCTTTGCAGTTCCTAATTAGGTCTTCTTCGACTCAATCCACTCCTTCTTGAGCGTGACATACACTTCAATAAGTTTCTCATGCTCTGCAGTTAGAGCTTGAAAGGGCCTCCAAAACATTGAGAGAGCCCTGGAAATGAAAAAGAGCTGTTAAAACAGGTACGTAACCAATGAAAAAGACATATAAAAACTGAAGAATTTACCAGTAGGGAATCATGAAAGGCCCCTAGGAAAATCGATAAGTTGTTGGTACTTTCCAACAAGTCAATGTCAACTTGCTTGAGGGAACTTTGAACTAAGCCCATTGCTACCTCAGCTGACTTGATTATGGAATCACTCGGCACCATAGGGTGGCCACCAATGTCAGGTTTTATGATCACACGGCCGACATCCTCAACGACAGCACTATACCTAGACGAGGATCAGTCGGCGCGACTCTGGGTCTTTTCAGAGCTGGCTCAACCAGTGTATCCCCCACCGTTTGCTTTTTCTTCGATGATCTCGTCTCCTTCCTCTATTTTTCAGGTTCAAAGGAGCCGACCTTTACAACAACAGGTGGGGGTATAGATTTTGCTATGTCTGCCTCTGGCCTCTCCAATTTCTTCAGTTTCTTTGCCGCCTTCTACAACATAAGCTCCTTCAGATTCATCTTGTCAAAGCTATCAGAATCCGACAAAGAAGGATAGACTAATTTCCATTTCTACCCAATTTTGGATATGACTCGGTGGTCTGGCGCCTTGTATGGAGTAGACGTTGATGCCGATTTTGAGGAACTTGACCGCTCATAAGAGATGTTGTGGATCGGGTTACCCTCACCACCAAAATGTTTTATAAGATCGCCAGTGGGATATGTGGGTAACTCAAACGATGCCCAACTCAGAAAAGCAAATCCTGAGGTTACTAGGACGACATCTCCAACAACACGAGTAACAATACCCTCAACTAGTGGTAATGCGTTGGCAGGTGGATCAGCAATAGTCACTGGATCATTGAGGAGTACTCGTTCGATCGTAATACCAACTGGAATTTCAGCAAACTCACCAGCTGCACCCTCCTCCGGTAGTTTGACAATTACACCCGACGAGATTCCAAATGAGGTAATGAAGGTAAAAACCCCAAGTGGATAGTTCAGCAGAATGTGAGGGATCCTTGCAATGTCACGGAGCGAACCAAAGCCTCTGTAGTTTAGGACCTTGGGCAAATCACTCAAATTGACACCCACGTCTCTTTCTTTTTACTCTTCTTATCAAATTCTGAAAAAAGCAAGATGAAGCAGATTAGAGTCAAACAATTTAATATGCACATGAAAAGTAAGGGGTCGACACCAACCTAATTCTTTGGGGGTTTTATGATATTGACTCAATATTATTTGGTCGGCAGGAAGGTTACCGAATTCCCAAGGACTGGAAACCCACACTCTGTCTTTATCTATGCCCTTACCCGAAGACAGGAGGCATTTTACTATTCTCTAGCCTTATCAGTCGCCCTAAGCTAAACTTTTCAACTATCACCCCCGCCTTTGCACAGAGTATAACAGAAGTTAAGCTCCGAAAGCCCTAAGTTAACGCATAGGATTCGGTTCAGTTCAAGCATCCTCATAACAATCCTATGAGCATTCAGACTTACTTAGGCAGGACACACATCGTGGTGTTAAAGGAATTTTACAAGAAAATGGTGCAAACGAAACCTGATGCCGCCTTATACGATGGCAATCATAGGGAAGGGCATACTTTTCTCGGTTTCTTCTATCCTATAATCATTAGGGGTAACCAACTCAAGGCCGACTTGGTCGGCGATATTATACCTAGACTTAAATGAGGACTATTCACAAATTTTCTAAGGTGAGCTGCCATCAGGGGACGACCGTGAAAGATGATGGCAGAAGGGGGATAGAGCAAGGGTTAGAAGAACTTACAGTGTTAGGGCATGATCCGCTTTCTCTCTCTCACTAGAAATCTCAAGCTAGGTTCGAATGATGAGGATGGGCGACGAATTGCCCAATTTATAGCGAGTCATGTCGTCGGTTCAAAGGTCGAGAAACTACAGCAATCATGTCGTTCGACCCAAGCGTCACCTCGGCAATCCATATAGCACACCCCTCCAGTTCCAGGATTAGTGTAAAGCTGCCACGTGGTGCGTAAGCTCTTGAAACGACAGGAAGGCTAAAGGACAAGTATTAAATGCAAACCTCAACCCTTGTCCCCTTTGTCAGTCAAAACAAGGAGCAAGGGCTGGGGGGCAATTGTGGCCCCAATAAGAACCAAGCCTAAGATAAAAAGAAGACTAGCCCAAATCAATGCGAGAGATGCCGACTTAGCAGGCCAGGTCCATGCTGATCAAAGGCTAGGACCTAAGAGGGTTGGCCCACTAAAAGATATAAGAGCTAAATAAAGCCAAAATATAAATCATTTTCCTAAGTGAACTAAGACAAGTAAATGATATGTCCAATAAATTAAATCAACTCAAACAAGGAAGATTCTTAAGAGGAAAGTAACTCCAATTCTCAAAAGGAACATGGCATTCCGAAACTTATAAATACCCTTTACACTAAAGGTGTAAGATACGTTCACTTGTGTTCTAACTCTCAGTACTTTATTCGATTAATTGTGATTAAGCTTGCTAACTTAATCATTAGAATGCTTTCAGCCCAAAGGGGTTGAATCATTCTCATTGTCTTCTTCTCTTACAGATTGCTCGTGCTTGTCGAATTGGTTTGAGAGTTCAACCAGGCCTTCCTAAAAATGTTGTTAGAACAAAAATTTGTAAAAGAAAGAAGAAGATGAATAATTGTATCTAAGGCACAATTAATAATGTTTTTCTTAAGACGATATTCGCCCCCACCAATTTTTAGAATCTGGTGTATACCAGTGAATCGTTTGCAGGATACAATGGAGTCTAGAAAATCTGTAATTCTGACTGCGTGTTGCACACACGAAATCAGACCCGAATACCTTTTGATTATCATCTGAATGTCTGTTTCTACATTAACAAACTTCAGAGATGATGAACAATAAAAACTAGAAAGAATAAAGAACTATAATGCATTTTAATATGTAGAGAAGTTGCAGGAAAAATAGTGTGTATCTTTGTTTGTGAATCTGCTATGTTTTTATAGACATTTTGGTGTCTTTTTTGACCAGACATAACTGTTAGAATTCAAAAAATAACTAATTTTCTAACAATCACTTACAAGTTTAAACACAGCCGTTGGATCGGCCATTTCTAATCTAACGGTGTAGATCGCACCTATTCATTATTTGATCAGATCATTCATCACACCTTTATGATTAGATGTGATTCTCACCATACAATCCTTTTTGTTTATATATTAGTCATTCGATCGTTTATTATCATGATTGACAAAAATCAATAGTCTTGATCACATGTCACACACGCACGTGCCACGTGTCCAAGTGTGCCACTAAAGCAACACATTGCGCCACGCGACTTGCACGTGAGACGTGAATGTGGCGCACATGTGACTTGGCACACATACTCATACTTGAGTGTTACACCCAATCATTTTTATAAAGCAATACATAGAAAATTGTTGGCATTTATAAATACTTTACAAAACTTCTCACTTTTCAATATATGATTCATTTAATAAGGTGATAAAGACCTTCAAAACTAGTCAAAACCTTTTTAAAAAACTCTAAAACTACTACATATATTATAAATTTTGAAAATATTTTCAACAAATCCCACCTGTAGATGTAAATGACTAAATATATGTTGATGTAAGATATCAAGAAATTATTACTCATGCAATTGCGCCTTAGCAAGTTATTTTTGAAAATTATTACTCCGGCAATACATAAAATTTTTATAATTCAAGTGGCGTTGACCCAGCACGAACTAGTAGTTCGCAAAATTAACACCCAAATTTAAAGTCCAAAGGGAAAGAGATCAACACAGCTCCATGCTCTTGGAGGCACGTGGATCTCACTATCCGTCTCTTTCCTCCACCAACGCCTTACGACAGCCGATCCCACTGGAAATCATCTGAAACACCATGCAAACAGTTTATACATAATCCCAGTCACAGATAATAAAGAGAAATATGCAATATATATATATATATATATATGTATATATGAGAAATTTACAATCGTTTAGCTCAAATGACGCCAATCTGCAAAGACGAAAAGCAAACAGGATCATCAGAGATCTATGATTTACAGGTGTCCAAAGTGCACTCACATACACACAAGACTGACTATAGTTGTATTTAAGCTAAAAAGATAACTTTACTCTGACTAGAGAACTTACCTTTGCAGTGAGTGTAAGAGTTTGTCTTTGGGCTGCTCTAATGGCTGATGTGGCGTAGGCTTAGCTCAGGGGTGGGCAGAGTCTATTGCAACATTGAAGTCTTGAACTCGACTGGTTGGCCTTCACTTTCTGTTTGGGTTATTAAGTCGAACTGAACAGTGGATTGTTGAAATTTGGTTTGATAATTTTAATAAGTTTGAAATTCAATTTAAGTTTGACATATTTATTTTTTGAGCAAATCTCAGACGAGTTTTAGCCAATCTCGAGTAGCTTGAAGGTTTTTGTGTGTTTTTGTTTATCGAGCAAAATTCAAGCTTACCTCATAAAATTAACGAGCTTTAAAATGTCTTTAAACTTTGGTTGTTTATATAACGAGTTGATCTCAAATGAATTTTTAATGAGTCGAACACGAGTATCTTAATTTGTTATACAATCCTAAACAATAGAACGGTATCAACATGGGCACATGATGGCCCAATGTTCCTACGAGATAGGGCTGGACCTCAATCGTCCTCCAGCCCAACCGACCCTGACATATGGGACTCGGAGGGTGGTGGTGAAGTTTGTGGGGATTGATATTTGGGCATGAAAAAGTGTCGTTGAGCTGAATGTCAATCAAATTGAGGCTCGGCTGGCCTGCTTAGATGACTCGTGCTTTATCTGAGACTCGTGAGTTGTAGTGCTTGTCAATCTCCGGAAGAGTTCTACTCGCTAGTGGGTTTCCCAATGAAGGTAAATCATAGAGGCCTGTATTTCATCTTTGCTATTGGGTCAGTGTTTATTTGATAATAGGGATTTAGAGGTCCAGACCTTAGGGTGAGGGACAGAGGCATGACTATGAAGAAAACTGAAAGGAGGCTATGACTGCAGGCAATACTACCCTTTCACTCAAATGTGCAGGACTTATTGCATTACCTACATTCAGAGTAGATTAGATTCTGTTTCTTAAAAATTTGAAACTACTTGTCTATTCTAGGATTCTCTGAGGTAAATGGAAAAGGATTTGCAAAATGAAGGGGAGAAGCTAATTTCTCGGTTTTATTTGGGTTGGGCTAAGGAAATGAGAAGAAAATTAATGATTTCAACTTTTTTTTTTTTATGGTTCTCCAAGTCATTTTTTTCTTTTTCCTTTCCCTCGACAAATCATATGCAAAAGGTGCAAAATGGGTAAACAAATTTTCATGATCTCAACATTGTGGGGTTTGTGAATCTCCTATAGCACAGAGGCATAGACTCACTTCAGAAGTGCAGAAACCCAGCTGAGATAAAAGAATTGCATTGTACAGCAGAATGAGCTATTTTTCATTTTCCTCTTTATTTTCTTTTTCTTTGAAGAACAATATTGTTACACAGCACAGAGAGAGAGAGAGAGAGAGAGAGAGAGAGAGAGAGAGAGAGAGAGAGAGAACCTGTCCACACAAATCATTCATATCATAATTTCAATATACAAAATGTACATGAGAATTAGAACTGATGGAGCTGGGCGTTTTTGCTCCAGCAAACACTTGGATCAGCCAAAGAATATGTGCTTAATCTTCCAGCAATTAGTAAGTAGCAATTGGATTTCAGACAGCAATAGCTTGCACTGGCCAATGAGTCAGATCACATGGTCCGAGTAGCTGACCCCTGGTCACTATGTCCACAACATTTCGAGCAAGAAATGTGGGAAGGCGGCAAGAGGCTAGCACATGGGATGGCAGGGGCAAATCAACCTGCAAAGAAAGAAAAACCAATGCACAGTTCATTTGGGACATAAATAAGTGGATAGGATAAATCATAATGTACGTAGAGCTTAAGCCCCATTAAGTAGTATGAGGTATTATGAGCTTCTTATGAGACGTAGTAATCTACAGGGAAGATGGCTAAGCCCGTTTCCTACCTCATATTACACAAGTAGTTGGTTGGGACAAAATTTAATTCAAGCAAGCAATATCGAACATGTGGAGCATAAAAATTATTGGACAATAGATGAAACTAAAAGACCTACGAGAAGCTAGAAACTGTCATCATGTTTATGAATATTGAAAATGAGATAGCTTCCTACCAGTAATCAAATTTTATGATCTCCATCGTAAGTAACATTTGCAACAAAGTTAGAAAACTAAGTTGCATACCATCAGAATTTAAATTTAATCAATTTAGCATCCGTTCAAATAATCAAACTGTCCCCAAAAGTTGCAAAACCCTTGGGGCTCCACAAGGCCTTTACCCGCATTCACTCATTCAAACCAGTTTCTAATTTAACAAATATCCCAAAGAAATATTAGAGAAGAAAACAAGAAATAATAATTATAATCCGAATGTTTTGTTAGATTGACCTCGCACTACCTGACTATTTAACAAAAGAAAAATAAAAGAAAGAAAGAAAATAAAAGAAAAATATATTATTTGAGGTGCATGCCACTCCCTCTAATCAAGCTGACTATGTTTACTTCGTATAAATTTCTCCCACTTTTGAGCCCAGTGGTCAAAAGATTCAAAAGAGATAATAAGCTTAATGTTATGTCATGAGCATGGCCTGCATATAAGAATAATGATCTAAATAATATCAAGATCACTAGGAATGAAGAACCATAACAACAATCAAAAGAGAATCAGAATTGGGAAAACTAAACTAACTCTTTCAGACTTCCTACCTTCTTCAGAGAAGGCAAATACACCTCCAAGCATGTCATCACTGTCTCCATCTTCCTCAAATTTCTCCTTGTCGCAAGGACTATTGCTACTGTCAACGTCAGTAACAACTTCTGTTAATTCAGGGCATTCATCATGAGTTGATGCTTTACAGTATCCTTCTTCAAAATATTGACCAAAATCTAACGGGTCATGCATATATTCATGCACTGGCCCTTCATCAAGAATATTCATACTCAAGTCAGAACGGTTAGAACTTGTGTTTGAAACTTCACTGGTCACAACACTACTTGAAGACTGAACCTCTCTGGCTACAGTTCCTCCAGTAGAAAGCGCACCAATCGTTGGAGAAGATGGAGTATTTATGACAAAACTTTCTTCAACCGAAGAAATGCCAGTTGCAGATAGTTGATGAGAAGCTGATATATCAGCTCGTTTGAAGGACCTTTGGTTCAGTGGAGACAATAAAATAGTATTCTGTCCTTCTACCCTATCACTCTCATTTGCAGTTCGGACTATGTGAGGATAAGAAACACTATCCATTTGATCTAAATCATGCACAGCTTTAGGCGTTCTTGATGACCCTGAAGGAACTGCCATTGGCATGATGAGTTAATATTAGTAGCAAGTTTTAACATAATCATGTAATAACTGAAGTGCACTACAGAACCAAAAAAATTGGCTTACCAATATCCGGCTTTTCAAGTGAGCCAGGTGAGACCAGCTTAGTATGGGAAATTATGGCATCTTCTGAAAACTTATCTTCATCAGCATGGGAAATAGAAGATGAAGTTGAATATTTTCCCCCAACCAGGCCCCTGCGGAAAAGATCAATGGAAAATCTTAATGCATAAAGAACATTAATATAAATCAACCAGAAAACCCACAAAAAGAAAGAACAGAAATGGGTAGTAGGGGACTGCATGAGTGGCTTAATATCATTGTTAACAAGAGGATCTTTGTTGTTCATGAATCATCATTTAGATGAATGGTCCAAATATGATCAGAGAAAGACCCCCATAGGCACTGGCTTTTATTCAAATGCCACAAACTATGTTAAACCCCGATGAATGGTCCATAAGAAAACCTCAAAGGTTGTGTAAAGTTCTCATGTTTCAAATGCCACAAACTATGTTTATCCCTGATGACTGGTCCATAAGAAAACCTTAAAAGGTTGTGTAAAGTTCTCTCACGTTGCGCATATTCAAAAGACAATAGTTTCTGAAAATCTTCTGGGGAATCTTTTCTCTAAAAAATTCATAAACCCACATGAAAGTTTCAGCATATAGCTTGAAGAATATCATCACATCTTTCCACTACTTGGGAAGAGAATCTCATGTAGACCTAAAGAACACATTCTTCGGGTCAGATCTCTGAAGAATCTTCTGCTGAAACAAATATAAAGGATACAACCAAAAATAATTCTCCTCCCCATTATTACGTACTGCACCCCACAATCCTATAATCTGACGTAGGCTGTGGCTATTAGACTCTACAACTATGAGTAGGAGAAGGCCGCTTGAAATCCCTATTTGGGGAGGCAGCCGAATACCACCAAACAAGGTCCTATGTCTAGTACATGGTCTAAAGGCATTGCATTACAAATGCAAAATTTCAGATGTATACGGTCCGGAGTGGATGTTCACCCAGATGACTGTTTATGTTCTCTTTTTACAATATTTAAAGGCACAGATCCATCTAATGATGGTAAAAAGTTGAAACTACATGCTTCCAAGATGGAATAAAGATGGAACTCTGTGTGTCCATTACGTAAGTTCATGAGAGAGAACATGTAGCATTTAATGGATTTATCTCTAATGTTGCTGTAAAAAATAGAATGACCACCAATTCCATGTCAAATGCACCATAAAATAAAAGGCCACCTAGGTTTTGTGGAACTCAGACTATTAATGTCAAAAGTTAATCCCTCATAGGGAATTAATAACACCAAACATTGACTGCTGCGTCACTAAACAAGTAATAAGTAGTTTCCTGCCATACAAATTTTTAACCTTTAGCTGTAATGAAATATTAGAGGAATAGAAGGAAATGTAAACATATAAGGGCACCACAGGAAGTCACAGAGCATACAAATGAAATTGGTACCTTTGTCATTCATATTCGCAAGAACATAAGACAAATGAAATTGTTCTCAAGAACATAAGACCTTTTGACGCAAAAAATAAGTAAATAAAGAAAATACAATTTAGTTTAAAGTTATGCTTACTGCCTATGTAAACAGAGGACACAAGGAAAGTGGAAGGAGGTTAACTTTTGGGTCTAAGAGCAACCAGCACACATTTATGATACACGCAATCTTAAACGTTTAACTGTAAATAACAGTTATGCCCATGTCTGTCACATTGATTTATCAACGGTCATCACAGTCTCTGATTTCTCTGACAATCATAAAAAGTTGCTGAATACCTTTTTCTGCTTCTACTAAGTTGCCTCATTCTAAGCCAAGAAACTCAAATTTTCGAGCCAAATCTACTTCCATTGATGGTAAAGCATTACGACCTAAGCTTAGAACTCTGACCTGTTGAGTGCAAGAATCAACAACATATCTCACTTTCGAGTTATATTTCTCTCTCTCTTTTTTCCCTACTTTTCTTTCTTCTTTTTTCTTTTCATTTCTTCTATGGCTGAATAAAGATATATTGAAACTCATGTCCATAACCATGTTACAATAAGTATTCCAGGTATCTTAGGTTTACTTTGTTCTCTATACAATTTGTTCTATTTTTAGAATTTTTTTCTGCTTGTTGCACCTAAAACCATTGAAGGCAGAGCTTGGTACCAAAGTGACAACCCAGGTTAGTAGGTCTTCTCTGCTTAAACAAATCGACTAGAGTCCTTTTTTAGTTTTATTTTTTTGGGTTCTTTAGTTTTTCTTACATTTTATGAAATTACTTGTTTGAACATTATAGCATCATTTAACTATACGTGGCACTTGTTATTTCCATTTAATTAAAATTGATACAGAGGTATTAATTGAATGCATTTGTACAACTTATTTAATCCTTATGCAAAGGAGTTAATCTGTTAAACACTTAACGGTTTGATTTTGGCATGCCATCAGTCTCCGATGATTGGTAACTCTTTATACTAGAAAAAGAAAAAAACAGAAATTAAATGGATGCACTGAAGCTTTCTGTGTTTATGGAGGTTTGAGAAAACTTCATTGTTGTCCATTAGAATTTCATCAGCACTCTAGAAGCTCCTCACAACCTCGTCAGCCTTCATAGAAGTTCATTAAAGTGTACCATGAACTTAATTAAAAAGTCACAATTTTCACGAGAGTTTACTGGAGCCTTACCGACACAAGTAGAAGCTCAATGACAACTCGGGAACACTAACTAATATTTGCACAAAGTCACAAATCATGTTACGTTATATCAGCATGTTACCAATGACTATAACCCTTGAACTAAAACCAAATGTAAGCCCATAATAATTACTGTTTCCCCAACAATCGATTCTGGAATACTTGCTAGTAAACAATATCAATGTTAGCGTATGTTTGTCAATTTAACAAACTTGTATGTTACAATATATTCATTTTCTACAAATGCTGATAATTTAGGAACCACAAGATGCCTCATGAGAGAACAGGAGGTGCACCAAAATGTATGTGAGAAAATGTCATCGTATTAATTTTCCTAATCTATTTAATATTCAACTATACTTTTAGTTACAAAAAAAAAATCTATATTTCCATCTATGATTATCAATTTCGGTTGCTAAAATTTCTTCAACTTATGATTTATAAAGTTTATCTACTAATCTAATTTTAGCAAGCATATAAAAGTCATCAAAAGTAGTTAAAAGTTTAAAACGAAGTACTTTCCTGGGAATATTGACTTGAAAGTTGAAACCAGATAAAGTTGACTAAAAGTAATTAAAAACCTTAAAATATGGCAAGTTAGGCTGGGAATATGACCACCATTGAGATTTTATTAGTTTTAGGGATTGAAAAATACATGGGTTTGGTGACAAAATCTGTTATGCAATGGTCAACACCATCGTCCTACAGCAGCAACAAATACAGGGATTCAAAACCAGAGTATATGCGTGTAACTTTTGCGTATATATTGATATATATGCAAACAAGAGTGCTTATATATACAAATGCACAAAAGAATTTCAGAGGGAAAAAAGAGGCCAAGAGCAATATAGCAAGTGTAGTGTTTCATTTATTGGTGACCTAGGTTGTCTCCACCATGACCTGAGTGGGAATGACAAAGGAACGGGTTCCAGATACAGCAGTCTTTCCCAACCCCATCTGATAAAGATAAGCATGCTCCCAGCCACTGACCCACAAGGAGCCAGAGGGGGCCAGCTAAAACCCTGACAGCTATAGAACATTGAAATTTTTTTCACTTGTGTCTGAAAATGAAGCCACTTTGATAAAGGAAAGAACACCGTTTGATAAAGCAAGAGTTCACACCCATCTATAAAATTGAAATCATGTTGTCTTAAAAAAATGAAACTTTTAGTCCGATATGGTACAATGCTTTCAAAAGCAGCATCCACCATTAACAACAAGGAACCTTCATTAGGGAACCGAAACTCATTCTTATCTTAGTGAAAAGAAGTCCTAGTAAGACTAGCACACTTTTATAAATAGTCAAGGATAGCATAATGACCAAAATCAAGCTTGTCAAGAGAGCAATGCGGACTAGTAATTCTACTACCATCCACCTCCCTACCCCACTAACAAATATACCATCCCTCTCCTGGCAGCGATGGGGTGATCAGGCAATTAGATTACTGGAGAAACCCATTTCATTTCCAAACATAACTAGAAGTTGGATATGCTCTCCCAACTTCATGAGAACAAGGATTGAGGATGTTAGATTTGAAATCTACCAACTAAAGGTCTTAGGGTCACAGAAGCACCTAGTGTAAGATGAGTTCAGTTACCAACCAGAATAAGAAGGATCAACTCAATTATGAAATCTTTGCTTATAAATATATTATATATATAAACTCACTCCACATCCAAAAGTATATAGATAAAAACCCATCTCAACCAAACTTTTAACATGAGTATTTCAAGATCTAACGGCAGGAGAGAAATAACTATATACAAATGTATCGGAAACTGAAAGGTCTGAAAGACACTAGTTACAGCAAACCGAAAGAACTAAAGACAGTTGCTAGGAAAATGTAGAATCTCATGCTTTATCTGAAGATGGGCTTTCTAATAGATTCAAATGCCTATTCAGGAATCCTTAATTCAACAGCCAGTGACTGGCAAACCATCTCAGAAATATCAATTGACAAGTAACCAAGACATGCAAACAGATAACTGAAAATACCTGTCATCAATCCAGTCTGAGTGAACCCTGTGGAAACTGTCAAAAACAGGCAGCAAATCCCTCCGCTTTATCTCAACTTCGTGAACAGGAATCTTTTCAATCTCAGTCTCTCCGCCAATATAATTCTTAGTGAGATTCTGCTCTTCGTCCCCCAGAAGACTCATCCTAAAGAAATATATCTAGAATATAGGAGGAAAGATCATAAGCATACTTGGAAAGAGTTGTAGAAAGGAGCATCTCATCATTAAAAGTAAGAAATACCTTAGACTTTTGCCAACTTGGTATCCTCCCTGATCTTATCTGCACCTCTGCATTAGAGAGATACCAATGAGAATGTTCATGTGGCTTTACCAAATCCTTTTCCTCAGTATCTTCATAATCAAAAGAATCCATGACCATCGCTGCAGCTTCTTGTCTGGCAGGAGCAATCCCATAAATGCATTCCTCTCTTTCAAGCCAATCTACTCTTCGGCAGACATCCCACCATTGAACAGGTTCAAATTTCACACGTAACTCTTCCTCTTGCATCTGCACCAATGACCCTGTCCCAGTTCTTGAAGCAGATTCACCTTGCTCTCCCCCCGTTGAAGGCAGAAGTTCATATTGAATTACATTACCAGAAGGAGCATAAACTAATAGGTACTCCAAAGCGTTGACATTTGAGACAGCAGATTGCAGATGGGGATGCACAGAACTGTGGAAAATGGCAGCAACACCACCAGATGGCAAAGAGACCTTTCCTGCTGCAGAAGATGCAGCATTGCTTACTGTATTTAGCCATCCAGAATTACCAAGTCTTATCCTGCTAACCACCGAGAGAGTGATAGGTGGTGGAGGTGAAGGAAAAGATGGATGACTTATCCTAATAGATGAAGCAGACCACCATGGTTGGGATAGGACAGGTATAAGGCTGGGGCCATCAACATGAGAATTCTGTATTTGAAGACCTGTCTCACCACCAAAAGGGGATAAAACAAAAATATGGCAAGTAGCCCTGGATGAAACAATAGCTACCCACTGGCTATATTGACTAAAATAAATGTCTTGAATCACCTGTTACATAAAACCAGCATAGTGAAAAATAGGTCAATAACCCATGAATATCCAGAAACATAGTGATAAGGAACAGAAGCAAAGAATGTACAGCTGCAGTCATGCCACGATGGAGCTTGTAAAGATGCACATGAGAAGAACTCCAATTATAGCTTTGAGTTCCTGATCCATTTTGCGAAAGCATGATCCGGAAGATGTTTATATTGTGTCCATGTATAGAGGTAGTAACCAGAAGAGTCCCACTTGGGTCAAAACATAGAGCAGATATAGGACTAGTGTGAGCCCTAAATTGTGACACAACAGCTTTAGACACAAAATCTCTTATAACAACCTGCAATAAACAATAAGAAGTATCAACCTTATGCTCACTTTATTCATTCGGGTTGTCAGAAAAAGCATTAACTGGATCATTTAGAACATCAAATCCCTCTGTTATTTTGTAAATGTTAGTGTTACAGCCAGCTGTTAGCTTGAGTGGTATTACCTACCTCCCACAAAGGGAGAGGTGGTGCAGGGTTTAACTGTCAAAGTAACAATTTAGAGATGGCTGCATTTGTGTCTTATTTATTAACAAAAAAGGAAGAGAAAAAATAAAAGAGAAACAATTGAGAGAAAATTCATATACCCTGAAATATGTTAAAAACCACAAACTTTTGCCCCTCTTTTTCCCACTCTTAATTTTTTTGTTTTGCTTTTTTCTTTTTTATTTTTGTACTGTTTGCTCGTGAAGAAAGCAGGATCTGAACAGAAAACCACATGAACAAATTATGGATTTCAGCCATAATGCTCAGCAATGAATTTTATCCCACCAAAAATAATAACACTCATTATACAGTTATATAGAATAAAAAACAAAAACTTAAAATAATTTCCCTTGTCATAGAATTTGAAGTCTGGTTTCCCTCATCTTTCATAAACATGACGTGCTGCAAACATCAATTTTCCATTGCAGTGTATTAATAGAACTGATAAACTGTATGGACTAACCGTCCCAGCAGTGTCAGTTTCAGTTGATTGTGCTGCAGCTCTGCCAACTTTCCAGCCAGAATTTGATGATACGGGAGAGCTAGAACCATCAGGAAGAAGCTCATGATAATATTTAGTGAAAGTTTTGTAGCCCCTGTCACCCAGATTCATTAATCCAGCAGCTAACTGCTTACTTGATTCCATTGCATACCGCGCCACCAGACTTCCATTGCCAGGTGAGGTAGAAGGACTAACACCTGGAGAAGGGCTAAGACTTTGGGGACTTAGACGTCCTGGGTTCATTGTCAATGGGTTATTGGATGAATAAGCTAACCATCTGGGGCCCACAGCCATTGGGCCATAGCCAATATTAACTCCAACCAGTCCTGGGCTTCCCAACTGAGGAACAGGGTAAGTAAGGACACTGAATTTACTCTCAAGAGTAAGTGCATCAAAACAGTATATCTGCCAGCAAAACATTAAGATATTAGTCAATTAAAACAGTTTAGAACCACTATTAAACTTCTTCAAATTTAAGTAATTCTGTTTTTAGATAAAACAGCCAAAAGTGAACATTTTGTTTGATTATCAGCAATTGTCGCAGCCTCCTATCTTATTCCTGTGGCCATTAGAGGAACTTAGCAAGCAATCCCTTAAAAACTCATCAGGCAGTTATAATCATTCACTCTGTCCAGTTTAAATTAAGAACTTGTCCCCAACTAAAGTAAAATTTATCCACATAATAGTCATTGCTATCGGCAGGATACATCTTTGGAAGATGGACTTTTAACATATGGCACTCCAATTGCCACCAAAAAATTATATCCAATAGAACAAAATAACATAAAGAGATACATACTTGTGCTGCAAGACCCACGGCCACAATTCGTGGACTGCATCTAACCATATACACAGTTGACCGGAATCTCAGAACATGAATATAGTTGTGAGACCTCAATGAATAAAACCGAACAGCTGTTGGAGAGTTGAGAAGGTTCCCCATTTGAGTTTCAATATAACCATCTCTGACCAAGACATCTCTCCCATTTTCCATGGGACCTGAGCTTCTTGCTTCATCAGTCGCAACAACCAAAAGCAAGGGATGTGACTTTCCAAATCCTTCACGGGCCTCAGACTTTGCAGGGATGGGCTGCATTTGTAAAAATGTGACTGGATCATCACGCCTTGAAACCAATTCACTGAAATTCGAAGCATCTTCAACATCAAGGACTTGAAAGCCATTGGAGTAACCAAGTAAGAGAACGTGCTTGACCGACGACGGACCGAGTTCTAGTTTGTCGAAGGAAGCCCATAAAACCTGTTTGGCCCAAAACAATTCAGAGCATGCTCATGTGAATGATGTCCAGTGTGTAGCATAGGCCAAAAGCATGAAAATTAGAATACATAAAAGCAGCATGCAAAAGAACAAGAGAAATGATCAGAAAATTCATGAAGGCTTAAGTAAAAAAGCATCAATTCAGCTATGTACCTCTATATGAGTATCAAAGGGAACATTAATTTGGTGTTCCCCCCATTTTGAAGCAATATTCCCTAAGAAACCAATTATTCCAAGCAATTGCTTCCTAAAAGGGCTTTCTAGGGATTTTGCAATCACCTAAGTATTTGAATTGAAACTCCAATTTTATTGCAGAAACACAGAAATTAGTTGGTTAACTGATTAGTAAAGAGGGAACGGTTAACTGGATAAGTAAAAGAAATATAATTCCACAACAAACTCTTACACTTCATATTTTGGAGAATCTCCCTGCAATTTATCACAACTATTTTCTCTCTTTCAATGCTGCACATGCATAGCCTGTGCATTCCCTCTAGTTGTATATATTGAACAAATAAACACCAGTCATAATTTTAGAACCCACTGAAAGCATTAGATATAAAACATCCTTTTTAATTTGATCCATCTTATTTGGCTGTCTCCCCATCACTCTACGACCAACTGAATTATTCACTATATTAATCTGATGAACTCACCCAAATTATTCTCTTATATACATTTTGCTATTGATAACTGAACTAATAGAGTCAACAATATTTGATTCTTCTATCACATCCTGAGACCTTTCTTGTTGGGAAAATGTATATACACGTACACAAACATAAATATGTACGAATCTACGGTATTCAATAGTTTTTTGTGCAACAAAAATAAGCCTAACATCTAATTCAGCAAGTATGGTCATTTTATAATTTGGTGCAATCTTTGTAATGTTTCTCTTGTTAAAACTCTACTTAACAAAGCTGTAATCCCATTCTGTTCTCATCCCACCAGATCCACATACAGGCATCTTCCATCAAATCATACAGAATAATGTTTTTCTTCCAATATCAACCTGTGTTCCTCTTGGGCTCTTAGCCTCCCTTTTGGCTTTTGGTGCTTCAACTTGAATCAATCTCTTTCTTCATGTTTGTACTTTAATTGGTCTCCATCACTCCCATACCAAATTAGACAACATGGAATCACTTAGTCTTCAATTGATGCCACCTAGCTTCTCACGAATTTTTTTCCAGGAACAAAAATAAAGGAAAAGCTACTGACAAATGCACCATTAATAACTTCTTATATTGTCTCTTCATGTAGGACCACACATCCATCTCAACATCCTTGAATTAGTTACCTCTGTTTTCAAACATTGCAGTCTTATAACTTAAAAGACTTTAACATTCTACTGAAAAAACAATTGAATAAACCTTATTCATTCTTCTCCAGCCAACCTAAGTATTACACAACACAAATTAAGGAAATCAAGAGCCAATACACCATAAAACTTATTGTCTGGCAACAAGGACTTACGCCTCAGTTCATAGTTTCATCCCCAAGGTGAAACTCTACTATGACCTCACCGAGCTGTTCTTATGATAAAAACAAGTCCTCAAGACTAGTATGTGAAATTTCATTCTATAATTAACAGGTTGTGACAGATGTGAATTCATAAAACTCAATATTGGTGAGGGAAGGACATCAACTTCCGAGTCCCCTAAAATGCTTTGCATCATAGTTTTCTACTTGCATTAGCCTTTAACTTCTTTGTAAATACCAGAACTGATACAACTATTAATTGCCCGTGATGTAAGGATTTTACATGTACATGTATGATATGTGTACACACACTGACACTGTGACACACATACATAAGTCTGTTTGGTACAGCTTTTTTAGACTAGCTTTATTTGTTTTTTAAGCAAAAAAGCCAAATTGTTTCAGCAAACCCAAAAAAGCTTGAAAAAACCATTACCAAACGGGCCCATAATACATAGATGCTTGTCTCATGTTGGAGGCACACTTCGAAATGTGAGAAGTGCCCGCACAACAGCATCATGAATATGGCACATGATCAACACGCTATATGTTGGAAAAGAATCCCACAGGTGTGTTTAACACAGAAAGAGACGACTATCTCTTAGTCCTCGTTTACTAGAAGTTCCACATGAGAAAGCATCTAGTGAAAAACGGAGCTGATAATCATAAGTACTTCTTACTAATGTGCTTCAAATAGGAGCTTTTATCATAGTCTAAGAGGTAGTAAAAACAACTCAACCCATGGACAATTTTTAGTTCTAAAGAAATTTAAGTATAAAAAATAAAAAAGAAAGAAAGACATCCACAAGTTTTAACATTTAAAAAAGTTCTTATGCATCATGGCGACTGTGTCCGAAAATTCCTACAAATACTATCTTCCTAAAAAAAAAAAAATCACCAATGCACTCCACAAAAGACATGTTAACAAATGGCCAACGATATATTGCATTATTCTATCTTGTCGAATCTTTGCTATTGACAAATATGGAGTTCACTAATTTCCTCCACATAAATAAACCAATCACAAACAACAGCCAGCAACTAACACAACCGAATATGTACTAAAAACAACAAAACTCACACAACCAAAGACCCATCTGGTTGATATTGGATCATTGATGAACCAAAAAAAATAAAAAATCCACTCTCTAACACAACACCCCCTTCCCCACTCCTCCCAAAAAAGCAAAACAGAAAGACAAATGGCACTTTGAGAAACCCTCACTTTGCTCCAAGAAAAACAACTCTCACTCACCAATCAAAGGCTTGGCATGTTTGGTTGTTTAGAAAGTCCAGACTAAGTTGAATCTCGGAGAAAAAAAAAATTACTAACTACTACAAATCCAACTAGTTGGCTTACTTAAATTGATTTTCTCATTTCCTAAAAACCAAAATCAAAGTCCAAACTATGTTAACTATCAAATCAAAATACTTCCCAAAAACAATTTCCTATGCAAGCAAACACGACCTCTACTTCCCAAAATAATTCAACAAACTAAAATGATAACTATCAAATCAAAATCCAAAGTATTGTCAACTAAAACCACACAATTAAACAGCGATCACTCACCTTTTTTTTTTTTATAAATAAAGCAATTAAACAACGATCACTCGCATGCTTAATTGAACGGAAAAAAATAATTGTTATCAAGATTAAGAACTGTTCAAATTCGATAAAATCGAGTAAGACCTGGTCTTTGTGGTTCTCGTCGGGGTCGCCAGAGATCGAGCCGGCGACGGAAGCTCCGGCGGAGCGGACGTTGGAAGAGACGGTCTTGAGACAAGAGGAAATGAACCTGAGAGAATTGGGGACGAAACCATTTGTATTGTTGTGCTTGGTCTTGTTGCTCTCTTGGGTTCTCTTCATAATCAGAGACCTCTAGCGGTTTCACCGGTCACCGGGAAGTTACCGGCAGTGATAACTGCTCCGCCACCGCTTTCCTCCCCCTCGTCCGCCGCCGACCGTTGCCGGAAACTGACGATCAGACAGGGCATTTAAAAATCGGGGCCGCCGGAAATATGACACACGCACTCAAACTCGGAGATAACACCGGCGAGAAATTGGTGTCGATGTTGTGGTTGGGTTTGACCTTCGCTGAGGCGGTTCCCTCTCTCTCCCTCTCTCTCTCTTTCTTTGTTTTGGGGCTCCGCCTTGTTAATTGCGCTGTAAGCACTTTTTGTTAATTGTTACAAACCACCTCCAAAGTTTCTGATAATTTCATTTTGTCCCCTATATATATATTTATATTTTTTTTTTTTGGTTTTGTTGGAGATCTTTGTTCCATTAATTGGGAAAGTGATGCGTTATTTAAATAAAAATAAAGGAATCAGATGAAGCAAATTTAACTAGGACTTTAGACCACCTTAAAAATTAATGAACTTCTTTTTATATATAAAGAAAAAAATTTTGATGTAAAAAAGCGTAATTTTTGTAATACATTTGATATAGCCTCATTTTGTACATTGATTGATGAAAAGTTATCTCAATTTTAACTATGAAATAGAGAGAATCCAAATCTCTAATGAATGTTGAATCGAAATTATAACAGTAGTTATAATACATATATTTGTTTTTTTTTTCCCATTCTTTGAAGGGTTATTAAAAACAAACCAATGTATTGGGCTCAATAGTAAAATATGAGCTATTGTGAAGCGGACGGTAAAGTGCAAATCCCATTAACTAAAAAAACAAAGGTTTAACTAATACAATTTAATTCATTGATGGCATGCTATTATATGATTTTTTCTCACTTTAAATGAGATTCCCTTTTATGTCACTTGATTTTATAGTAATTATTGGGACAATTTTGTAGGACTATTTAAGAACTTATATGTGGATCCATTTGATAACTTGTGAGGTTTCTTTGGGAAGTGAAATGGAGAACCTTCAATTTGAAGTTTTATTCTCTCACTCCACTAGTTCAGATGTGGTTTTAGGAAAGAAGTTTAAGAGGTACGTAGTAATTTGTTTAAAAATACTTAGTGAGCTTTAGTTAGATGTGTTCTATAACACACGTCACAAAAATTGGACTCGTCAATTAATGATGAATGCATTTATTGAAATGAAAATGGTACATTCAATTTTTGGAAACAATTTAATCTTTAAATGTTTAATTGTAATATCTTAATCTAATTATTTCAACATGAATAATATAGTACTAAAAAATTGTAGTTATTAATTTATAGTTTTTTCAAACAATACCATATTAACAACTATTTATTCGACTAGAATGTAGCTAACTGGAAAAAGAAAAGTTAACACCTTATGAATTATATTACTATTTTTTATGGTATAGTACTCTATCACAATAACATAGAATAAACAGAGAAGTTTACCACATTTCTAGTAGCCCAAGTGATATTTTGACGAAGTTTCTTGAGTGCGTTGGCCTGGATTTAAGCCATGATTACTAGAAAACTCCATTTTAGAGGAAGAACTCTATTTAAGCCAAATTGACATGATACTCTTGCGAAATTTTATAAAAAAAAAAAAACTTCTAGTAAATATTTTAAAGATGTTTCAAAAAACTTTAGCGTAACTTTGAAATACTTGTCGAAAACTCTTAAAAATATTATAGAAACTCCTTGCAAACACATTTTTCATATATATTATTTTTTATGCTCTTAAATATTAGTTTTAATGATAATATATTTCTATCAAGTTTTATAATTATTGTGTAGCATATTTGTATTTTAATTGATTATGAATTATATTATTATTTTTAAGATTGTTAATAAATTTTCTTATAAATATCCAATTGAATCATAGATCACCTAGTGTTTTCTATTAAATATTTTTCGATCACATTTCCCTCTTTTGTCTTGTATATCGTTTTCTATTTCCGCCCAAATTGGACGATAAAATCATAGGGGCATCACGAATGAAGGGATCACAATAGGGAATTAGTGATGTTGTTAGAAATATTTGGGGAGGTTGTTGTTATTAATGTTAAAGCAAGAGGAAAGAAATGAAAGATCAAACCAAATAGTTTACGTGACGACACACGGAATGGGAATATCTTAAATGAGATGCGCAAGTAAGGATTAAACTTACGAGTCCACGGCAAGCTTTTAGCCATAGTAAAACATGGGAGCTACGTATTATATATAAATATATATATATATATATATATATATATGTTTTAATATGACTTTTTTTAAAAAAATGGTAAAATTTTAGTTTAAAAATATGAATGTATAATTATAATTATATTTTATAAATATTGGTTAAAAAATAAGGATAACAAAAACTATAATATTTATAAGCTATTTGTTTTTATACATGCCAATAACTTGTATTTTTTTCTCAAATATTTTAAAACACATTGTTGAAAAACAACCGAATTAAAGTGTTATATTAATAAATTCTAATTTTCTTAGTGTATTCCTCCAAAACTTGATTGCAGAATGGATTAATTTATTAACTTTTATTTTTTGTTTTATATTTCAATTATTAAATGAAGTTATAGAAAAAAGTATGTTTAATTCATTTAACCATAGCAACAACTACTGAAAGATATCACAAAAGTAATACATCTATACTAACAGTGAACCCGTGCTATGCACATAATGAAAATAATATATAATATATAATAAATATAAAAATTTTATGAAAAAGAAATTATTAACTAATAGTATGATTACAACAAATTATAATAGTCAATATAGTCTTAAAAAAATTAAAAGTTGATTATAATAAATAAATAAATAAAACTTAACTACCATTAAGAAACTGAGTTTTGGTGTGAACGTTCTAATTTTTTTTATCTTAAAATCTTGCTAAGGGACTACATTAATCCACTGAATAAGTTATATATTTTAAATAATTTATTTAATAAAGTACATTTAATAGTGCACATATAACTACCTAAAATTGATAATTTATCTAAAAAAGAATTTTAATTTTTTGGTGAGGAAGATTTGATTTACTTAGGTTACTTGAGTTTTAGTAAATTTTTTCAATAATTATGAATAGAAGATAAAGTTTTCTATATTTCATGGGTAGAAGGAGACATATAATATTTTGTCAACAACTAATTGTTCAAAATATAGTACATATAGATTTATCTTTCTTAAAAAAATTAAAGGGGATTAGATTAGAAAATTCTCCAATTTTCAATTAAACAAAGGAGTTTTTAAAATTATAAACGAAGAACCTAAGAAAATTTAAAATAAGAATTCTAATATCTTGGACTTTGTGTAAAACTTTTTAAAATAACACGAGACTTTAGTAAAGGCTTATTAATCATTAAAAAAACTAAAAAAATTTATGGTTAAACCTATACTATTATGACTTATGTAATATTAGTAATTTAAAATTTTAAAAAATAAAGAAAATTGGATTGGGTTTTCAACGTCCCAGGTCCAGCATTGTATTGCTATAGTATAGATATATAGCTATAAATGTATATTATGTTAGTCCGAAAAATATAAAAAATATATCAAAACTTATAATTAGAATGATAAGTGTTATTTTAGTGTTACCAAAATTTTAATTTTCAATAATTTTAAGGGAGTGAGTTTAGTAAATATATTATAGTTTGAATTATGAAAGAGATTATAGGGAATATTTTATGGAAGTATGATAAAATTATATTTTTTGACCAATCCAACTATAACAATGTTATTTTAATATTACCAAAAATTTAATTTATAGAAATTTTAAGGGAATGACTTTAGAAAATATATAATAGGAATTAACGCTCCTTCTACATACTATATATAACACTATTGGTGAGAGCTAACCAATCAAATTGCAACATGTAATATTTTAATATTACAAAAAATAAAAAATTTGTAAAAATTGGATTGGAAGTTTAAGGCTTAAAAACTTCCTAATCTATTACTATAATATATAGTGTAGATATGGCATGACGCTAATATAATGTTTTACTAGTCCTGAGCTATACATTTTTTTTTCTTCAATTGATAAAGTCAAATATGTTTAATTGTCACTAGTGGTATCATCATAATGACATATATTTAATTATATGATGTGAGTTTACTCAATTATATCAAGCACTGGGTCTAAATAAGTTTTTTTTTTTTGTGAAGTACAATATGATAGATGTTTGATATGTATATTATATGGTTCAACTGAAAAAACAAATATTCTTCATTTGGTTTCAGATTTATATGAAAAACAAGAGTTTAATTTATTTATATATACATACAGGTATTATAAGAAATAGTACAAGTATATACTATCTAGGATACAAGCCCAAGATAGAAGAAGCCTAGCCCATAGAGGTCAGCTCAATACTGCCAACCTAACAATCCGAGCCTGTGCCGACTCTAAGCCAATTCCCAAGGGGGCTTGCCCAATGACTCTGATCCAAAAATTATAAAGATTAATGGGTCCTGCATATACAAATCTTTTTCCTAAATGGATTAGGATAAATAAAAAATAAGTCCAATATATTGTAAATCAACCCAAAAGGAGAGACTTCTAGGAGGAGATTGATTCTCATTCTCAAAGGGAACATAGCATTCCGAAAACTATATATATCTTATGCATTAAAAAGGTAAGGTATGTTCGCTCAAGTTCTAGTTATCAATACTTTACTTCAATTCATGTGATTAAGCTTGCTAATTTAATTACTGGAGTGCCTTCGGTCCAAAGAAGGTCGACGCATTCTTATTGTCTTTTTCTCTCGTAGATAATTCATGCTCGTCAATTTGATTTGCGTATTGATTAGACCTTCCTAAAAATCTCACTTATAATTGGCACAATTTGTGGGAAAGTCTAAATAACGATAAGTACCAGCTTTCTTAAAAGAGGAGTCGAGCCCACCAATAAGGAGGTTGAAAATAGCCATGTTGTTCATTGTCATGATGACACTTACCTGTCAAGTCGTCAAGATGGTTTAACACGAACTCTAGGAGGTCGTCTGATTAGATCGAAGATACAAGTCTCTGATGGTAATCGTCAGGGAAGACAAGAGGAACTATGGCGGGTTCCATAATATGTTAGAAATTCGAACTGTCAAAGGAGCTACCGTAGGAACTTGAACCCCTCGTCCTCTAGTGGACGTCTCCCTAGTAATTTATCACCTCGAGCAGCTGAGCATGAACTCCAGCAATGGGACGAAGAGATTGCCCGCCTCAAGTCTCAGGCTAAAGCTATGGGGGAGGCGATTGCTAGAAAAGATGGACAAGTCTCCGACTGATCTCCAAATCAACATAGAAGAAGGAAGACAAATTCGAGAAATATGAACCCCCCTACCGTACATTTGACTACGAGTCACGCCTTTAGTACCGGACACTATAAAAATAGACAGGAAGATCGACAGCATAGGAGAAATTAGACACTCGTAAGAGATTCAGTAAGAGCCTATCCAGAACAGCAAGGCTAGGATCGATGGTTGAATGAGCAGCTAGATAACATGGATAAGCGTTATACGGGATGGATGACCCATGATATAGCCAAAAGAACCCTTGCTCAGATCACGTCCACACCCTTTGCAAAGGAAATTGAGGCACGTTGGCCAAAAAAATTTACACCACCAAAGTTTACACCCTATAATCGGAATTCAGACCCCGTTAGTCATATTTGACACTACAAACAGATAACGACATTGTGGAATGGAGATGAATCCTTAATGTGTAGATTTTTTCCATAAAGTCTTAGAGAAGTAGCTTTACAATGGTTCGACAAGTTGCCGTCCAGATCAATAGGAAGTTGGAGACAACTCACCGAGCTATTCATCACACGCTTCATCATAAACAACAAACAACCTAAGGAGGTAGACTACTTGTTAACCTTACAGAAAAAGGATAAGGAAGGCTTACGAGCATACACAAGACGCTACTGGGAGGCCTACAACAAAATTGATGAGTGCAGCGAACAATTAGCCATTGCACAATTCAAGATCAGCCTTCCCAAGGAGCACTAATTAAGGCAATCCCTGATGAAGAAACCAATTACTAGGATACAAGACTTGATTTTAAGAATTAAATAGTGCGCCAGAGTTGAGCAAATTATAGCACAGCCGATCTAGGAGAAGGTTGGCGAGAAATCAGATAAGAAAGTAAGAAGTTCCGATGTGAAGAAAACAATAACTGGAGCAGGAAAATGATTGAAGGTGTTAACATGGTCTTTAAGGACCCGATTTACAAAATTCTCTCCTAGATTCGTGACAAATCTTTTTTCAAGTGACCACCGAAGTTAGCAGGAAACCCCGCAACATGGGACCAAAAAAAGTTTTGCTCCCACCATAAGGAAAAGGGGCACCAAACGAAGTACTGCAGGCACCTTAAAAATCACTTGGAAGAATTGGCAAAAACTAGCCATTTTGACCAGTACATTGACCAAGAGAGACTAAGCTGAAAGCATAGTAGAGCAAGCAAAATGGTACCCCACAAAAGGAGGCCCGAGCAGAGCCACCCCGAGTAATTGCAGTGTTGCATGGATCAATAGGGTCGGCAAAGGTAGATCCTTATAAATATTGAGAAGAGATCCAGAAATCAGCACACTTGAGGCAAATGATGCAAATCGAGCCTCCATCCAAGAAAATCAAAGTCGATAGTAGTACAGAGGCCATAACCTTTACTGACGATGATTTAGTAGGAGTTCAGATGCCCATAATGATGCACTGGTTGTAATTCTACGAATGGGAGAGTTCGTCTAAGATAATGTATTATGACCTGTTTAAGAAGTTGGGACTAAAAGACAACACCTACAGCCCTCCCTCAACCTATTAATCGGTTTCAGCTCGGACCCAGTCTAGCCACTAGGAAAGGTGACCTTACCGATGATGGCTGGAAATATAACTCTGCAAACTAAATTCCTGGTGGTTAATGTCCCTTCGCCCTACAATGCAATAATAGGTCGACCATGGTTGCACCTGATGAAGGCTATACCATCCATCTATCACCAGATGATATGTTTCCCTAGTAACAAGGCGATACAGTAGATCAGGGGGGATCAGGTCGCAGCCAAACAATGTTTTTTAACAGTATGTTGCTGAAAGGTAAGGTTAAAATAGATCCAGATGATGGAGCTACATGAAGATACCTTTACTTTAGATGATGTTGGGGAACACCCAAATAAGAAGGTCATGAAGGAACTAAAAAATATTGAGATTGACAAACTGGACAAGGAAAAATACTTCATGATTGGTACATCCTTGCCAGCCATAGAAGAGAGGGCCCTGATCAACCTACTGACACAGAATTTGGAAGTTTTTGCATGGACTCCGTATAAGATGCCTGGGATCGATCCCGACGTCGCCTGCCACAGAATCAACATTTATCCATAGAGTCAACCTGTGGTGTAGAAGGGTAGGCGAGCAGCAACGCAGCACGTTGATGCTGCAATTGAAGAGGTAGAAAGACTCCTTGAAGCGAGGGCAACACGAGAAGTGTACTATCCACGATAGCTGTCCAACACAGTGGTCGTCAAGAAGAAGAACTATAAGTGGAGGGTCTTTGTAGATTTCACAGATTTAAACAAAGCATACCATAAGGACCCTTTTCCACTACCAAAGATTGATCAGCTGGTGGACGCAACTATTGAGTGTAAGAGGATGAGCTTCTTAAATGCATATCAAGAATACCACTAGATCCTTATGCATGAAGATGATCAAGAGAAGATAACCTTCAACACTCCAAGAGAAATCTTTTGTTACAAGGTGATGCCGTTCGAACTCAAAAATGCTGGTGCTACTTACTAAAGGTTGGTCACCAAAATGTTCAAACATTATATCGACAACGTGGTGGAGGTTTACATCGATGACATGGTGGTAAAAAGCAAAATCAGCAAAGACCATATTAAAAATTTGAAGGGATTTTTTGACACCCTTAAAAAATACAAGATGAGGTTGAACACCTAGAAGTGTGTGTTTGGGGTGGGGTCTGGAAAGTTTTTGGGGTTCTTGGTCACATATCGAGGAATTAAGGCTAACCTTAACCAGATAATCACAATCTAAAACATCCAGGCCCCAAAGAATGTCAAGGAAGTTTAGAAACTGACAAGAATGGCTGTTATGCTCAACCGCTTCATAAGCCGCTCTTCAGACAAGTGCCAACCATTTTTCCAGTTATTAAAGAAGTATGAGTGTTTTAGCTAGGGACCAGATTACAACACAGCACTCGCCGAGCTAAAAGCTTATCTGACCTAGCCTCCACTCCTATCAACCTCAGTTAAAGATGAAGAGTTTTACCTATACCTAGCCATTTTTGAGCATACAGTCAGCGTCGTGCTACTATGATAGCAAGAAAAGAAGTAAAAACCAATCTATTATGTGAGCAAAACCCTTATAGGAGAAGAGGCAAGATACTTACTTTTGGATAAACTGGCACTAACCCTAGTGATAGTGTCACTAAAGCTGGTACATTACTTCAGGGCACATACGATCAACGTCCTAACAGACCATCAGTTGAAGTCGCTTTGTCGAAGGGCAGATTTCTCAGGGAGAGTAGCCAAGTGGGTGGTAGAGCTTGGCGAATTCGACATCAAATACCAGTCTAAGTCGACGGTCAAGGGCCAGGTACTTACTGACTTGGTTGTCGAATTTTCTGTTAAGTTGCCACAGGGAATTGGAAGGGCAGAAGTCACCAAACTACCACTTAATAACCCGCAGCTGGAACCTTAGGAGCTTAATGATCGTTGGATGCTCTTTGTTAATGGAGCATCCAACGATAGGGGCCTAGATTAGGCATAGTACTCTTCACCCCTGATGGGATGGCCTTAGAACAAGCCATCAAGTTAAAGTTCACTGCCTTAAACAATGACTCAAAATACAAGTCTCTGCTTGCTGGACTACGTCAAGCTATAGAGCTGAAAATTGCCCAGATAAGCATCTACTCAGACTCACAGCTAGTTGTAAACCAGATCACAGGATAATACGTGGCTAAGAACGACTAAATGGTGCAGTACCTAGCAAAGGCACATGAATTATTAAAGAAGTTCAGCAAATACAAACTATGTCAGATCGACCACAATAACAATACCCACGTTGATGCCCTGGCAACACTAGCGGCAACCTTAAAGTCGAGATCAAAGAGAATAATTCACATAGAGACTTTGGGTAGCCTGAGCATCTTTCAAGAAGAGGAGTTAGTACTGGCCATTAGAGAGTTAGGACCGTCTTGGATGGATCCAATCATTGCCTACCTCGACAAAGATGAGTTACCTGAGGACAAGGCTGAATCCAAAAGAATAAAACATAAATCTTTAAAGTACTGGCTCTCACCCAGTGAGAAGCTATATAGAAGATCTTTCATGGCCCCCTACCTACATTGCATTCATCTAGACAAAGTGTAGGGCATCTTGTTTGAGATTCATTAAGGGATCTGTGATAGTCATGTCGGTAGGAGATCACTTGCCCACTGAGCTATTTTACAGGCTATTAGTGGCCTTATATACAGAAGGACACGGCTCAATATGTACTGAAGTGTGACAAGTGCCAGAAGTTTTCACCATGAATTCACCAACCAGCCGAGGACCTCACAACCATTACCAGCCCTTAGCCTTCTGCCCAATGAGGATTGGACATAGTCGGCCCTCTACTTGAGCTCCGAAAAATAAGAGGTTCCTTATCGTTGCAATAGACTGCTTCACCAAGTGGGTGAAAGCAAAACTTCTATCAACCATCACAGAGATAGATGCAAAAGAATTTGCGTAGAGGAGCATAATCACAAGATTCAGCATGCCACATACACTGGTCTTAAACAACGACACCTAATTCGATGTAAATATGTTCAGAAAATTCTACTACGAGCTCAGAATCATAAATTATTATTTAACACCTGCCTATCCACAATGCAACGGACAAGCTGAAATATCTAATAAAACAATGCTGAGCGAAATTAAGAAGAGACTGAAAAAAGCTAAAGGGAGGTAGGTAGAAGAACTGTTCACTGTATTATGGTCTTACAGAACTACTCCAAGGAGATCTACTGGTAATATCCCCTTTTCAATAGCATAGGGGATCAAAGCAGTAATACCCTTAGAGGTCAGACTCCCAACAATTAGATCAACAGGGTTTGATATCGGACTTAGTGATCAGACCTTGGCTAAAGACCTGGACCTCATTGAGGAAAAGAAGGCAGCCCTACTCAAGCTCACTAGTTATCATCAATAGCTTAGCCAATCCTACAATAAGTAGGTTCAACCAAGAGCTTTTGTACCTAGAGACCTAGTGCTTAGAAAGGTACTGAGGGTAACAAAAAATTTAGTGAATGAAAAACTCAACCCCAACGTGGGGGCATACCGACTAGAAACTGTCGAGGAAGGGCGCCATCTACCTCAACCTTGGAATGTGAACAATCTCACAAAATTCTATCAGTAGAAAGATGACTTTGATGTTTTCTTTTATTCGCACAAGTTATACATATTCAATGAATTAATGGTTACTCAGCGACTTTGATATTCGAAGCCAAGCTAAAAGAAAAGAACTAAGGAAAACAAAAATCAAGTGTAAAAAATTGGTCTTGTCCAAGTTGGGTAGGTCGGCCAATGAAGGCTAAATAAAAAACTAAGTGTAAAAATTTGGTCCTGTCAAGTTGGATAGGTCGGCCAATGAAGGCTAAATAAAAAATTAAATGTAAAAATTTGGTCTTGTCCAAGTTGGACAAGTCAGCCAATGAAGACCAAATAAAAAATCAAGTGTAAAAACTTGGTCCTGTCCAAGTTGGGCAAGCCGACCAACAAAGGCCAAATAAAAAAGCTAGTGTAAAAACTTGGTCCTATCCAAGTTTGACAGGTTGGCCAATGAAGACCAAATAAAAAATCAAGTGTAAAAACTTAATTCTGTCCAAGTTAGATAGGTCGGCCAACGAAGGCCAAACAAAAAAACCAAATATAAAAACTTGATCCTATCTAAGTTGGGCACATAGGCCAACGAAGGCCAAAACAAAAGTGTAAAAATTTGGTTCTACCCAAATTGGGCAAGTCAGCCAAAGAAGGCCAAACAAAAAAAATCAAGTTCAACAATTTGATCTTACCAAAACGAAGGAAGCAAAAATAGTCATAAAGGCCAGAATCAAGTAAAGCAATATAATACAAAAATCTAGATTCACCTAAAGATGAACGGAATTAGAACCATTTGATTAAAATAAAGAAACATTCTTTCATTAAAGAACAAAAAGGGGATACAAGTATTTCAGCAAAAGTAAAAACAAAAAAAAGCCCTAAGGTTGAGGCATAATATCTTCAGTAGGCTTTGTAGTAGGATTAGCCAACTTGTCCACAACAATAGCTATAGCAGGCTGGACTCCAAGTGACCCATCCAAGGCAACAACCTTAGTTGTTTGAGTCTCAGAAACAGTAGTCGCATCCACTAGAACTTCTGTAGTTTCGGATGCACCCTCGGGATCACCGTCCACAGCAATCTCTAGATAGTTCGGGATATGTTTCCAAAGAAGAGAGGAGCTCTCGGCCTTCATCTCTTTCAGAGCCCCTTGCCAACCTTGGATGAAAATGGGCTATGACAGATCTATCATCTATTGAGCAAAATTTTGGGCATTGTCAACCATGCCCTACTTATAACTTGGATTGGCCTCAACCTTAGCCTTGGCAAGATTAGATTGAAGCCCCTCAACTTTGGCCTTCACCTTGTATAAATCTACTGAGAGCACGACGTTGTCATCCTCTAGCTTGGAGAAGTTGGCACTCTTTTTGTTAAAATTGGCGATGAGCTAATTCAAAGAAATCTTTGCCTTTTCGGCCTCTTTTGTCGCCAACAGTTCAACCTTCTTTGTTTCAATCCATTCCTCCTTAAGCATGGAGTGCTCCCGTATAAGCTCCTTATGCACATCATAAAGCTCAACGTGCTTCTTAGCCACTTCAGAAGCTTCATCAGCTAGATTTCAGTAATGACGCATGGCCTCCAAAGCATTGAGCGAGCCTTGAAAATAGAAGAGCTCGTCAAAACATACTAAACCAACATAGCAAAAAAGAATAAAATTAGAGAAACTTACCACAAAGGAGTCATGAAAGGCCCCTAGGAAAATTGACATATCATCGTTGTTTTTTGCAGATCAATGTCTACCTGCTGGATATTGCTTTGGATTACAGCCATTACAACTTCTGCCATGTTAATCAAGGAGTCACGCGTCATCATTCAGCAGTCCCAAATACTGGGGTTTATGACTATGAAGTTGGCATCGTCAATCGCAGCGTTAGAGCCTGTACCAGGATCAGTCGACGAGACCTTTAGTTTTTTTGCCACCGGTTCGGCAATAATATCCTCTGCCGCTGGCTTCTTCTTCGTCGACCTCATAGCCATCTTCTTTTTCTTAAGTTCAAAGGCCCTAATCTTCACAACAGGAGGAGGAGAGCTATAGACTTTGCAACACCAGCCTCTGCCTTTCCCGACTTCCTAAGTTGCTTTGCTGCCTTCTTGAGCATTAATTCCTTCAGATTCATCTTATCAGAAGAGTTGGAGTTTGAAGACGAAGGAAACACGAGCTTTCGTTTTCTCCCAATCTTTGCCACAACTCGGTGATTGGGCACAGTGTATGGAGTTGATGTGGATGCTTAGACAGAGGATCTTGATCGCCTAGAAGAGATATTGTGGATCGGATTACCTACGCCATCAGAAATGTTGACCGATTCGTCAGCAAAGATTGGAGGCAACTCGAATGACACCCAGCTTGGAAAAGCAACCTTTGAAGTCAGTGGCACGATGGCTTCAACAATTCGACTTCATGCACCTTTAACAAGCAATGATGTATCAGAAGGTAGATTAGCAATAGTCACTTTATCATTGAGATTCAAGCATTCGATCGTGATCCCCACAGAAATCTCCTCAAAATCACCAGCTGCACCGTCCTCTGCTAATTGGGCAATCACTCCTGTAGGAATTCCTAAAGCAGCTATGAAGGAAGAAACCCGATGCAAGTAGTTAAGCACAATATAGGGAGTCCTTGCAATATCATGAAGCCGTCCTTTACCACAGTAGTTCAAAACCTTGTGCAAGTCACTCAAATTGACTCCCTATGTCATCTTCTTTGTGCTCTTCTTACCGGACTTTGAAAAAGCCAAAACAAAGCAAAGCAGGTTAAAAGTGTATAAGTTAATATGCACTGAAAAAGAAAGGTCGGCGCAAACCTAATTCTCTGGGGGTTCTACAGCACCGTACCGACGACATCTGGTCGGCAGGAAGATTACCAAATTTTCAAGGGCCAAAAACCCAAACTTTGACATCATCGACACCCTTTTCTGAAGACAGGAGTCATTTCACTATTTCTTCACTCCTGTAGGTCACCCTAAGGTAAACTTTTCAACCATCACCCATGACCTTACACAGAGCATAGCAGTAGTCAAGCTCTGCAATGCCTAGGTCAACACCTAGGATTTGGTTTAGCTCTAGCATACCCGTGACAATCCTATAAACATTTGGGTGTACTTGGGACAGAGACACATTATGGTGATGGAGGAATTTTACTAAGAAAGGGTGCAAAGGAAACCTAACGCTGCCCTCTACAATGGTGATCACAAGGAAGGGCATCCCTTTCTCAATCTCTTCCATCCTATAGTTGTTGGGGCCAACTAACTCTAGGCTGACTTGGTCGGCGATCATGTACTTAGTCTTAAAAGCAGCGATAGCCGCCGGACTACCCACAAACTTCTTGAGATGAGCTGCCATCAAGGGATGACCACGAAAAGAAAAGGGTAGAAAAAGAGAGGGCAGAGTTAGAGGAATTTACTGTGGTAGGGGCAAGACCGCTCTCTCTCAAACCGAAAACTCAAGCCAAGCAAAAATGATAAAGATGGGCAGAGAGACATTTGTTTTATAGCATACATTGCCCCCAATTTAGAGGTTGAGAAATGACAACAGTCACGTCGCTCAGTCCAACCGTCACCTCGGCAATCAATTTGTCTTAACCCTTCAGTCACAAGGCCAAGGCGAAGTTGTCACGTGGTGCATGAAACCTTAAAGCGATATGACATCAAGGGACAAGTCATAAGTGCAAATCTCAGCCCTTATCCCCCAATCAGTCCAAACAGGGCGCAAGTGTTGGGGGTAATTGTGGGCCCAATAAGAGTCAAGCCTAAGACAAAAGAAGCCTAGCCCATGGAGGTTGGCGCAATACTGCCGACCTAGTAGTCTGGGCCTGTGCCGACCGTAGGCCAATTCCCAAGGGGGCTGGTCCAAGAACTCTAATCCAAAAACTATAAAGACTAATGAGTCTAACGAATACAAATCCCTCTCCTAAATGGACTAAGACAAATAAAAGATAAGTCCAATATATTGTAAACCGACCCAAAGGGGAGACTCCTAGGAGGAAATTGATTCACACTCCCAAAGGGAACATAGCATCTCGAAAACTATAAGTACCCCATGCACTGAAGAGATAAGGTATGTTCACTCGAGTTTTAGCTATCAATACTTTATTTTGATTCATTGTGATTAAGCTTGCTAACTTAATCATCGGAGTGCCTTCAACCTAAAGAGGGTCAACGCATTATTATTGTCTTCTTATCTTGCAGATAGTTCGCACTCGTCAATTTGATTCACGTATTAAATTAGACCTTCTTAAAAATCCCACCTACAAATACTAAGAAAGAAAATAAAATATCGAGTATGAAAGTAGTACTTTGTTTTGAGCTATTAAATTGGTTATGATTTTATATTTCATGCATTTGATGGATCACCCATTATAGAACTTAAATATTGGTAACAATATTTGAAACATCTACTAACAAATGGCTCCTAAAAATTTGTTTGCTCTGGAAATAAAGTATAAACTCTCTAATCTATACTATTATAAATAGCAAAATATTGTGGAATCTTTACACTTCAAACTTTTAACCCTTTTTTTCTCATAATTTTGAATTTATGAAATATAAAAAAACAAATGTCCTTATATTATTAGTTATATATTTAACTCCTACAAATGTCATCCGCCTAAATCTCTCTTATCTTTGCCTAATATTAATCCTAATAATTATTATCTTTTTACAAATTCAAACGTACTACAAATGTTATCTATGTAAATCTCCCTTATCTTTACCTAATATTAATCCTAATACTTATTATCTTTTCACAAATTCAAACATACAAATTATCTTTTCACAAATTTAAACCTAACGTAACTGAGATGATATATATACATATATATAAACTAATAAGATAAATATGTCAATTAGTTGCTTGAATTTCAATTAATCTTCTCAAGTTGTTGTACATCATCCCTATAAATAATTACGAAAACATTTTGAATTTATGATATATGTCCTTAGGTTATTGATTATATATTTAACTTCTCCAAATGTTATCTGACTAAATTTCTCTTATCTTTACCTAATATTAATCCTAATAATTATGATCTTTTTACAAATTTAAATGTGCAATGTAACTGAGATGATATATGTACATGTATATAAACTGATAAGATAAACAAGTCAATTAGTTGTTTGAATTTAAATTGACCTTACCAAGTTGTTGGACATCTCCCTATAAATAGTTATGTAATTATTTAGATTTATGAAATTATTAGAGATTCTTCATTAGTAGCATAGAAAGAGTTAAAGGAAAAATAGCTCACAGAGAATGAATGAGAAGATGAAAAATTGGAAGAAGAGAGGATTTTTTTTTTTTTTTTGGAATTGAACCGCTCGTGGAATTTATATTTATGAGTTTTAGTTTTATTTGTAAGAGTTATTTCGACGATATCTATTACTATCTTTTTAGTTTTTTATTGCAATCTATTGTGATTAATATTATTATTTTTCTTTGGATGGATTTGATTTAAATAGAAGACTGCTAGGCCAATTTATTACTATGACATATATTTACAATGATACGACTTTTCTTAAGAGTTTTTGTGCATAGCACAGGCTTACTACTAGATTTTAAAAAATTTAAAAACATAATCAGGGAAGTTATGGGCTCTCTCTCTCTCTCCTCGTTTTTCAAATGCCAAATCTGCTTTATTAAGTTTACAATCTACACTCTTTTTAAGTTTTTAATTGAGAAAGGTAAACTGAATAAAAAATATATTGATGATAAAAATGAAAAACTAACATGAAAAAGAAATTTCATCCAAATACAATGCATTCCACTATGACCTTACAAATTCCTAAATTAAGATAGGAAAATAAATAGATAAAAATAAAAATCAGAACCCCTTCCATAACGTTAGAAAGCCGTGCATTGGCATGCATTAGCTTTCCGTAACGTTCACGCACAAAAATCCCCACGGATTGACATGCTTCATTTTTGTGCGTTATTGGCTACTATTATACGCTATTGATTAACAACGAGTAGGGTTGTTTTGGTAAATTAAAAGTTTGAATGTAAAATTTCTTCATTCATTGTATATTAATACCAGAAATGTAAATTCTATACTGAATTGCTGATCCTACTTCCAGTCTCCCACATCGAACGATTCGGTGTATAGGAGATAAAAAGACTTTGCTCGAATTTTTTAATTCGGACTCCGTTTTACACAATCAAATAAACATTAAGATTGAATAGAGAATTACTAGTCCCATATCACATAGTTATCCCGTGAAACAAATGTGATCTTACTATTTTATCTTATTAAATAAAGGTCTTTGTTGTTAAATATAAATTAAAAAAATTAATTACTTCATATGCCTACATGATATATATACCTAGTGTGTGTGTGTGTGTGATGTTGTCCCAAGCTAGCATTTCATAATGTTATTGGAGAGATGCCAACTTGTTGAAAAACTCAGATTTCGTGTATTGACTATCTTCTTCATTTACACCACTTTTGCAACTTTTATTTTTTAAAAAATATTTTATAACTTTAGTTTCCTTCATGTTCAAGGGCCAGTTGTGTTCTTCTCTTTTTCTTTATTATTCTTGTGCTTGAAGATAATATTTTTATTCTACATAAAACAAATACTAAGGCAGGAATTTATGACATTTCAGTTAAGAAACCAGATCAGAAAAAGAAGACTTTCCTTAATTTCATACAGTTCTTACATATGAGATTGGTTGGACGATAATTAAGCTACACATATAAAACAATGGGTCAACTTTGATAATTTCAGGTAGATCAACTGAATAAAAAGTAGGTCACATAATAATTTTCCCACTTAATTGGCATCAAGCCCTATTGAATTCATGAGTGGATAACCTATATAATGCTTATTTGAAAGAATATTCAAATTTGATGAGTTCGCTCATCACATCAAGTCAATTTTTACAAATTTTGATGTGTTGAGTGTGACCACTCAAATGATAATAAAAATCTTAAAACCTTAACAAGCCCAGGATTTTTTTTTATTTGAAAAGAACTTACAAAGAAAAATAGTTTTGAGGCAAAGCCATCACTATCTCAAGCAAGTGTTGATTTAAAGTATTTATTGGTAAGCATTATTGTTCCTATACAAGAACTGCAAAACCTATATAGGAAAAAAAGATTCCTATCACTATTATGGAGTGAACGCGCGTTGATCTAAAGATTTTTTTATTTTATTTTTTATGACAAAGAACCTCACCCATTGCTTCTGGAGAGAATTTTCCAGGGTGTGGTTGATACATCATACCCAAAAATCTTATAGGCTGTGTGGCCTTTAGTTCTTTTTCCGTTATTAATAAAATCCATCTTTTTGTTTGGAATTTAATGAAAAAAATACTCGAACAATTGCAGAAAACAAAGATCACATTGAGTGCTAGTAAAGGCAACATTTTGAGAAAGTAAGATGATATGAGAAACTCCCAAAGTCTATAAATAGATGTTAGGTTGAGCTTCGCCCTGTTGTACAAACCTCCCCCACCCCCCCCCCCAAAAAGAGAAAAGAAAAGAGGTGTTAGGCCTAAAATGGCCTATCATTTATTAAAAACCTAAAATAACTGCTGAGTAAAAAACAAATCTTAGTACAAGTTAGGTCTACATACACTTATTAAAATAATTTGAAAAATCATATCCAGTGCACAAGGCTACGGCTTTAGGTCTTAGTAGAAAAACTTGATAAACATCCTTTTGAAAAGATACTAACAAGAAAAGGTGTCAATTAAGACGAAAAGGTTGTTTTCATGAAGGTGGTTAATTTATGTGAGGTTTTCAAACATACTTTGGAGCTCGTTTAAGATTTTTAGTTTCTTTGGTAAATAAAATTAACAAGTTCAATGGACAAGTTCTAGTGGCATAAAAATTAGACCCGTTAATGGGCCGGATTTGATCTGGATCTGACAAATCATCTCTGACCCAAAAGATTCAATTTCGGTTGATTCGATTGTTACTGGAACGGATACGGCCAGCTGCTAGACCTGATCTAGTTTAGACAAGTCATAACTTTATTCTAAAAGTATGAAATTTTTTGTGAATAAATTATTTTCTAACCAAATTAAAGCGTAAAAACGGTTTTTATTTCCTTTGTGGCTTTTTTTGATTTCTTTTTTCTATTAACTTATCATTTTGATGTTTTTATTTCGTAAGAAATAGTTTTATTAAAAAAATACATTTTAAATTCTCACACGTAATCATTCCTTTTAATTAAATATTTTTACTTCTCGAATGCCATAGCAGTGAAAATGTTGTATCTTAATATAAGAAAAAAGTTCAGTGGTTAGGTAATTCTGAGTACTTGATGATAATTTCTATCAAATGGTGATACATGATGAGTGTATACATCAATAACCTAAATTTTGCTATTTATTATTTTTCCTTAAAAGTCGATCTCTCTACTAATCACAAATTCAAGTTACTGATATATACACTCACCATTTGATAATGATTATCACCGAACACTCAATATTACCTAACTACTGGATTATTTTCTTTTAACATATAACAAGATAAGGTAAAATTATATCTAATTACAAAAGTACACAATGAGTAAGTTGTTACAATAACCTACATAACAAGATTACATATAAATACACATCAAATCTTTGTCTCCAAAAAATAAAAGAAAATTTTGAATACCCTCTCAGCTTTGTAACATGTATCAAACTCTTCCTGCTTTATAAAAATAAAAAAGAAAGAAAGAAAAAAAAAGATTATTAGGTCAAATCGGGTAATGGGATCCGACACCCCTTTATTAACAGATCGCATCTGCAACCACTTATCGAATTCTAATCTGTGGCTTATTGAATCCAGATCTGTTGAATCTGGACTAGACCTGTCAAATTTGGACCAAACCTGGTTTGTTGATAGGTCTATTTTTCTTAATAAGTAATCAAAATGGTGGTGGAACAAACAATATTAGCTTCCTTTTGGTACTTTTTTTTTTTGGTCTAAAAAAATTTAAGATGAGAGGAGACTATCCCAGTCCAAAGTAGGGTAAGTCACAAATCTCTATGAGAACTTATATTAGACTTACATATCACCTACTAAGAATGACTGCTGGCAGCAGCCCTTTTGGGACGTATTGTGTTCTTCAAAGGAGGAGAGGGGAATATGTTTTGATGTTTGTTGATTAAGTCTAGAGCCTTCTTCAAAACATTATATTCCCTTTTTTGGTCTTGTCAACTTTATTAGGCGAAGTGCTTTCCCGGAAATTCTTTCTTGAGGCTTCATAAGGACCTAGCGTTATTTTATTGGAGAAGTATTTGGTGCATGAAGAAGCTGCTAAGGGATTAGAAACAAGCAATCATGTGTATTTGAAGGTCGGTAGGTGGCTTCACTTTGGGTGAAATTTCCAATTTGGTATTGGGTAAATTGATTGATAAACCTATATTTAGCATTGGAGCAAGGAAAGTGGGAAGCTGATTGTTTAGCCTTCCACAATTTGAATCAACTTCGGAGGTTGGTTTGGAAAGCACAAATCTCTGGAATATGTAAAGGTCTGTTTGATTATGCAAATTCAACCATTCCAATTTGAGTATGCTAATTCAAAATCTATGATATATAAATGAGTAAATTCAAAATTTGCGTAAGCATTGAATAGAGCACAATTTGAATCTCCCAATCCTAGATTAGGTAATTTTATATTTTTAAAAAAATTAAAAATTTAAATTAACTTCATGAGGAAAGCAAATTAATAGATTTTTGGATTGTTCACTGTTTTAGGCAAATACATCTAATTATCTAACTTGTAAATGAGCGAATTCTGAAACTACCCAATTCACATTTCTAGGACAACCAAACAAGCCAATAATAGTTATTGCTTGGAGAGCATGCATGGGTATTCTACCTACCAAATCAAAGCTTGCTCATAGGAACCTCCCAATTTGTAAAAATATAAGCCAGTGATGAAGCATTGCAATTTGCATGGTAGAAATTAAGAACATTGCTCTCTAATGTTTTTGAATATAATCCATATGATTGGGTTAGTAGAGGGACAAGGATGTCGCACTCTGATACCAACTGATACATTCATAAGAATAAAGACAATTTTCAAATACAAAATTTTGTTATTTTTCGACTCTTTCGAACACCTTATTTAACACCAACTACCCATGACTTAATTTAAAATATTGATCCTAATTTTTTAGCCTACCATTACAAAAACTTCCAATCTCTCCCATACCCTTTCAATCAAAACTTCTGAGACTTTACACAGTCAATCAATTGGCGATGAAATTAATAGATACTAATATAATTTGCATATATCAATTGCATTTTTGTCACAAAAAAGAAAAAGAAAAAGAAAAAGGATTTATTATGCTTCTTATATCATAGTTGTTGAACGTGTATCAAATTCTTATAATAATTCAGTTTTATTTTCACATTATTAATCACGGCCAACATGATCCAAAGTCAGAAACTAAATTTACAAGATGAACACAGATATTGCACCTGATTTTTTCTAATTTGATTGCCTTTTATGCTTGCTTCCAGAGTCACAATAAAGAAAATTAATCCATTTAAACAATTAAACAGCTAACAGTAAAACTCTTGTAACAGTCAATAAAAGAAGTATTATACATGGAAAAGCATCAAAGGAAAGCGATGGTATCCAAAGCATGTGATCCTCATACTGATAGTTTGTCGTGTAGTTTGGTTGCAATCCTTTTCAGGATATATATGGATATGCGTGTGAATTAACCAAAATCATTCTCAATAATTATAAAGTTTTTTCTTGAGCATTGGCTTCATCACTGTTGTGAAAAAAATATTCGTTGCAATGATAATATCGCGTCATTTTGCTAATGTGGCATCAAAAAATAAATAGAATCATGTCAAAAAAATAAGTATTTGTTTCATTGATTCGTGATATTATATCAATGAAATAATACTAAATGTTTTCACCAGAGTATTCTTGATAAGCATGTAGTAATTGTGAGCGAATGCAAAAGTCTAAACATATTGAATGGTTGAAAGGGAAATGAGAAATATTAGTTTAGGTAAGCTGAAAATTCAACCCAACCAAAGAAGAAACAAGGTTTGAATCAAGGATACTATGCAAAAAAAAAAAAAAAACACTCACATTACGGCTCCGCTTGTTTATCAGAAAATAAATTATTAAAAGAAATTTTTTTTTTGAAAAATATTTGACAATAAAAAATTTGTTTTCCCTTTATTTTTTGTCTGTTTGATACAAACGACAAAATTTTTGTAGATAAATTAATTTAGCTACAGTTATTGTTTGAACAGTATATAAGGATTCAGACATTAAGACAGAGGGAGAGATTATAAAAAATTAGAACTCTTTATCAAATCCTTGAATTCTTCAACCCAAGGAAAACAATTTCCGAGATAAAATATTGGATGTTATTTTCCGAGCTTTTCCTATAGTTTGGAATATATCTCCATAGAATTTAAGAATTTTCAAATAAACAAAAAACTAAACCTTCTTAATTTCCTAAAAAATATTTTTTTTTCAAATATTCTTTGGTAAAACAAACGGAGCTTAAGGTGATATACTAAGGCTAGTGAGAGAATACCTAAACATTGGCTACAAGGCAACAACTATTGTTGGCAAGCAATATGGTTGTTTCATATGCCATTGAAAGCAACCACTAAACAAAGTTGGTTGAAATTTATGAAAGTATTCAAATAGGCCCTATAAATGGAATTAATGCGAAGAAGATTAAATGCCAGACAATCAATTGAAATTGCCATCCTTTAGAGCCTAGATGAAAAAATAACTACACCCTCTTATCAATGGTAATAGTATCAAGAATTTTTTTTTCTTTTATTTTCTTTAACCAATATTTGTCTTTCTGAAACAAAAAAGTACTTCCTAAATGTCAACCGGTGTAATGCTTGAGATTTAGGAATGTGGTTTCGAAAACAGCGAATGGTCCTTTCCCCACCCATAAACTGATGCAAGCCAGAGAAAGTTGGGATTTGATCCCAGGATGGAGCTAGGAGATTAGGACTTTGGACCAATGCAGTGGCTAGATCACTTACACCTTTTTTGGGCCTAGTTGCCCAACATTATCCACATATTAAACTTAGCCCACCTGGGATAGGGACACAACTCAAGCTCTCAAAAGAAATTTGGAAAGCAGACTGGAAACTCTGAGTCCAACTGGAATTGGTTCTTTGCTACAAACACTAGCCCAAAACATCACGTTAGTTGGAAGCCCAAATGCCCAGATTATATTTTGCAAGCGTTTTCTATGGTGGCTTCAAGCTGCCACCAACGAGAAGCAGAACCATTGAATGACAAATTGATGGGCGATTCAATGCTCGAGACTCACGGTATTGTGGGATGTGAGTAGAGTCAGATGTACGGATAAATGAACGTGATGTGAATAGGGTCAAATGTACATACAAATATATAGTGGTACGATAAAATCAGTTATTGTCACTCATATTTAAACATTACAGTGTGAAACCCACTACTATATGAAGAATGAAAGACTATAAGAAAGTAGTGCTTAAAAACATAAATACTACTTAGGTCTTTTTCCCGCAATGTACGTTATCTTGGTTAGATATTCAACAAATCCTACTCCTCTGGAGACAAAAAGCTACCTCTTGCCGAAACGGTGCCATAAAATCAGCTGTGTGGGCGGGTGGGCTCTTTCTGGGCAGGACAAGTGAATTGAATCCAACCCCACGCAAGGCTTGGGACTAGACAGTATTGCGTTGCAAGGAAGATAAAAGCATCAATTCAAGAAGCTTGTAAAATGCTTCTAAGATAAGATGATCTATAGATAGACTCCTGAAAACGTTTGCTAAGTTTATCTGTTGGAGCTGTTTGGAACTCGGGGAAGGGCAGGGAAATTATAGAGATATGGAAGAAAAAGTGTTTTTCCTTCCCTTACTTGGTTTTGAAAGAAAATTAAAAGAAAGTGAGTAAAATGAAGAGAGAGAAAGAGATAAGAGTGGTTATTTATCTTTTCTCTCCTAGGTAGAATAAAAAACAGGAAAAGAAAAGAAAGTAATTATCTTTCGTTCATTTCCTTTCCCTTCCACAACTTCCAAACAGGCTGTAAATTGCACCTAAGATTCCTGGAAAGCTAACAAAAGAGTTAAGGCAAGGCCAACTGTAAGGTGAAGCCTGACTTCAAGAAACACCTTCTTTTTTTTTAATCTATTTTCCCATCAAAGTTCATGTTATCCTACCATCACAGTTCAAAGTATTCACAGATTTTGAATTGAGTTCCCTAATTGTGAAAATCAGAAGTCCATACTAGCAGATTCATACAGACCAGGGGATTTTGAGTGTAATAGGTAACTGCACCATGGTTTGCCTAGCCCTCAAAATGAGTTCCATCCTGGGCTTCCATTGCAGTAACTTCACTGCCTGCAAAGGCCCCAGGAAACAAGACAACAGTGACTTCATTTCCATAGGACTTCAAAATGCCCCCTGCAATTTCTGAAGTCTACTGGAACTAGTTAATAAATACAGCTTTAGATAGTTTGACTACTGATTTCAGGAACCCAAAGCGAGCTCCTTATGTCGATTGAGATCGCTCAGATACTTTGTAGAGTTGTATTCTTCTGCATCAAAGAGCTCTTCCGAGAATGTTCGCTGGAGAGACCATTTTTTACTTTCTTTTGAACACTCCGTGTTGTAATTTTCACCTCTTAGAAGAATCACAACCTGCAACCAGCAAATGGAACACAAATCAACCCAACCCGCCACTCCAAAAAATTTCAAGTAAGAATTGCTTACAATAAAAATTCATATAAGCTAATAAAAGAACATTTTTTGAGGTATATGATTTATTTAAATCCACAGCATATGACAGCAAAACTCATGCCTACACGAGGTCATTGTGAAGGGAGTCAATGTATTCTACAACACTCTTCCTTCGAAGGGATTTAAAAGAAAAATAACATTACCCCAAATTAAATGTTAACAAATCAAGCAAATTCGGTTTATGAGGCAAGGAGAACAATTCAGCATGCTAGCCAAACAATGTTTAAGCACATTCATAGCTCATCTTGTCATTTCAACATCCATACAAAGCATCCAACAAGACGAAAGAAAAAGGGATTACCACCAAAAGCAATATGAGGATACTCCCATCCATGGTGTTTTTAAGTTCTCCCCAAGTTTCATATCCTAGTTCAGAGATTTTCAACAATATCAGTGCATAAGCAGTTCATAAAGCAGCAGGAACACGTTATTCCGGAGAAGCTATAAGAGTGGCCTGTTTTGGGAGGTTGTGAAATTTCAGTTGAATTAACTATCCAAGAAGTGCATTTCAGCAACCTTTAAAAAAGGAAATCATAATTTGGCCAACAAAAACATTCTAGCGACAATGAGAAGTCAATCTCACTTTGATGTTGCTTCCAAAGACACACTGATAGAGATATTTGCCTCTTCTGTTGGAACATGCAGAATAGTTCTCACTTTCACCTTAGAAGCTGTAAATGACAACCCACACAAAAGTGTAATGGCATGATACCCATTTAATTCTGGTAATTCCAATTTGCTTTTGGATAAACAACTAAAAACTTGGAAGATGTTCTTTTTATCATTTTTATTCTTTAACAAAGAGCCAAGGAAGAGGCCTTAACATGACAGGCTTAACATCTACAACACAAAGTGTCAAAGAACTTCCAGAGGCATGGCAACTCTCAAAATAATCTGAACCACCAAGCAAAAAAGATTCCTAGCTTATAGTCTTCAATTTAGTGTTTATTTTTTGCCAATCGTTAGGAATCTAGCCTACTCCTACAGGGGTTGGGGGAGGGGTTCAACTCTTGCTTGAGGCAAGAGTGCACTTGTTGTGGTTTCATCCCCACATTTCCAAAAATTATTCTACCCTTCTCCTTCCAAATATCTTCAAAGGGAATAAATGTTCCACCTCTCATCTTCGTCTGTGCAGTTGCCCAATTCAATCTTCCAAACCACAAAAATAAAAAAATCCAGTTTGGACATCACGCAACATATCCGAAATAGTGAAAACACAATACCCAAATATCAATCATCAGCTTACAGCCAAGAATGACCAATCTACCAATCCCCTGTAGCCTCCTTACACATGAAACATCAATTTGGAATCCCTAAACATTCAATATCCTAACCATGTGAGGAAAGTCACCCTCATTGGAATACAAGAAACTTATGCCTTCCTCCAAAAGTTCAATGGATATTTGTTATACTGGAAATCAGCCAACATTCATGATACAATTTGGCAGAGAACAATACTTGCTAAAAAAAAAAAAGGAAGAGAACAAATCATTTCCCTTCTCTCCCAGACAACCACATCTTCTACAGCCTGTGGAATTTTCATGAAGTAAAATTTTGGGACTAGACATAGTACACTTCACAATTCCTAGTCATTGAAATGAAACATTTCAATGCACCAACTATCCTTTCAAATAACATAATCTGCAACTCATGCTTCCTTGTTTTCTATCCTCCCGGAAGGATAAAGAGCTAATGTGCAATATTGGTTTTCCATATTTCACATAATAACCATTCCCAACCTTTTCTTTTACTCCTTTCTCAATGGAGCTTCCTCATCTAAAATCACTCCCTTAAGAGTCATGCCCTAGATACCTCTGACTTCCAAAATCCATTGCTTTTTGTACCCCTTATCCACCTTAACACATTCTTCCACAAACAAATCTCCCTAAGCAAAAACTTTAGTAATTGTATTTGGAAAGCACATGGTTCCTCAAATCTACGGCTTAATCCCTAACCCATCAACTTTTTCTTTCAGAAACAAATGGAGAACCAACACACAAATGGTGCTTGATACAGTGTGCATGGTCTAATTTGGTACCTACTTCAAGTATGTACTGTTGCAGTTAGGCACTTCAATGATATAAATACCATTCCCATTTCTTTCTCAATTCATTTAGTTTCCATTTAGCGTACTACCCATTTACAACGGGCCTCAACACAATGGGAAAATACCATCCAGCTGGACAAGGGAAAAGGTGGCTGCCCCTCCCATGATAGAACCAGAGGAAAAATGATTTCAAGTTTTCCAAACAGATTTATATTCCTTTTTCCACGTCTCCCAGTGACAACAAAGAAAAAACACAATGGGAAACTGTCAATGGTTTCAGCTGAAAAGAAAATCAGTAGAAAGACCATGTGAGAATAAGAATCAAATAAGCTATGAAATAAACAGTCTTAAAAAAGGTTGCATTATTCTGAATGTACTATTCATTACATTACACACCGAAATCAGAAATATCATATCCTCCGATGAGCAGCAAAGGATAATCACTGAAATACCTCTATTAATGTGAATCTGATTTAATGGTGATATCAGAAAGTAAACAAAATTATGTCCTTGTAAAGACTACTTGCCTGACTCATTCTAGGACGTAGAATTGGACTCTGCTCTATGCACAAAGAGGCAGTTAAGATGACACGATCCATCTCTTCTGGGTCATAGTTATCACCAAGAGAAGGATCAACAAGTTGCTTGACATTATTGTTATTGAGCAAAGGCTTTGCCTACAAACAACTTTAAATGATTAACAATATGAGACAACAGCTGACAATTGACAGTATGATTGGATTAGCAGAAGCAAACTAACCCATAGCACCAGGCTTTTCTGTGAATCATCCAAAGCTTCACGACCTGTAATGAGCTCTAAAACTAGCACCCCGAAAGAAAACACATCAGTTTTCTCATCCACTATGCCATGCATGAAGTACTCCGGAGCAAAATAACTGTCATTAAAGACATTGAAAAATTAAAAGACACTCCCTTCCTTAGCTTTAAAGTAGGGTTTGGTGGTCACATACCCAAACGTGCCTTCAAATTTTGGAACATTGTGGTGAGTCAATTCTTTTGGCAGCCATTTTGCAAGCCCAAAATCACAAATCTGGATTAAAGTTGGCTAAGTTAGCCATTGAACAACAAATCCGTAGACAAGAAGTCTTCAAAGCTTAGCAAGTTTGTGAAAATATGATGAGTGGAGATATCATTAGTGAAATCCGAATAAAGAATTTCTCATCAATTGTAGAAAATAGTATACCATCAATCTATCAAGCACCTGATCACACAGATTAATAGATGTAGAATGAAAAACTACAGAAGATAATCAGTAAGACAGTCTCCTTCAAAATTTTCTATTTTATGTCCGAAGGAAATCTCTAAAAAGAGAGAGACAATTAAAGACAGATTCAGAGAAAAGTTTTCCAGATAAAGCAATGTAATCTTCTTAACATGGATATTTCTACGTATAATGAAAATCTACTTCTACTACTCTAAGGGATGTTGAGCAGAAAATGGAACTGAGCCAAATTACCAAATACAAAATAAGTAATTTTTGCATAAGCTTTACCAAAAAGTAAAATTGTGTAAGGGTAATGCTTGATGTAGGCTTAGGGGATATGCCTTCAAAGCATACCCTTGGGGCCAGAACCCTGCAGATCGTAAGTTGAATTTGAGGCTGCAAAAGGCAGAGGCCTGAAAGGGCTCTACTAAAATTTGAGGCATATGCCTATTAATCAACAAAAAGTAATGTGTTTTGGTAAGCTAGCAGTATGGCTTTGTGGTCTATTTGCAATTTCTTTTTGGAATTAAGTCAACAGAAAAAGTAAATGAACAATTGTCCTGTTGTTTCCCTAAGTATGTACAGGAACATAATCACAATCTTGAAAGCAACAAATCCACCTCCCAGATTTGATTGTCCATAGTTCAAAAGCCATCAACTGCATTAATCTCGAGTTGGCATCTCTATGCTACTGACAAATTCCAACAAACAGTCTCCCCCCCCCCCCCCCCCCCCCCCCCCCCCCCCCCCCTTCTTCTTTCTTTTCCTCGTATTATAAGATAATTTCTTCTGCTAGGTGACTAGGTTTTAAGAGATTTGCACATGCTTAAAAATGTTTTACAATAACAGAATACATATGTATGTATTGCACACCACATTTAATTAATGTGCCAAAAGTATTAAGAACTTTTATTTTATTTACTAGTTGTAATCTTTTGAATTGAGATACTTATTTTATGAACTTAATGGAATGTTCAACACAAGAACACGTGTTGGAAATATTTTGGGCCCTGATGCCTGCATTCCAAATTATTTTATCTGGGGTTATTTTATCAGGCATTGCATAGTTATTTCAGAAAGATGCCCATGTCATTGTCCCACTTACCTAGAGTAACCATATGCACACGTGATAGGTGACAAGGTTTAAGGGATTATGTCAGCATTACAATCCCAACACTATTAGTCTGATTCAAATAGATTTATCTTTGTATTGGGTTAATTATCCCTGTCATCTGTTGATTTGAAGAATCAGCTAGACTCGTCAATCATAACCTCATGATTTGAAGGTTTTCAAATGCAGGAGCTTGGACCCTACTATTATGATAGCTGCTGATCATAACCACATCATTTGCAATTTCGGAGGACAGTTCCAGTGCAGGTTAAACACATGAAAATTTTTTTTTTGATTGATGGTGGTTCAAATAATATATAAAGTCGAGGTCTATTAATTAAAAACTTCTCCTTTCCCAGAATTACTATATTTCAAATGGTCAAGTGCATCCTAAAATATAGAAAAAAATACCCCCATACTCCACATCAAAGCCAACCCCAAAACCTCAGCACTATATAACTTAAAAGGCCCAACTTACACATGAGAAGCTTCACTTGTTAAAAATCTTCTTGTTCCTTCCCATCCATAATCCCAAACAGAAGGCAAAGGGGACATTACCACACCAATGCATGTTGTTCCTGATGAAAACCCCGTTTACCTCTTTAAAATTTCCATGATTGACCTTTCAGAATCCATCACAGAGCTCTCTCGCTAACTGTGAATGAAGACAAATTAATCCAATGTCTCCTTTCACAAGATTGGTATCAGCCTGCCCCTTGCCACCAAGTTTTCCACACTAACATTTCATCACTAACCTAGTCCATGTGAAAAAGGACTTCTCAGGCCTCAGGCACAACGGATGCAAATCACTTTTCAAGGGGATGCACTTCCACCCCTCTGCCAACCATATACATAAAAACCTTTCCTTGAAAGTTCCAACTCACAGTTTTCCTCACTCTCAAACTATCCACACCCCATTAACCGTTACCCCTGAAACCATTTAAAACATGAAACGGCGGCCTCTATTTTTGCAATTCAGCCCTGCCAGAATTAGAATTGTATAGATCCTGGCCAATACAAGGTTTTAAAGGTTTATACAATTGAAAATTGCATGCAGCTACAATACCTTTTCACTGCAACTTAGATCGGAAATCCCATTCAAAAAACTCCCTTTCTACTAAGATATGATATAATTCTAAATGAAATGAGATACCTACCAAACTCTGAATCTTCATTCTCCTTGCATTTTGCAAATTGTAAATTTTCTAGAACTTTTAGATTGACCTAAAACCTAACTCATATTTATACAACTTGCTGAGGCCTCAAGGATTGTTGAGATCAAGTATGCTTATGCATGCTTTGATCATGCCAACGAGACTGCTGACCAACTACAACACCACTCAGCACTTTGTGTTGAGAAAAGGGGAAAATGTGTTTGCTTGAGTTTGACAAAAGAAAATGTTAGATATATCATATATGCAGTAGTTCTTTTTTGCAATTTGGAGACTTGTATTGTTATGACTGTTGCCTACCAACAGTTAACACGAATTAGCGTCAACACAGTATTCCACTAATCTTTGAGTTAAATATCAAATATTATTAAAAATCATATGGCAATGATAGCATCATGGCTGTCCAAGCAACAGATATGCATGCCCTACACATCACACCATCTTTGTACAAGTGTTCAATGGAGAAAGATTCTAGTTCATGTAATCAGTTAACATCCCCTTATGCAGTATTCTGTAAATAGTTGAATTTTGTTTCCTATTGTAGCCCTTAAATGTTTAGCATCTCATGTGAAATGAAAATTTCACAACAATTGGTAGCCAGGACTGTCCAGATTTTATCACTATATTCAAAAAGATCAAAAGAAGTCAAAATGATTAATAATTAACTTCTTGTTCTTCAACCATCTTTTTTTGGCAGTGACTCATCAAATAGCTGTTAACACCTAGTGACCTCACAGTCCTCACCATCATTTGGTCATCTTGTTAGTTAATATATTTCTTTTTGTCCTTCATCTGATTTCTTTTCTTCAATATTCCTCTCCTTGGCCGGGTTGGAGTTCATGTACCACATATTCACATTTAGTGCAGCTTCCAACCAGCTTTGAAGCAGTTAATTTTTCCCTTTATTTAAGGCAATGAAATGTCTCTTTGAGTGGTCAGAGAGTTTGTGATGGAATATAACCTTGGGTCGCCTTCTAAGACCACTAAATAACGAACAACAATTTGAAAATCAATTTTCCTCTCAAGAAACTTTGAATACAAAGGTGATGAAATTCAATTTTGTACTATAACACAGATTCATCTCATCTCAATGATTATGTGACCTTTGGAAAAAGCTCTACACATCATTGTTTAAGGAAAAACATATCTGAACCTATTTTGCATCTTCCTCAAGCTAGAAATTGGGTATTGGCACAACATTACGTATTGACAAATCCCTAACTTTAGGTCTTTTAAATTGGTTCATCAATTCATCTGGGCACTTCCACGAGGTGGACCGAGAGGTTAGCTGACTTTAATACTTCCTTTAAGAAAGGCACTTTTCATGTACTTGACTAACCATGTTGCCACATTCCATGTTGAACTTGATTTTAGTGGAGCCAGTTTCACTTTTCTCCAATTCATTAACTTCTTCTGACTGGAATAATTTCTTGAGATTATGTACTTAGTCAAGGAACTTATCCCTACAAAAATGTTCTGAAACTGGAAAATTAAACTAAACCAAGCCACCATGCTTGTTGTGGCTTCACAAAAGTCCTTTGAAACATTAATTTGCATCATCATTTGATTTTTGAGCTAGATGGAAAGGATTCTCTACATGTATCAGATCATATACTCCATCTCTATCATCGATTTAAGTCAAATGCAGCATTTTTGCTTCATTTTTTGTTTTAGTCCACAGATCACTGATAATGTCTGCAAATCGGACATGGCATACAACATGAACACTACCACAACCAACATCTTTAAGTCGGTGGATCTATTAACGCATGCATAAAGCCAGTTATGCATAGATACAAAACAAATAGTCCAGAAAGATAATATGAAAAGTAACTCAAATTGTTGTACTCCATTCATGATCCCTTCCTCTTTATAGAAAGATAATATGAAAAGTAGATTAAACTCAAACACTAGGAACCTCTCAAATTATGTTAACTCCAAAATATTTTAAACGAACATTGTTGTGGTTTATGAAGTGTCAGGCCATAATAGTTCCTTTCTCATATCCTTTAATGATAATATATATAGAGGAGACAGCTCATCTGCAGGTGTACTCTCTTGTTCTCCTCATCCCTTCTCTTTTTTCTCAGGTGTAACGCTCATAAAATTATAATCCCTCATCTTATTTGATGATAGAAACATCTTAACGCTATTTTCCATATTATAACTTGAAAGTTGAAACTGTTTAAGCCTTTTAAATTGTTTTGACTTTCAGGAAATCTTTTTATGTAATCAACCATGCAAAAAAAAGTTGAGGATAAACCATTGCTTTCAAATTTCATATTCAACCAACCTCAGGTTTGAAAGTTGAAAGGTACCTGAGGCTCAAAATCCTCTGTAAGCAGAATATTATCAGCCTTGATATCTCTGTGAATAATTCGCCTTTGGCAATTCTCATGAAGATACAGCAGGCCAGCAGCAGTCCCTAATATAATCTTATACCTGACAGCCCAATCTAGTTTTTCCTTTGAGTCTGCAATACATAGACATAAGCTAGAAGCACATAAATAAAAAAGCAGTGTATTGGTAAAACAAGAGGAGGGAAAACATGAACTAACCACGAAGAAGCGATCCTAAACTCCCAAGAGGAGATAACTGAAGAACAAGATATGTTCCACCTTCAACTCCAAACCCGATCAACTTTGCAGTATTAGGATGATGTACATGGGCTATGGTGCCAATCTCAGATAAAAACCCTATTATCTGGTCTTCTGTAGTCCCTTTGTTCAGCCGCTTAATTGCTACAAGCTGCCCGTCAGGCAAAGAGCCCTTGTAAACTTCAGCAGAACCACCCTTTCCGATAACATTTTCTACAAAATAAAATAAATTTAAATAAATATGCATACATAACCAACATCATAATCCAAAATTTTCATTTGCATTTGCCATGGTATCAGCAGGGAAATAAAAGTAGCACAAATCAACAGAACTCTCTTGCAGAAGTTGGTAAGCTTGCAAGTGAGATTCTACCACTTTTGCTATAACTGGAAAGAACTTCAAATGATAACACACTTTCAAGATTGTGGATTCAAATCTCTAGAAAAACACTTACACACCTTGGCTAAAATTGTTGGTTGCGATTTTGAGCTCCAAGAAGGCGAAGTTCTTCCAGGAAGACTCAAAATAACAGCAATCTAGATCTACATTTTCTCTCACACTTCTACTCTTTCTTCTTAGTATCTTTGGCACAGGAGGAGGACGGAAAGAGGGTAACCGCTTTATTGAGCTTTTTTTCCACAGTTTGAAGTATCCTCGCCAACGAGAAAGCGCCTTTGAATTTGAAGAACAGATTTCAGGTTCTGGGGTGTTAGTTTTGGGAGAACCTGCTTCAGTATCCAAGCCTCTTATGCATGCTTCTAAAACTCCCCTAGGAGAGGAACAGTCTTCTTTCTCCTTTTCCATCTCAAAACATCTCAGGTCTATAATGGAAAAATCAATGAATGGTCGCAGTGGAACTAACAGGTAGTTGTGTCCATGCAAGTTATCACATGAACACACCTAATTGATAGACGGTTATAATGACAAAAAAGAAATGGAACAAATTACCTTGGGCAGAAGCAGAGGAAGAAAATCTACAAGCTTGTTTTCTGTCCCCTACTGGAGCAGCCTTGTCTTCTGAGGTATTCTGTGCTAGGTTACTAGAATTCATACCATTCTTCCTGCATAAGCAATTCTGACTGTTGATAATAATACACAATCAGCCAAATCCAGAAACAAAACATTGAATGCGGGCACACGGGCTTGTGTATTGAGAGAGACAGGCAGTAGACCAGACTTTTTTTTTTTCCTGTTAAGTTAGGAGACCAGACATCTGAGAAGTAACTCTCTTTAATGGAGATTAAAACAGTAACAAAGAACTTGTTCTGCAGGAGAAACATTGAGAAATCTTTTTTCTTTCTCTTGCTTTACTTTTTTGGACAGATGAGGTGGAGGTTGTTAAATAATGTTCAGCACTAGTAAGAAGCTCAGAATCAAATGCATCTGTAAAAAGGTTAGCAGTCCACTAAATATGGAAAAGCAAATACCCTAATATCTGAACTGTTAGGCCACAAACACACTAAAGCATACAATCAGAAACCAAAAAATTATTCTGTTAGCAAAGTCAAGTGGAGGATAAGCCAAATAAAATGATATATTAGGCAATAAAAATGACATCTATGTAACCCTGTAATAAATCAATTTACTTCCTCATCAGATAAAAGTAATCATATATAACCATTAGGAAAGGAATTGGATGCAAACCAAAATTGGAAAATACATTATGTCAGAAACTCTACACATACTCAGCTACTGGATGAAGAAATAAATTCAAAAACCCAAAAGCTTATGAAAACATCAGGAAATATATGAAAATAAACTATGTTTAAAAAACACCAAATCCATAAAACTTCCCTGTTGCAAAAATATGTGCAAAAAATCCCATGTACTAGTTAACTCAATCAAGTACCAGAGAAGTAGTTATCCACAGAACAAAAATCACAAAAACCATGTTAAGAAAATTTCCAGAATCTTCTCTTTAACTGCATAGCTACATATCAAACCTCCAAAATTTGTCTGTTTTTTGAGGAGGATGCAAATGCCACAAAGGATAAAACCCATAAATTAAAAATCACTTAGAATAGGAGAATTATGACCAAAACAGTATGTAAAATATTCAAAATCTTTTGCCTTTTTCTATATGGTATGTGTTTTTTTTTTGGATTCAACCTTTTTTATTTTGATAAGTAAAGTGCAAGTTTTAATTAAAAAGTTACCCAGGTGCACCACCCAAGTACATTTTAGAATGAACCTTCAAACTTCTCAGTTGAATTTTCAATAAACATGACCAAGACAATTACATATACACAAAAAATTAAAACACCAATGTTGATAATAATGGAAATTTTCTCTGTTTTCTGTCAAATATAGATTATTAACATAGCTAAAACTTAAGAACACAACAAAAAAAAAGAGAATCCCCTCATTTTTTTATTTTTTTTGGCTTAAGGAGTCTTATCCGAGGCTTATCCATTCTCTTTGCATTCTTTTTTAGATTTCTTTGGGGACTTGTCTATCTGGGTAGATTCATAGGAGGTTGTTTGATTTAGTCTGTTTATGTACAAAAGCGTGTGTACAGGGTTGCACCCTTTTTGCGCATTCCTTTAATATATTTAGTTACCAAAAATTAAAGAAGAGAAAAAACCAAAGAAAAGAAGAAAGTAAAAACAACTGAAACCGATAGAAACTAAAAGTCTAAAACCAAAGGAAAGCTCAGATGCAAAAATATCGTCTTTTCTTGTTTCGGAGCAAAGCAGTACACATTCAGTAAAATGCATTTTTCAATTCCTGGTAAAAGAAATAAATGTAACCACCGTGGCCACAAAGATTGGTCTCCCAGATCTCCCCTGTTTTCCCCAAACACATGAAAACGAGAAAGCCCATAACAACTAAATTAAATGAAAAAAATGAAAAAAACTAATGTAAGACTTTATGTGGCACATCTGATTTATCTCATTATTTATGGGTTTATTATTGATAAGTTTTCCAATCCCAATCTATACTACCCTCTTGTATTTTACTGGTCAATAAGAGAAGTAGTTTCGTACTCCTACTTTGATGGGTAAGTGTAATTATAATTGAAGAAGAAAACATTTCCCCTCTCCTTCTATAATTGTACACAATTTTCCATCATTATAGTATAACCTAAGAACGAAAGATCAATGAATTTTTGTTCAGATCAATTCTTAAAAGGTTTGCAATAATGACAATATGTATACTTCACATATTTATTTATTTCCACCTTATTGTTATATGAATTGGGACTTGGAACCAATGTTTATTATTGATGAACTTATGTAATAACTCTTACAACTAAAACTGACATATACATTGTAATCAGAAAAAAAAAAAAGGCCTGATCATATCCTATGAACTTTGAATGAACACCAAACAGGGCAGAAGCAAAAACTAAAAATGGGTGTCTTTAAAATTCCCTGTATCAGCATAAAATGTACAAAACAAACAAAAGCCAGAAGCTAAAAAGTGAAGAGCATTGAAAGAAATTGAAGAGTCAAAAAAAAAAAAAAAAAAAAACCAGATTAGAGAAGGGTGAAGAAGAAACGTACAGAAATCGAAGAGGAGCTTTTGGGCCAAGAAAGGCCATGAAGACTGAGACCGCCAGACAAGGCAGGGAGCGAAAACAGGGACAATGTGAGAAGATAGGCGAGCTTAGCGGCGACCAATGTTTCCTTTTCAGGCTAGAAAATCGCGAGATTATCCATAGGAGGAATCTAAAGCAGGACTCTACTTGGGAACATATTTCACTCGCTCTCTCTCTAGAGGTCGAAGGATTGTTTCACTGCCAAGCACCGACTTCTATTCTCGACCTCAAACCCTTTGAAAGCCCGCAGAGACATGCAGAGACTATATATATGTATGATGTATCATTGTTGAGAGAGTGTGCGCATGTTAGGGGTTCGAACGTTAACTGAAATCAAATTTGCGGTTGCTTTGGAGCCTTGGTTCAATCTCAAGTTTGCCCCATTCTTTTATCTGTATCTACAATACTGCCAAAATTGGATTTCAATTTCAGTTTTTTTATTATTATTGTGCTTTGCTCCAGTTTATGATGCCTTCACAAATCTGTCTATATAATCTACGCTATATACATATATAAAAGCAGTTGAAGCTCTCTCACAAGCCTCCAATCGTAGGACATGGCAAATTGCCTCCCCATCGAGCCGCACTCGACCCACTCACTCTTTTAAGGATAAAAAGTCAATTTCTCCCTCTAAATTTAAAAATCTTTGAATTAAAATAAATCCATTCCTAAAGTCACTCAGTAATCCCACCCGAATTTATTGATTTTTTTGAAGCATGAAACAACGGAGAATAAAAACCGTGCGAAAGTCTCAACTAAATGGATTTTCATTCTCACCCTCTGATTCTTCTTCTTCATGCTCTTGACAAATAGGTCTGTTTCACCCTCTCTCAAATTACTTACTAAATTTTGAATTAGATTCGTGAAAGCAACTTAGAATTTTGACTTTCCTTTGTAAAGATCATTGTCTTGGTTGGTCCTAAATTAAATTGCGTCACAGAGGGCAACTACGATCCCGCAATCCTCTATGCACATCTCTCTATTGGTATCCCTTTAATTGCTACTAAAATCTATTCTAAAGTCCCTCCTTAATTCCGAAAATATCACATTCCTAATATTCTTCCCTAATTTCACAGGATATGCCTCCACACAAAAACAAAAAGGACACTCTTTTTTTTTTATACCTAGCAAAAAAAAAAAAAAAAAAGAACACCTTTTTCTATAATAGAAAAGCTTGATTCAAATTTATCCCATTGATATTTTATCATTGCACGAATTTAGATCAAGTTAAACATTGAGAGCAAGCATACTCATAATATAGTTTGGAAAATATCCGTTGAATGATACTGAATGTAAAGTACACTTTTTTTTAACATCCAATTTTATTATAGCACCAATTTAGATAATATTCTTATTATCTACATAAAAATTAATCAGCCTTTTTTATCTTGGCAAAAAATTCAATATTTGAAGATTTTAAATAAAACAAACCATACAATAACTTACTCCACAACCCCACATATTGAATCTTTACTTTTCTGAAGTTATTGCAACTTGCAACATCACAAGCTAATTAAAAGCTTTGTGCTTTTTTTTATTCTTCTTCTTGTTCTTCTCCCTCTCTCTTAAGTAATGATAACTAAAGGAAGGATTAAATGGGCTTACAAACAATGATGAGAGGTAGAGATATATTATGACAATATGCATCATGCATTAAATCCATAAAATGAAAAAAAAAAACTTTAAAAGGGCTACTACATGGTTAAAAGGTTCATCTTGCTAGAAGTCTAAAACAAATGAACATAACATCAAACGTAGACAACCAAATCGAAAGGAAAAAAAAAAAATACTAAAGCTTGACATTTTTTTGCATAATCTATACAACCCAAATGTATAACTTTTTTCCGTATTAGTTTTATATATAAGATCAAAATTTTCCTTACTGAATTATCCTATAGTTAGTTATTGTGATTTATGTGCGCGTTAGGTTTGGTTGAATATAGCTCTTATTAAGAGCTGTTTTCTTATGATGCATATATAAGGACAATCCATAAGTTTTTATATACAATTAATGCAAATAATTACAGACTGTAGTAGTAACAAATTAAAAATAGTTTCTTGGTTGCTACTATGTCAGGTTAGCTTGCCATTGTCTTACCTGTTTAAACGCAGCAGCTTAAAGCATTAAAGAGACTTGCCTTGTGTCAAAATTCAAGTATGCCCTCTAAGTAGGATACTACACACTGTGTTTGGAACTTTTCAAAAGCAAGAGAAAGGAAGATATTAGACAGAGCACAATTATTTTTCTTTGTTTGTTTCCACATAGAAAAAGAAAGGAAAATGAATAAAAAAATAATATTTTCTTGTTTGGTTTCAAAGGAAAAAGAAAAAGAAAAAAATAAGGTAACTAACTTTTTCTCTAATTTTTCAAGTTAAAATTGGGTTACAACCTTGTGAAACCTATGATTGCATGATCATTAGGTATGATATGAACAATGGTGTTTTTACCATTTTTTCCCGTCTTTTCTTTTGACATCCATATTTCTCTTCAAATTCCTTCTAATATTTTTTATACATATTTTTTCATTAAATTCTTCTCATCCCAAATCATGAACCAAATAGAGGAAACAAAGTAAATTAAGAAACCAGTAATTTTTCCTTCTTTTCCATAAGTTCCAAACACAATAATTAAAGTTAGAAAAAATAAAACCCTTTTTTATGTTTTGCGCCCCAGTTTGTGGAAATATATAAACTATAATCCTCTTTTTTCTTTTTCTTCTTTTTTTTTTTTTTGATCTAGATTCATGCAAAATAGAACACATTCAACACATCAATGTACTATATTAAAAGGTAGAGTTCAACACATACAACTTTGTAAATAGAGGGTGCAAATGAGAACAAAATTTCACAAACTTACATAACGGTTTTCCTTTTCCCAAAAATTTCATTCATTTCACACTTCTATTACTCCATGAGGCAAAATAAAGGCTTGCTCAGGAAATTGGTAGTCACTTTAAATTATTTTAGTGGTTTTAAAGTTTTAACTAATTAGAGGTTTCACCCCATTGTTCTATCTCAAACGTAGTACATCTGGCTTTGGGCAAAATTTCTCTTCTCATCACAATAGGGAGAAAGGGAAAAACCCCGCCGGGGGGGGGGGGGGGGGGGGGGGGGGGGAGGTGGTGGTGGATTTGCGGTGTAGTATTTAATAATTCATTTACAAACAGAAAAAGTATACATAGTTTTTATACTGAAAGATATCGATTGTCATTAGTACCACTAAATTTTGGATCCTGGGTAACCCAAACCAAACCTAGGAATTTCTATGTTGACTTAGTAATTTTATTTTTTGTTTTTTTGAAGGGATAGCTGATTAAATAAAATTTGTTTTTTTGAAGGGGTAGTTGAATTAAATAAAATCTGAGAATTTTTTTTTTGGTCTCTTTTCCCTCGGAAAAAGCTCTCTTTGATGCTTGGCCGTTTACAAAAATCAGTACGCTTTTCTGGAGTTTTTTTCATGGACTTTGTTCATTGGGACATAATGTTCTATAAATTTGGACTCCCATTGAGTTCACTAGACATTGTTCAAAACTAGATTTCAATGGGGAAGTAAATACATTAGTGTATGCTACTAAAAATATGTCCCACAGACCGTGTCGCACATCCACACCATGCATGAAGAGATAAAAATGCAAAGTAATTGATGCCTATTGTCACAAATCTGGGCCTGATGGTGATATGGGAAATCTATTAGCTTGCAGGTGAAAATAACAGGGACAATTGGAGAAATTGGCCATAATTCAAATTTTAATTAAAATGTTAAATTGTCAATTGTTGACAATATACCTAAAGGTATCTTCAAAAGCTTATAAACTTTATGACTTCAAATAGATATGTAAATAAATAACAAGCAAACACTACAGACACGAACGAATAAGTAATGTTGCAAGAGCTAGCAATCCATAAGAGCATAAGATATTATTTCTTCACAATTCAAATACAGACAGTGTCTTCTGCGTTTGGAGAGAGAGAGAGAGAGAGAGAGAGAGAGAGAGTGTGTGAGTTGATTTGTCTCTAGGGAAAGAGTGCATGTTAACTATGGCTCTTTAGAGGCATCGACTAATTTGAGACATTCATAAGTTACAGGTTGATGAACTTTAGGGAATGACTCATTAGTTGGTCCAACACTAAGCATGAATTTTTAAGTTCAATCTCTCCACACTTCTATGTAGCAAGTCATCATTCATACAATACATACAATTTACTTAGTTTATGTATACAGTGACACTGTAAAAACTCAAGAAAATAATCGATCGATAGTTTAAAACTATACCAACAAGTCGAGGGCTGGCTTACAGCTACAACCACTAGACCTGATTATGTGAAGGGATTGGGTGTGGGGTTGAAATTTACTAATAGGTTACATTCCTGTCGCCCCAATGTATATGATGGGGTTATATTCCTGCTTCCGCATTTAAAATTATATTTCATGGCTCTGCTAATAATTATGAGCAAAAATTAATTTTCACCAAATATAATTTCAGTTATATAAGAGAAGGATAGATGAGTGGTATTTATATGGTCCAGGCCCATTTAAGATAATAAATGTTTTTTAATTACAATTCTTTATTTAATAAAAAAAAACCTTTTTCAACTAATATTTCTTTTGACATCAGAAAACGGCTACAAAAGTTAGCTCACAGCATAACCCCAAATTTGTAATAACTAAGAATTAGTAATTATTGTTCTTTTTAAGCTTCACCCAAGTTAATTACTCGAGCTATCTACGTTCCCAAACTATGATCAACCTAATTTGCAGTATAGGAGCATAGTTATCAGAATTGAACTAGTAACTGAAATGATCAAAACACCTGTTCAATGGTTTACCGGTTATGACAATAAATAAATAATAAAAATATATTTAAATAAAAATAAGAGTTAAAAAAGTTATCAATAGGTTAAATGATACTCTATTTCATACAATAACTCCAAATGAGTATAAAAATAAATACTTTATAAGAAAAAGTATACAAATAAATAAGTATAGAAACATTCAAGTGAACTTATTTTTTCTTTCAAATTTAATATTTTTTAATCTAGTGTCCACTAGTATTTTTATTTTTAAAATAAATAGCGTAAATCTTGACAATAATATGCATTATTAAGAAAATAATGTTCATTATTTTTTGTCTATTCTATTTTTTTCTTTTTTTATCCTACACCATCATCTTTCTCATCTTTATTTTTTTCTATTTTTAGTTTAGTTTATAGTTTATAAATTTTAATTATTATTTTTGTGATAATTATATCGGTATATCCAATTATAATCTGAAAAGCATATAGAAACATAAGTTTAAAATGAGAAAACAATGCAAAGTAGGAAAGTAAGATTGTGCATTATTTGCGTTGTCCTATTTTTTTGTATCCTCCTCTTTCTTCCTTTTTTTGGTTTTAGTTTAAATTTTTTACTTTTTGATTATATTTTTCACCAAAACATATGTTTCTAAAAAAACATATGATTTTAAATCATGCTTAATTTATACTATTTTGACTTTTTCTTAAAAAACCATCTGGTTCATCGATTTTCTAAAATATCAACCGATTCTTCTAGTTCAACCCGATTTTTATGCATTTTTAGTATTTTAATTGAATCGGATCAATTTAAGGTCTGTTTTTTGGTTCAACTAGTTGAACTGATTGATCTGATCCGATTCTGATAACTTTGACTGGAAGTACAATCAAGAATTTAATTGATGAGTTTGTGACCATTAATAGCAATCATCTCCCACATAAAGAGACTTCGTTTGTCAACATAAAAAAGTGAAAAAATAACATTAAATTAGGGCATTTGCCATATACAACATAGAATCCAAAAAATTATATTGGGGTAATTGCAACCAATGTTTTGAAAAATCGCACTGTGGAGCTAACGAAAAAAGTGGCTGGGAAGATCACTGGTTCAACCGTTGGGTTAACCAGTATTGAATCATGATGTCATAAATATATTTAAATATATAAATAAAAAAATTCTAAAATTTTAAAAAAAAATTATACAATTTTTTACTAAATTGGCAGTTTTTTCATGGTTTTATGCTTGGTTTAGCTGTTTACCCACATGTTGACTGGTTTTTACTGGGTTTTTCTTAAAAATGGTTTTAAACATGGATCGAATCACTTTTTAGATCGTTTTCAATTTTCAAATTGAACTAGCCGGTCTAGTCCAATTTTTAAAACACTAATTACAATACTCATTGAATTATGACTCAGTATTACTAAACTTTCATAAATCCTAGAATGCACCACATTAACCCCTCAAATTTTAACTTGTATTAATCAACAACTTTCATTAGCAATCCATTAAGAAAATGGATAAAACATTGTTATTTGACTGTACATAGGGGGTGTTTGGACTAGTTTATAAGCTATAAGTTATTTTTAAAAAGTCACTTTTTTAAGTGGCTTTTTATAAAAATACATAAAGTTTATAAACAGTTCTTTAGGTGGAGATTTGGTAAACAACTTTTTTAAGTGGCTTTTTAAAGTGGATTATATTGAGGGTGAGTCAAACAACATTTCAAAAATAAGCTATAAACTAAAAGCTTAAGCCATGAACTAGTAAAATAAGCCATGTCTAAATGTCCCATATTTATAAAAATATGATTTTGTATCTAAATTGACATTCTCATTTTATAATAATTGTTTAATGATTGAAATAAATCTTAACAGTTATTACAGTGAGAGAATGTCAATTTAGGTATAAAATCATATTTTTGTGAACATGTGCAAGTCATATGATATTTTCTTTTATCTATTCTCTTAACAGATTGTTAATATATTGCAACAAAAAGTGTTGATTGATACAAATTAAAAGTTTAAAGAGTCAATGTGTTACATTTTATAGTTTAAGAGGATTTAGTGATACTGAATCATAGTTTAAAGGATGTTACTGTAATTGTCACAATTATGTTTGGAGTGTATGTATAAATCAGGCCTAGGCTAGCCCAGTTGGTCAGAATTTATGACCTCTCAAAGGAGGTCAGAAGTTCGACTCTTGCCAAACGCAAGAGTTCCCCTAAGGCCAAAGGCATGGTAATTACCTAGGTTGTATGGGACAAAGGGACTACACAAACCATAGGATTAGTCAAGGTGGGCGCAAGCTGACCTGGACACCTAGTTAGCAAAAAAAAACAAAAAATAAACAAAAAAAAAATATTGAAACCTCTTAGTGCTATAAACTCTTTGTGGCTATCGTTAGGGTTTTTGGCCTAGTAATTACCCAGTTTATGTTGAACGAGGGGATTACATAGGTTTCGAGATTAGTCGAGGTGTGTGCAAGTTGTCCCGAACACTCGGTATAAAAAAAAACACTCAGTAAACATTTAAATTAAGCCTTCGTCTAAAAGTCCTCCTAGAAGACCTATTATTGTTGTGTTTGAAATTGGATTTATCAAGGTAAAAGCAAAAGAAAGAAAAAAAAAATGTTAGGAAAAATAAAACAAAATGAAATAAGATTTTTGTTCTCTTTTACCTCATTTTTTTTTCTTTTTCTTTTTTATACAAGATTTTTGACTCAAACACAACGTACAAAAATAAAGTGAGGGAATTTGCTAGCATTAGTATGTTATGATGCATGTCACATCAGCTAGTCCCCTTAAGTGAGTCCAGTAACAACTGAATAGAAAAACACTAGGATAATGCATTGACCCAAAGGGTGATCTTCATTGCGTGTAATTGATTTTGATGATTACAAAATCTAGTAATTATAATCTAACCTGTTTAACTCAAGTATGCAACTTAGTTCAAATGGATTAGATTTATAGAACATTCATGAACTATCACAGACGATCTTGCTAGCACTTCATAAGAGTGCCAACACCAACACCATAAGGGGTATATGAGCAGGGTGTGAGAAATTGAATAAGTTCAGGTTGAAGACACGGGTATAATGAATATTGGTGTTGATCTCTATGACAAACTTATTTTGAAGACCTTCGATCCTCATGTTTCTGTTCCACTAAAAGAATTCTGCAAGCTTGGACATGTTTCTCTCAAAGGCATTTTGAAAGATGGCTAAGTGAGAAGTTTGTCAAGATTGATGACAATACAGATGATTACTGACACTTGTCAACCTGACAAGGTAAGAAGACTTCTCTATACAAGTAGAGAACCAGATTGCCAACTTAAAATGGTTTGATAAACCAAAGAGCTACAAGATGATATGGAATATCTAAGAGGCTTTCAAAGATATGAAGAAAATCAGTAGAGTCAAGACATGTCTATACCATCGAAGACTGATTGTCAAATGAGATAAGTTAAGGTATGTGGAAAGCAACAACAACTGCAATAGAGAACCAGATTGCTGGCACCAGTAGAAGATTGCTGACAATCTTAATAAGAGGCAAATGACGAAATAGACAGGGAGACAGATTGACAACAAAAGTTGAATATTGCTAACAATCATATGGGAGATCAAATCTCAAAAGAAGCAAAGATATAGATTGGAAGCGCAAGGTGAAGTTTATAAACAATATCGTTGAAGAGCAATAGCCAATATAGTAGCAAGTCGCGATTGGCGATACTAGAAAAACGATTGCTGACAATGTTACATTGAGAGATGCTTGGAGCCTAATTGGCAGCACCAATAGAAAATTGCTGACAATCTCGACAGAAAATTGAAATTCAAAAATACGCTCCAACAGTCAGAATTTTCAAAACTGTCTTAGCCGTTCGCGCATTAAATGCTCCTCCAACGACTATTTCTTGTGAGAGACTATAAATATATGAGTTCAAACTTATTTATGGGTATGAGACAAGGATCGTAAAGTGCAAAAATCTAAAAGCTCTACAATCTCCTCACTATTTTGTAACTGTCATCACTCGAGAGGATTTATTAAGCTATAACTTGCATTATCTTCATTTCTAAGAGTGACACTAATTATCTTATAACTATTTTACCTTCTAAAGGTTGTTGTAAACCCTGAAAGGTTGAGTGTAGCTTGACAACACTCTACTAGATCAAGAGCTTGGTTGAAGCTTCTCGACTGGAAGGATTTGGTGTAAATCCTTAGATGTATTAGTGAGCTGGGCACTAGAAGAAACCAACAACTATGTAAGAAGAAGATTACATAGTGGAACCCCTCGAGAGAATCGAGGAAGAGATGACGTAGGCAAAAGTTAAGTCGAACTTTTGTAAATCTTTTGTTCTCTCTGCTCTTTTCTGTTTATATGTGTGTGAGTGATTTTTGTTGAATGAATGTTCATTTTATTCTTGACACAGTCCAAACTTCTAAGAAGCCTTAATCCCAAGTAGACCTGCATTACCAGCTTCCAACCTATTGGGCCCCCATTTCACTACTGAGATTTGAAGTTTTGAATTCATTGTAATTACGTTATGGCCTGTTTGGGTATTTAAAACAAAAGTTTAAATTGAACCACCACTCCTTATTTTATGTGGTTGACGAGAAAATAAATCCAACTAATGCCTTGTCTTCGGATTTGAATTGGTTCTTGAGTTTGCCTAACTCAATCTCAAGGAACTTAAAATATGCAAATGAAGCTAGCTTCGCGTAGGCTTAAACTTCACGGCAGCACCACCTAACCCCCAACATGGATTTGAAATGTTCAAGGAAATATAGTTTAATGAACAAACTATATGCTGCCGTGAAGGATTTGCTTTATAATATATGTTACTGCAACTAGAATGCCGAAGACAACAGAATGGGGCCGCAAGGTGAAGCCATTACGCGCTAATATTGGCATTTTCTGTAAAGACACAGAATCTGCAAGGTGAAGCCATTACGCGCTAATAAGAGCTGATATATATATATATATATATCTATATATGATACAAAATCTAATGTCTTTGATTTTCTTCTTGGCTGTACGTGTGCAGATAATGCATGCATGAAGCCATGAACTATTCAAATTCCATTGACTTCTTCTTCTTCTTTTTCTTCTTCTTCTTCCTCACTCTTGTATTTCTGTGTATACGAGACCGGGAACATCAATACTAGCACTCGATTGTTCGAATCGTTTGATATGATATTATGAATAGGTTTAATCCAATGGCACAAAATATCTGATCAAGCCAAGTGTGCACCAAATAAACTAATTGTAGCTTATACATGTTTTAGTACCTACATTCAAATCTATCCAAATTATAAGTTACATATTGACTGCTTCAAAGTTTTAGCTGTCGTCCAATCCCTCACTGACTGTCAAATAGGCTACTGATGCTGAGAATAGAGGCACAAAGCTCTCTCTCTCTCTCTCTCATGCCAGCTAGTCTATCTTTCAAATGTCCCTCATTTTATGGATTTGCTTTGCATTAGCATATGGGTTCTGTGGGTTAAGCTTTTTGACTGCTGCTGGCCATGAAATATTGCATGAAAATTCTGCTGGCTCTTCCTGTCCTTTGAATTTCGATGTTCTTCGAAAACTGGCTGCTGGCCAATCAGCACTTGTTGATGTCCCAACACGTTGCCACTACGTGCTTGAAGGAATGCGTCTGGTTCGATCCCAGTACCTTCGAACCCACGGCCTCTTTCTTCCCCCTTCAATTGCTTCAGAAGCTTGCTGGATTTCATACCGCTCCTTAATCAGTGAACTCGTTCACGATTTTGACATCGAATCTTCTTGTCGGTATAATCCCGAATGGATTTCCCAAGCTTGTATGAATATCACATCAGGATCAGAATTCGAAAGATTGATTCCAGAGTCCAAATTGCAGGAACTGAGAAATCACTGCAATCAGTCACTTCAGACTAGTTCTGAGTGTTCATTGTGTACTAACAGTTTGTCGACTCTCCAGGCATGGCTTCATGGCCCTCAAAATGAGAGCGTCTCGGATTGTAAAGGGTATCCTTACATATATGCTGCTGCTTTGATTAATCGATTCGGACCAACTGATCAAGGAACCATAAGGTGTTTATTTTCATTTAATTTGTCATCCTCATTGCCTCCGAACTACCCCCGACACATTTTCGCGATTTCTGGAGCTATGTTGGGTTGCCTCATTGGGATTGTTGGAGCAGTTACTTTTGTTTGGAGATGGCATAAGAAAAGGGGGAGAGAGAAGAAAGCTATTGCTAGAATTGAGACTGGTGAGTTTGAATCAATTAGTGGAATTGCCAACCTGGTTAAATACAAGTTTGAGGAAATCAAACGCGCCACGATGAACTTTTCGAGGGAGAATTTGATTGGGAAAGGAGGATACGGAAATGTCTATAGGGGAAGATTACAAGACGGGTCCGAAGTTGCAGTGAAAAGGTTCAAGAACTGCTCTGCTGGTGGGGATAGGACTTTTGCTAATGAGGTGGAGGTCGTCGCCAGTGTCACACACATCAACCTTGTTGCTTTGAGAGGCTATTGTACTGCAACGGATCCTCTGCAAGGCCACCAGAGGATCATCGTGTGCGATTTGATGCGTAATGGAAGCCTCGACGACCATCTTTTTGGATCAGAGGCAAGAAGGCTTTGTTGGCCAATGCGTCAAAAAATTGCTCTCGGAACAGCACGCGGGTTGGCCTATTTACATTATGGAGCAGAGCAAGCTATCATACATAGGGACATCAAAGCCAGCAATATTCTTCTGGACGAGAAATTTGAGCCGAAGGTAGCCGATTTCGGCTTGGCCAAGTTTAATCCGATGGAGATGACACATTTGAGCACCAAGGTTGCCGGAACTCTTGGTTATGTCGCGCCTGAGTATGCTATGTATGGAAAATTATCGGAAGGAAGCGATGTTTACAGCTTTGGGGTTGTTCTGCTTGAGCTTCTAAGCGGAAAGAAGGCAGTCCTTTCGACAGAGGAGGGGGGAAAGACTCAGCTGTTGACAGACTGGGCATGGTCGTTGGTGTGGAGAGGGAGAGCAATGGATGTTATTGAAGAAGATATGCCCGGAATGGGGTTGCCGGAGGTGATGGAGCAATATGTTCTCATAGCTGTTCTTTCTTGTCATCCATACTTGCATGCTAGGCCTTCTATGGACCAAATTGTGAATCTTCTGGAAATTAATTTGTCAGTCCCCTAGTTTCTGGAGCAGCAGTTGCCTCTCAAAACAGATTGCTGATGTGGGCTGTATGCTCGGTTTATGAAAATGCTATTATTACGAAATACTTGTACAAAAACTTCTACTATACGAATTAAAATTAATTATAATTGGTGTTTAGTTTTAAAATAAAAAATTTTTATTTAAACACATTATTTTTATAAAAATTATGTAAAAATTTTCTGTATAGCATTACTTCACTGTCTATTTATAACATTATATTTTATGTTACTCATGAACTGTAGAAAGAAAAACAGTATATAGACAACTAGGGATGAATTTACCGTTGTTTGGTGGGTCACATGCTTAGCTAGACAGAGTTCATATCACTCTACCTTTTATTTTTATTTTTATGACAAGATGTTTGGGTCAATTTGCGCATGCTTTAATTAATTTTGAAACTTGTACAGTCCTTTTGTCTTACACAAATTGAATAATTATCAAACTAAAAACACTGAGAATAGTCATAAAGTATTGATAGTATCTAAGAAGTATCAAACATAAACAATTAGAAGGAACAGTCCTTTAAATTCTAAGTCTTGAGCCAACCCTTGATTTCATATCACTCTACACTCGCCTGGCACTATGGCTTTTGCATGCTCCTCATACAAAGCACTGGAGGATATCCTTCTATTTCGGGACAGGGACATTAGGGCTGGCCCTCCAAATCCTTGGGCCCATCAAGCAATTCTCTTTGTCAAATTTTATCCAAAATCACCATTGCTGGGCCCCTACCAATCCTGCAAATTCCAGTGACATTATAGACCTGCTCGGCCAGCTTCTGATATTGTTAAGACGTACTTGCAGGGTGAGCATAACAGTGACAATCCGTACCCTCCATGTGAGGTGTTAACTGAGAATTTAAGGGCACCAGCCAAAAATACATGAAGTGACAGAAAAATATGATTTTAAATACTACTTTTCTTATTATTATTATTATTATTATTTGTATTTGATGGGTCCTTCGTTGTGATACCAAAAAAAAAAAAAAAAAAAAAAGAAAAATATCCTCCATTGTAAATCTTAATTCTAAGAGCCGGTAGTTGGTACTAGTGTACTATTAAATATTTATCCCCTGGTTTGTTCCTTCTTATGATGGGATGTGATGTGTGCATTTTTCATTTTTGTTTATTTTTTTTGGGTGAAATTAGCTTTTTTTTTTCCTCTTATAAAATTTTCCTATGTCCTTACTTACACTTTTATCTCAATTATCTTCAAGTTTAAAAGAGCCTTGAACTTGACAAGTAAAAGTATTTGTAAGGAATTTACATGTCTCTAAAAAAAGGCTACTTGCTTATCACATATGTATTTTTATGTATTTTTTTGTTTATTTATTTAGTAGAAGTTAATAGAAGATTGATATTGCAATATATTAGAATTGTAACTAATTAAGGTTATAAAGTAAAATTTAATTTTAATTATAAATAAAAATAAAATCTCAAAATAAAATTTTGTGAAAAAGATAAGAATACAAAATATAATTAATTAAAAATTTTATTTGTATAACATTATATCATTGAGCAAAGATTTTTTTATTTATTTTGAGTTGAGTTTGGTGGGGTTAGCTTTTAACACAAACCGGTTTAGAGAAAAACGAAAAACAATAATAAAATACTTTTACAGCTTTCCTTTCTTAGTTGTTCTCATCTTTGACTAGGAAGAGGCATATCAGTTTTTCCCTCGCCGGCGTCGGCGCCTAGCAACCAGCACCCATTTTCAGCCACCGCCGTTCATAATAGCTCCGGCTCTTCATCCTCATTCTCACCCACCATCGTCCATCATTGCTCCGGCCATAGTTGTGAGCTGTTCTCTGTCCATTAACCATTTCTGGTCATTTCCCACCAGATTTGTTTCCCCGTTGACTGTACCCTTCATCTTCATTTAAATACTTCCACATTGCTCTTCTTTGTGGTGAATTTGACTAAATCTCTTTCTACAAAGTCTCCATGAGAGAAACGGTTCAAGTGTAGATCGGCTCCAGGCTAAAGGGCAGAGACTTGGATCAGTTGTATGTACTTATTCTCTAATAACTACCATCTTCCGAAAAATAAAGAAAAATCATTTGGCTGTATTGGGTGACCGGGATTTTAGGTTAGTGTTTTTCCCTTTTAGTAAAGTACACGTTGCTAGCATTTTTCTTTTTTCAATTAATTTGCTTCAATCTTGAAAAGCCATTTAAATATTTTAGTGGTAAGTGTGTTGGGGTTTTTTTTGTAAATGGTTGGATGGTGTTGAGAGAATACTTTCTAGCTAATATATGGAATAACTAACCTGTATATTTATTTTTGTTAAAAAAAAAAAATTTGAAGAAAAGTATCTCCCTTTATTTTTGTCACTATATATATGCTGAAACTCTCTCTACTGTTCACATCTTTTTTCCGCTACTTCAAGAACAATAACGTATGGAGAGAGAAAGCATTGAGAACGGACAGATAACAAGATCTCTGCTTCTTGAAGAAAAGCCTGACATAGATGCAAACGGTGGCCATGGTGGTGAGGCTGCCAGTGGTTCCTCCTGCGTCACGGCTGCTGTTGTTTTTAGCGCCTTCGTTCCCGGCAACGGTTCCTTTGCTTATGGTTTTGCTGTAAGCTCTATATATATCTACATCTATGTACATTCAGGAATACAAAAACAAAGTAGATGCAAAAACATGAATACATACATAGTTGGAATATTTAAGTTGTTCTATTGTCCTTTGAAATTGATATACATGTGTGATACAAGAAAGGAGTTTTGTATATAGGTTGGATATTCATCTCCTGCTGAATCTGGAATAAGGGATGACTTGGGCCTCTCTGTTGCGGAAGTAAGTAGTTATATTTCTATGTTTCTTGATTTTCTATTTAATTATTTGTTTAGAGAGAGAAGATGATTGCTAAATCTAGAATAAGTTGTGAGAGAAAAGGCAGTAGAATGTTTATTTTTCAACTTCATAAACGGAAAACAAAAACATTTGAAATTGTGTAAAGTACAGAGAAGTCCCATTAACCCTCAGTGTAAGCTACCCCTTACAGCCTGTTTGAAATGTGGGGTAGGGTAGTAAAAGAAAGAGAGAATGAAGGTAAAAAAAAGAGAAAAAAAAAAAAGGGATTAATTTACATTTTTTTTTATTTTTCCTCATCTTCACTTTTCGATATAATCAAACAAGAATTTTCCTTCCACTTCCTGCCCTCTTCCAAATTCCAAAAAGGCTGTTATGGTAAACATAATTGCTGGGCAGTTCTGACTTCTAAGTCATGAATGACGTGGTCCCTCAGTCCTGTGCAGAATATGTGATAAAAAAAAATTGCTGATAGCATACCGTTCATGATTGTGACTGCTTTTATCGGTGTCCAGTGATATTATTCGTGGAGATGGGGATTTGTTTTTGGTTGAAAACGGCATTATAACCATGTGGCCCACCTTTTGTTAGTTCGTGATTGGGTTTAGTGGCTCTATATTCGGTCGGGATGTGGTTGGCTTTAGCCGTGTATGTTTTGATTCTTTAAAATTAGGTGGTTAGGTTAGGTGTATGCTTTGTCACAAAAAAAAAAAAAAAAAACCATGTCGTTGATTTGATTTATTTGTAAGAGTAATTACATTTTACTAGTTTGGCTAAAATTATATAATCTATTCTTATATAAAAGTAAACACTTGGCCTTGTAGTTTGAATTGAAGTGCAAAACTAATCGTAAGCGTTTGAAAATACCGTGGGTGTAGCTCACTCATTATTTAGGCATGTGTTGTTATGTAGAAATTAATTTAGAGTAATTTTTTAATTTAGAGATAATAAAAAATTACTCTAACGCCCTCAACTCTTTCTTCCATCTTCTTCCTAGGTGTCACGGGTTGCCACTCGTGGCACGTCGGGGGCCGCGAGGGACCTTGGCGTGGGGTATGTCTGAGCATGATTGACCGGTGGCATGGTAATCTCGTAATTTGTATTTTTCATATTTATTGGATTTATGGATTATGACTCATCGAGGGGGTAGGATGTTTCTTCCTATCAGTTTGGAGATGGCTCAGAATGCTATTATAAGGGGGGGCATGGTGTTGACTCTACCATCCCCTGGTGCTACCGAAAGCGACAGCATTCAAGTGAGTCCCCCAAGGGAGTGAGCGAGACTTGGGGGCCGGCTGTGGCACGTGGCTGCAGTCTTCATGCTAGTCAAGGGGCTACATGGGCAGCATTGTGCCCGGTGGGGCAAATGTTGGGCATTAGCGTCGAGGATGGGGTTGTGGCATTCGCACCGCTACGCCATAATTATAAAGTGGTGGGGCTTATGTCCATGACGGATTGGACCTCGGTGTGCACACTTGCATGCCGTGTGTCTCGTGTGCACTTGCGCATTGGGTTCACGCTTGTGCATACGACCGCTTGGTTTGGCTAGCATTGGTGTCGCGGGGCACTATGCTGTGAGCTTAACAGTCGCTGTTTGGTGGTGCCTTTCCTTGCGGGCAACCTTGACGCGGGGCGCTAAGAGCTTCAAGGATGGAGGCGTTGTGCCTAACAGGTGATGCTTGGCTGACGCGCGCATGTCTAGTTGCACATGGCTATCTGGCTTGTGTTTCGAGAGGGACTGGCGCTAAGCACATTGCTTGCCGTGTGTGTGCGCATTTGAGTATGGCGTTGCTATCGCCTATAGCTTGGGTTGCCTTATGGCTTGAGCATCAGAGGTCTGTGCTTAAAGAGTTATGCAGGGCATTACGGATGGATCCTGGACAAACGCATAATCTTATGCCTTGGTGTTTGAGTTTGGCGGGACTATTGCTTGGAGCATAGTCGCCTCACGGGTGTATTCCGCTGCATATGATCATGGTGGGTCGCATTACTGTCACCGTGTGGTGCCCGGCCTGCCAGCCCGTGACAGTTGGTATCAGAGCACTAACCATCCGTGGTGTGCATTAATTGGGTGTTGCTTCTCTTATCCGTGTGGGCATACTCTTCAGTTGTGGTGGACTTTTCCAAGTGGGTTGTTTGCTTCAGATTGTGGGTTGTCAGGTTTATCGGTGGAGTGAGTTTCATTCCATCTTATGACCAATGGATTGGTGGCCCGAGCTAGCAGTTTTCCAGTCTATGTGGGCTCAAATCCTATGGTATTAGTGGACTTGGTTGCTGTTTGAACCCCTTTGGTACCTTCTTAGAGTGGCTGCTTCAACAAGCTTTGGACGCGCGCTCGGTCCTTTGATTGTGGTCGTGGTGCACTGTGCAGCAGGCCTTCTTAAGGATGTGCATGGGACCGACTTTGTAGTGCATAAACGCTTCTGTGTGTCAAATCAAATGATTTTGGTGCATAGCTAGTAGTGCTGCTTTGTTGGATTGGTGGGTATTTCTGCAGTATGTGAGCTTGTGCGAAAGAACTTGCTTTGTGTTGTGGGGATTCGCTTACCTTCATTTGACCCTTGAGTTGGCCAAAACCGTTGGCAGCTTTGCTCGTATTATTGCATGGTTACTTTGTTGGCTTCGTGCTTGCTTAGTGGATTGTGCTCATTTCTGCGCTTGGCTGTTGGCATTGTGAAGAGCGTGTTTTGTTAAAAACTTTTGGGTGGTCTTGCCTCGTTGTGATACATGTTGGCTAGTGGACGCCAGGTGACTCAGAGGAGTTCATCGTTGCTAGAGAGCACCGTGTAGCGAGGGTTCATCAAGATATTAAGTCCTCTGGCGGAAGGAGGCATTGTGGGCAGACTTCGGGTGAAGATCAGAGGATCAGGCACTGAAGCTGCATGTGGGGCAAACTTCGGGTGAAGATCAGAGGATCAGGCACTGGAGTTGCATTGTAGGCAAACTTCGGGTGAAGATCAGAGGATCAGGCACTGGAGCTTTGCAAACTGATTTTGGGTGAAGGCTGAAGAGCCGAGGTACTGGAACAGTGTGGGCTGATTTCGAGTGAAGGCTGGAGAGCTGAGGCACTGAAACAGCATGGGTTGTCTTCGGGTGAAGGTCTAAGGACTGAGGTACTGGAGCAACATTGTGGGAACTTCAACAGTTAGAACCGTTTGCTAGTGGGCAGGGTTTGCTTCGACAGTGCAGACGGACTTGCATCCGGTGGGAGTGCCGGTTAGTTGGGAACTAGTGTGGAACAGAACCACAGGTTGTCGCGAGGGCATCTTTGGGTCGTGCATAGGGTGAATTCTGATGTCAAGTGAGCTTTTGTGGGTTCAGCTGCGGAGTTTGTGTAGAGGGTGGACACGGAGTGCTCGTCGATGAGGGCATCGATCCCTCAAAGTGGTGGAGGGTGCATGACAGCCAATGCACGCCTTTCTTTTGTGCGCGACGGACAACGCCTATTCAGGTACATATTGCCAACGGATGGAGCAATATGGTACGGGGCACTTGCTTAGAGGAGTTTGTGTTTGCTTTATGTGGTGGAAAAGGTATCTTGTTTTGCTTTGCCGAGTTCAGCATGGGAGTCTGGGCGAACCTTTGCTTCGAGTAGCTGTGGGGGCAGATTTGGTGGCGACCGGATTTGTAGGCAATCAGCACGGAGGTGTTGGTCTGCGAGGAGTGGTGGCAACTCATCGTGGGGGCATATGAGCACTACCGCATTCAGTGTTATGCTTGGCATCAACGGGGGCGTTGATCGTTTGAGTTGTGGCGAGTGCCAGGAGTTGGCACTGCGCTTTGGCATCATCGAGGACGATGATGGTTGAAGTGGTGGAGAATGTCACGGGTTGCCACCCGTGGCACGTTGGGGGCCGCGAGAGACCTTGGCGTGGGGCATGTCTGAGCATGATTGGCCGGTGGCATAGCAATCTCGCAATTTGTATTTTTCATATTTATTGGATTTATGGATTATGACTCCTCGAGGGGGTAGAATGTTTCTTCCTATCAGTTTGGAGATGACTCAGAATGCTATTATAAGGGGGGGCATGGTGTTGACTCTACCACCCCCTGGTGCTACCGAAAGGGACAGCATTCAAGTGAGTCCCCCAAGGGAGTGGGCGAGACTTGGGGGCCGGCTGTGGCACGTGGCTGCAGTCTTCATGCTAGTCAAGGGGCTACATGGGCGGCATTGTGCCCGGTGGGGCAAATGTTGGGCATTAGCGTCGAGGATGGGGTTGTGGCATTCGCACCGCTACTCCATAATTATAAAGTGGTGGGGCTTATGTCCATGACGGATTGGATCTCGGTGTGCACACTTGCATGCCGTGTGTCTCGTGTGCACTTGCGCATTGGGTTCACGCTTGTGCACACGGCCGCTTGGTTTGGCTAGCATTGGTGTCGCGAGGCACTATGCTGTGAGCTTAACAGACGCTGTTTGGTGGTGCCTTTCCTTGTGGGCAACCTTGACGCGGGGCGCTAAGAGCTTCAAGGATGGAGGCGTTGTGCCTAACAGGTGATGCTTGGCTGACGCGCGCATGTCTAGTTGCACATGGCCATCTGGCTTGTGTTTCGAGAGGGACTGGCGCTAAGCACATTGCTTGCCGTGTGTGCGCGCATTTGAGTATGGCGTTGCTATCGCCTATAGCTTGGGTTGCCTTATGGCTTGAGCATCAGAGGTCCGTGTTAAAAGAGTTATGCAGGGCATTACGGATGGATCCTGGACAAACGCATAATCTTATGCCTTGGTGTTTGAGTTTGGCGGGATTATTGCTTGGAGCATAGTCGCCTCACGGGTGTATTCCGCTGCATATGATCATGGTGGGTCGCATTACTGTCATCGTGTGGTGCCCGGCCTGCCAGCCCGTGACACTAGGGTATGTATGAGTTGGGTTGAGTCAGGTTCATACATATCCAAAACCTAACCAATCTTGATCGGTTCTAAATTTTTAGATCCTGAACGAACAGATCCTTTCAGGAAATTAACTGAACCAACTCGAGTTGGCTCGGGTTGGTTCGATTAGGTTCCATGTCTTGGGTTGGTTCGGATGAAGATTGGGTCGGGCCATGCCCATTTTTATTCTGCAAAACATAATTTATTTATTTAAAAATTAAAAAAATTAATCTTATATTCTCAATTTTTAAAAATATTAATAAAACAACATACAAACACAAGTTAATAATAACTATGTTCATATAATTATGATTTAGAGACATGTATACAACACATGTAAACTTTTATGATATATGTAAGTTTGGATCTCGGTTCGGTTAGGTTGGATTGGTTAAGTTCAAATCAGGTCCAACAAAATACAAACCCGAGAGAGGTAGAGTTAGTACAGTTTCGAAGTTTTTCAGTTCTTTTATGCATCCCTATTTTTTTTCTCTCTTCTCCTTGATCTCTAGCCATGGTCTCTGTTTCTCTCTCTTCCTGAGCTACCCTGCGAGCTTTCTATTTCTCTCTCTTCGTCTTTTCTTCTCTCTTCCAAATTTCAAACTCCATGAGGCTGAAACGACCATGTCCATCCATGGTACACCTCTTTCATTTCTCTCATCTTGGACTCAACCTCTCTCTCTCTCTCTCTCTCTCTCTCTCTCTCTTAAACAATACTATGTTCTTTAGAGTTCTCACTTTCTTTTTTAAATTTGTAACTTTCACTATGTATTTACAAAAATTAATCAATTTCTCATACAATAAACCCACCACCATATTGCTGCAGCTGCCACAATGGATAAATCCCACAATTTTAGATCAATATACAAACAGAGAAGGAGTTCTCCATAATGGTCTCATTATTTTCTTCATCTCGCAACCTTGGGTGCAAACCAATAATATATACACATACATTTGTATTTCCAATCATTACACATCCACTATAATTAGCCAATTTAATATCTTATGGAATGGTAAATCATCTTTCGTGAAGTCCCATGTTCTTATCTCCGGCCCAATAGTGGAAAATAGTCTTTTTTTTCTTCCTATCAAATAGTTTTGTTCTTAAAATTACAAGTTTGAAAAGCATTAACTCCAAATCTAAATTGAAGTGATTATTGCTACTGAGGATGGAGTTTCTTGGATCGAGTTTGGTTTCGTCGAAATTTTAGTGGAGTTTGAGTCAAAGCTAATTAAGATTTGACAAAATTTAGAACATTTTGCCAAATTCTCAAGGCTTAGGAGTTAATAGGTATAGAAAAAAGCGAGAAACAATAGATAAATTGAGGAAAAGAGCAAGGGTAATTAAAACATTTCACAAAAACTGTTAACTATATTATAATTTGTATTGTAGTGCTAACCATGAGAATGTTATCTGTTCATTTTTGAACTATACAGTGGTTATGTGTTTTGGAGCCAAACCACAAGGAGCTAAAATGTAATTGCCCCTTATTTCTCTGTGATATATAGTAAAAAAAAAATGCTAGCATTTGTCGTGCTTGGTGGGTAGACACTGACTAATGCATGTCACATCAAGCTATGGTCCGCCAACATTAACTATGTCAATTGACACCAGCTGATGCATGCTGACGTGACATGCGCTAATGTGACATGCATTAACTAATGTTAATCCAGTTGGCATGGTTGAACCACACTTAATGTGGTAAGCACTTGTTCAATAGCGACGACCGATATTAAAACTACTCCAAAAGATATCCCTTTCCTAACACAAATATTAATTTGTTTTTGCCATAAAAAAGATGCTGCCTTGCTGGTAACGTATGTCCAACTTTAAATTCAAAATATCGCAAAAGTTCAACAAGTTTCACTTTCACCTTTATTTCAAACCATTGTCCACTCTTTTTGAAAAGGTTATCATTTGCGTCGACCAAATAATATTGTGAAGCTGGTTTGTGTTGGGTTCTAGATTAGGAAAATGTTATTATTAGATTGATTTCATGTAGTTTGATGGATAAACCTCCTATTTTTTGACTTGATCTTTCACATTAATAGACAAAGGCGCGTTACCATCAAATTAGGCATTGTGTGATCAACGCACGGTCAAATTTTCACCCCGAAACCTGTTTAGATTGGATCATATGGTCAATAAATTTTAACATTTTCCGTCATTTGACTAGATTCGTTCTTAATCAATATAGGCCACTCCAGCATAGTTATTAGAATTGGATAAGATCGGCTAATTCAATTGAGAACCGGAGGGTCCATCGATTCAGTAGAAGCACTGGGATTGGTTGAAAAAAAAAATCGGCTGCTAGCCAAGCAAGCAATGCTAGGTTCCTACCGCATTTCAAAATTTTTGAAGAATTAAACCCTTCTAAGGCTCGAACTCTCAACGTCAAACACTGCGGGGACCTACAACTTGTGTTTTGTTCATACGGCATATATAACGTACATAAAGATAGTTACATCGTATACATGAATAAAATACAATAATTAGAATCAATGAATTGTGACTGATCTATTGATGTCTAGTTGGATTATAATAATTATACACAAGTGTAACACTTATGTTTGCAACACTACATTTAGGTGTCTACAACACTGCATCAGTAACTATGGCAGCCACCTCAAGCTCAAAATAGAAGTAGGCGGTAGGTCAAACATTATAATTATAATTTTTAATGGGTGTGTGTGTGTGTGAGAGAGAGAGAGAGAGAGAGAGAGAGAAGAGTTTTCCCTCCATGTGTTTAGAGAGAGAGATAGAGAGAGAGATGAGAGTTTTCCCTCCATGTGTTTAGTCGCAATGCATAAGGAAGCCAAATAGATGGGAAGAGAAAAGAACAAAAGGAACGGTATCCTTGCAAATGGGGCCATTTTCTGTGAAAGAGATGTTAGTAACTCTCCTGCTGACGAAGGAAAAGTGTCTGACTGGGCTTGCCAAAGAATCCACTGCCACCTCCTTCCCCGTCTTTCAACAAAGTTAATGATGCATGGAAATGCATCCACTAGTTTCACCAACGCATCTCTCTCTCTCTCATGCATTTATATGTAGTCATTGAGCTGGTTCACTCCATTGATGGAATATAGTCTGAAGCAATTCATCAAAGTGGTTTGTTTTTATTTCATTAACAGAAGAAGAAGAGTGGCATCAAGCATGTAGCTCAAAACATGCAACAATGAAGGAGAAAATTGTGATTACCCAGAAGTTAGAATAGTTCTAACTTAGGGATGGTTTCAGAAAAATAGATATATGGGCTCCTTCTGATTGCTCAGAATAAATGGATAGCAAATAAGCATCTTGGACTCTTGGAGATGCTTTATAAGATTCTAATAAGCTTCCTCTCTTTTTTCCAACACTTGCCCTCCCCTCATGCCAACGAAGTGCAAGAATTCCCCAGAACCAAATGGCATAAGCATACCTACCAGCCTCCAGTTAAGTAACAATTACTTTGTTTTGGATTCAAGGTTGAAGTTTGGTTAACTTGCTCCTCTTGTCCAATATTCACATGAGAATTAGATGCCCTTGTGTGAGGTCAGTACTTACTCTTCTAGGTTGAAAACTCAATAATTGGTCGAAAGCTTGCAATAATTGGTCTAAGGCTTGCAATAATTGAATCTTACTTGCTCTAATTGGTTGAAGCATGCAATAATTCGTCAAAAGCTTGCAAGAGCTCTACACGCTCGACAGAGTAGTTGCTCGAGGTCAAGCTCTATCCTTTAATAAAAAAAAATTAAAAATTCAATAATTACAAGTACTCTTTCGTTCATGTATATGGCATTTGCTTTTGGCACTCGTAAGATCTTACTTAATTGATATGAAATTTGCATCTTTCTTGATATGATAAATTTTAAAATAGAAGGAATAAATAAAATAGAAAGAAAAACAAAGAGAGAAAACACACAAGATTTGCATGATGAAGTCAATATATACAATTATATTTATAGAACGATATTGGAGACATAGATAAAGATTGTTTAAATAACTCGTCTTCTAAGTTAATCCTAACCTACTAAAATTTAGAGATAAGTTAATATGTTGAATCTTATGATTCTGTCAACGTATTTAGAGGAAAACATTATTTTCTGTTGCCCACTTATAAGGGTACTACACTAGCTAAATAAAAAGCTTAAAGATGCTTATTTCAATTGGAGCTAGCCACGATACAATTTGGTAGCTAGTTTTGAATTTATCACTCTTAAGGTTTATATTCAAAAATGACTGAGCAGGTAGGTATACGTAGGTAGGTAGATTGTGCTTTTAATATTAAAATGTGCGATATTTTATTACATCAGTAACATGAATATCATTACTCAATATTAAAAGCACAACCTACCTACCTACCTACGTACACTTATCTACCTACTGCTCAGTCATCTCTCTGTCTGTCTGTCTCTCTCTCTCTATCATTAAAAGTCATAATTATGACGTTTGACCTACCGCCTACTTCTATTTTGAGTTTAAGGTGGCTGCCATGGTTACTGATGCAGTGTTGCAGACACATAAGTGTTGTATTGCAGACGTGGGTGTTACACTTGTGTATAATTTACTTATCAGAGTCCAACTGGACGTTAATAGATTAGTCGTAATTCATTAGTTCCAATTAGTGTATTTTATTCATGTATAAGATGTAACTACCTTTATATACATTATACATGGCGTATGAACAAAAGGTAAGTTGTAGGTCCCCGCGCAGTGTTTGATGTCGATAGTTCGAGCCTTAGTAGGGTTTAATTCTTCAAGAATTTTGAAATGCAGCAGGAACCTAGCATTGCTTGCTTGGCCGGTTTTTTTTCCAACCAATCCAAGTGCTTCTACTGAACTGGTGGACCCTCCGGTTTTCAATTGAATTAGCCGATCTTATCTAATTCTAATAAATATGCTTGAGTGGCCTATATTGATTAAGAAAGAATCTAGTCAAATGAAAGAAAATGTTAAAATTTATTGACCATTAGATCCAATCTTAATAGATTTTTAGGTGAAAATTGACCATACGCTGATCACACAATGCCTAATTTGATGGTAGCACGCCTTTGTCTATTAATGTGAAAGATCAAGTAAAAAAATAGGAGGCTTATCCATCAGACTACATGAGATCAGTCTCATAATAGCATTTTCCTAATCCAGAACCCAACACCAACCAACATCACAAGATTATTTGGCCGACACAAATGACAAAACTTTTTCAAAAAGAGTGGACATAGGTTTCAAATAAAGGTGAAAGTGAAACCTATCAAACTTTCACGTTATTTTGAATTCAAAGTTGGATACACCGTTACCAGCATGGCAACATCTTTTTTATGGCAAAAACAAATTATTATTTATGTGAGGAAAAGGATTTCTTATAATAGCAGTTTTAGCATCGGCCGTCCCTATTGAATAAGTGCTTGCCACATTAACTGCGGATTAGCCATGTCAACTGTAATAGCATTAGCTAATGCGTGTCACGTCAGCATGTATCAGCCGGTGTCTATTGATGTACCTAATGTTGGTGGGTTGTAGCTTGACGTGACACGCATCAATATGCAACAAGCATGATAAATGCTAGTATTTTCTTTACTATATATGACAGATAAATAAGAGGTAATTACACTTTAGCTCCCTGCGTTTGGCTCAAAAATACATAATCATGGTTAGAATTACAATACAAATTATAACAGAGTTAATAGTTTCTGTGAAATTCTTAATTACCATTGCTCTTTTCCTTAATTTATCTGCTGTTTCTCTCTTTTTTCTATATCTATCAACTCCTAAGCCTTAAGAATTTGAGAAATTTACTGAATTTTGTCAAATCTTAATTATCTTTGCTTTAACTCAAATTCTACAGCAATTTCGACAAAACCAAACTCCATCCTTAGTAACAATAATCACTTCAATTCAAAAGATCTGGAGTTAATGCTTTTCAAATTTCCAATTTTAAGAACAAAACTATTTGATAGGAAGAAAAAAAGGATGATTTTCTGTTGCTAGCCTGGAATAAGAACTTGGGAATTCACGAAAGATGATTTACCATTCCATGAGATATTAAGTTGGCTAATTATAGTGGATGTGTACTAATTGGAAATACAAATGTGTGTACATATATGTATGTATATATATTACTGGTTTGCACCCAAGGTTGCAGGATGAAGACAATGATGATATCATTGTGAACAACTCGTTCTCTGTTTGTGTATTGATCCAAAATTGTGGGATTTATCCATTGTGGCAACTACGGCAATATGGTGGTGGGTTTAGTGTATGAGAAATTGATTAATTTTTGTAAATATACAATGAAAGTTACAGATTTAAAAAAAAAATGAGAACTCTGAAGAAGAAAGTGTTGTTTAAGAGAGAGAGAGAGAGTCAAAGACGAGAGAAATGAAAGAGGTGGACCATGGATGGCCATGTTTGTTTCAGCTTCATGGGGTTTGAAGTTTGGAAGAGAGAATGGAAAATAAAGAGAGAGAAATAGAGAGCTCATAAGCTAGATTAGGAAGAGAGAGAAACAGAGGCCATGGCTAGAGATTTAGGAGAACAGAGCAAGAAGTAGGGGTGTGCAAAAGAACTGAAAAACTTGAGAACGGAACTAACTCGACCTCTCTTGGGTTTGTATTTTTTGGTTCAATGATGACAAAAAACTTATAGCATCAACAAAATACAAAAATTAAAAAACTGAAAGTTGTTACCAAACACCACCTAATGGGCGATTTTGGACTATTGGGCTGAGGATGGAAAGAAATTTTTTTAAATAGATGGCTATAAACGCTCATTGAAAATGGAGAATTTGATTTGTTCATAACTTTTTTCTTTGAAGGCTCTAATTGGTTCTCAAATATAGAGGGAGAAAAATAAAATTTTACCTAACAGTTCCCCTTTTTTTATGGACTAAAAAGAAAATTTTCTCATAAAACATTTAGAAAACAGAAAAGGAGTGACACTAAAATTCCAAAATTTTCCTTTGTTGTCTCTAGTATTTTCATGTTGCTCTTAGTTTAAAGATTACCCAATTGGGAAAGATGATTTGTTTTGCATGTTCTGTACCTTGCCGTTACTATGGACCAAGAAGATGCCTTTCGTGAAAAATAAAATAAAATAATACCTACTAGCTAGTATCTTCAGAGATCAAGTTGAAAAATATGATTTATGATTATTCACGAAATTCAACTTGACAACAAATTTAGCAACGAATTGCACAATAAAAGCCAAAAGAAAGAAAGAAAGAAAGAAAGGAAAAGAAACAACAACACAGAGATGGTACTAGACTTTGCATATAAACTTGTCAATTGTCAAGTTTTCCCAAAGTTGTCATCCGATATCCATGAATTTTGCTACAAAATATAAGTGAAAATAAATGTCAATATATCTCACTTCAGTTATTGTTGCTCTATGTTTACTTTTAATTGAGCGAATTAAAGAAAACAGATCCATGCAGCTGGTACCAATTAATTGGGATAAAGTTCTTTTGAGTTGATTATTTGTTTATTTTAAAACTTTGTTGCATGTATAGCACATTAAATGAGCATTTTATTGTATTCCTTCTAATGCAAACACTTGATCCTTAGATTAAGGTTAGCAAGTTTTAGCTGGTTTCAAATGATACAGTTCTAGTTATATATGTTTCTCTGCTTGACTGATTTTATTTCATGCTTTTTCCTCATTGTGCAGTACTCAGTTTTTGGTTCAATGATGACAATTGGAGGAATGTTTGGTGCAATAGTGAGTGGCAAAGTAGCAGATCTAATTGGTCGGAGGAGTGTAAGTTTATGCCTACCCTTTACAATACCTGTAAGCCACTTGCAATGTTCAGTTTATAAACTATAGCAACTCCTAAACTATTCTAAAATTTGAATTTGATGTTGTGGTGCAGACGATGTGGCTATCTGGAATATGTTTCATCTTGGGATGGCTTTCAATAATTTTTGCAAAGGTTTCTCTTATACATACAATTTGATTCATTTCTGTTTCATGCAAATGCCAAGACGAAAAATCAAAGCTTAAATTGCTTATATTTTCATTGTATACAAACTAAGAGGATTGTTATTTTCTCCTGGAAGCAACTTCCAGAGGAAGGGCTTCCCAATAATCTTAGGACACGAACAACATACTTATATATATACATACATATATTAAAAAGTTATTAATATCATTGTCATGCGTTTGTTGAAAGGGTACTTGGTGGCTTGACATTGGAAGACTTCTGGTGGGTATTGGCATTGGGATTCATCTTTTTGTGGTAATTGCAGCAAAGTTGATGTTTCATATTTGATTTGTTCACCAATGAAATGCATAATTAATGGTACTAACTAACATATAATATACCAATAAGGCACCTGCATATATTGGGGAAGTCACTCCCAAGAACAGTCGAGGAGGATTTACAACAGCTAATCAGGTAAATAGTCTAAATCATTTGAGATTTGGATTAGACAATTAGATCTTTGTTTGCATACAAAGCTATTGGCAATTCTACAGTTAATGACATGCTGTGGCACATCACTAGCATATTTCATTGGGAATCTTGTTACTTGGCGCACCTTAGCAATAATCGGTAACTTGCTGCAGTCTTGTTCTGTTTGTTCCATTCCCAAGTTTGCTTCCATTATAATTTCTTGTACTTTATGGTTTCAGCAACTATACCAAGTCTGATAGAGGTTTTTGGGATATTCTTCATACTAGAGTCTCCAAGATGGCTGGTGAGTTTGATTAAAATTTTTACTAGGAACCTGTGTATAGGCGGGGTTGATGTTGAGCAGTCCAAGTTCAGAAGAAAAAAGAAATAAGAAGATATTCAAACTTTTTTTTCATGCATATTCTACTATGTGTTAATTGTTTCATGCATATTCTAGATATTCCATGTTTTCGTTCTTCTTCAATTGCATTGAGCTATTGCTGCAAAACATAAGATACAAAAATAAATAAATAAATAAATAACAGCCATCTCATAGTGGCTCAATAGATGAGCTCAACCATCTGCAGGTGAAGACTGGACAAGAAAAGGAATTAGAAGCAACTCTACAACACCTCAGGGGAAAAAATGCTGATATTTCTCAAGAAGCAGCTGAAATAAGAGTAATATTTCAATTACATGTCTTCAATGAAAAAGTCAATCTTCCAAATGAAACTAATGCTGTTTTGGGAAGTTTTTTCTTCTGAAATCCTACTATTTCACAGGATTACGTGCAAATCCTTCAACAGCTCCCGAAATCTAGATTTATAGATTTGTTTCAATGGAAATACGCTCATTCGCTCACTGTAAGCCTTAAAATTAATATACATTATGATATTTTACATTTTCAACATTATATGTTTGACCTTTCTGTGAACATACAAAATTGCAATAGATTGGAGTGGGTATAGTGTTACTGGGAATTTTTGGAGGGTACGTTGGAATTTCCTACTATGCAAGTTCAATATTTGAAGCTGCGGGTAAGTCTCCAATATCTCCTTGTTTAACTTAAATGTGTTAAGAATACTAGAATTTGAGGAAAAGAATATCTGAGATTATAATTTATAGGTTGCTCAGCTAGCATTGGCACTACAGCCATGGCTATAATTCAGGTACTTGTATCTTTAATTAAACTAGCCATGTGATTGATATGGGATTTTGCCTAATGAATTTCTTCAGTTCTCAATTAATGTATGTTTATGCAGATTCCATTTTCCATTTTGGGGGTAATCCTAACAGATAAATCCGGAAGACGACCACTATGGATGGTTAGAATGTGACAGAGCCTTTCTTTTAAGCTTTTATTCCTGTTTTATTTATTTATTTAAATACTATGTAACGGAATGATAAACCAGAGTTAGAGACCTTGCAGATTTCTGCAGTTGGAGCATGCTTGGGAAACATTCTTACAGGATTAGGATTCCTCTTGCAGGTAACCTCTAATATAAGATATAGTCAGCACCTACCCCCTTATATTTTACTAAGAGTTGGTTGCATTGCTAAATTGAGCAGGATCTTCATCAAAGCAAGGAACTCACTGCCATATTTGTGTATAGCGGAATACTGGTAATGATTGAATTGAAATTAGCATTTCAATGTGTGAAATTGAGCAAAACATGTGTTAACTAGTCTAATTTTGGAACTAGGTGTATAAATCATCTTTTGAAGCTGGAATGAGTAGTACACCTTGGATTGTCATGTCAGAGGTTTGTTAGTCAGATTGATTCTAAACTCTCTTATATTTTATGGACATATTAACCGGTGCCTAGCATTATAAGAAATGTTTCACAACGAGAAGTCTGAAAGGTTCGGTTTTCGTTTCAGATATTGCCCATAGACATAAAGGGTTCGGCAGGGAGCTTCATTAATTTTGTCATGGGGGCAAGTGCTTGGATTGCTTCATACAGTTTCAACTTCATACTTGAATGGAGCCCAGCAGGTGCTCTCTCTCTCTCTCTCTCTCTCTCTCTCTGCGTATATGTTTGTGTTTTACAGTTGAGTTTTTTGTATATCACTGGTATTACTCAGGAGCATTTTTCATCTTTGCTGGCATTTGTGCTGCAACTGTTCCGTTTGTTGCGAAGTTGGTGCCTGAGACAAAGGGGCGAACTCTAGAAGAAATACAAGCATCACTTATCCTTTTCTCGCAATGAAATACTATATTGTAGAGTGAATCATTTTATAGTATGATTGTCTCTGAAATAAGAAGTCAATATTAACTGAGAATGAGGACAAATTTATCCTATGTCTCCTTTAACAAAGGTTGGCATCAGCCACCAAGTTTTTCACATTAACATTTCATGACTAACCTCGTCCCTGTGAAAAAGGTCTCCTCAGGCCTCAGGCACAACGGATCCAAATCATCTTTAGAGCATGAAATGGCTGCCTCTATTTTGCAATCCAGCCCTGCCAGAATTAGAAGTGTACAGATCCTGTCCAATACAAGGTTTTAAAAGCTTAAATAATTGACAATCGCATGCAGCTACTATAACTTTTCACTGCAACTTCTATAAAAAATCTCATTCAAAAACCTCCCTTTCTACTCAGATATGGCGTGATTCTAAATGAAATGAGATAGCTACCAAACTCTTTGAGAAACTCAAACTGGAATGCTACTTATGCTAAAATAATTAAATTGACCTAAAACCTAACTCATAGTTATACAACATGCTGAGAACTCAAAGGATTGTTGAGATCAAGCATGCTTAAGCATGCTTTGTGTTAGAAAATTTGAGTTTTTGGTAACTTTGAGGCTTTATAAAGATAGGACCAACACACCCTTTGGGGTGGGGTGGGTCCATTGGGCATTGGGTTAAGCTTAAAGTGAAGATTAATCCCAAGTGGTCATTTACTCAAATCCTAGGTAGAGTGAATGATGTAATAGGCTTCAAATTGGTAGACCTTAACTTGCTTTATCTTGATGGAAGTGGGTTTGTCCCACATTAGTGAGAGATGAAGTTTCACTTAGGTTTATAAAATCCAAGTTTCCATTTGGGTTTGGCCCCAAAGGATACTCTAGTTTAAATTTGGGTTCCATCATGTAGGCGCCGCTCAGAACCGAGCCAGACTCGGATGTGATCCTAACCGGTTTTACTTTTTTGGTCTGGTTTCAATTTAAATTTTAAATAATTTAAACTGAATGGACGTGACCGTTGATCACCACCAAACGACCAGTCACCTTCTAGTCTATCTATCTCTTTCTGTTATGTAGCATTAACTACTTTGGTTTTCTTGCATTTTCATAAGAGAGTTTTGTCACAGTTTTGGTTCACAAGGCACATAGATTAGAGTGCACACCATCTGTTTGGAGAGATCATTGTATCTTGTGAGACAGACACCCATACGACATTTATACCACTGTGAGGGTGCAATCTGTGTTAAGGACATAGAGTCAAACTCTAGCTTCAATTAGTATATTCTTTTCTTTCTTCTCTAGTATTCTACAAATCTGTTAGTATTTAATTTGAAAAAACTAGTCTTATTTATAGCTTTGGTAAAGAATGAGTATTGATGCAATGCTATGAGTTATGACTATGGCTAAATGCAATCACAATGTATGCCAATGATAAAAAAAGAAACAAACCAAATAACACAATTGACACACAAGACTTTTGCAGTGAAAGAGCGAAAAAAAACCACGTCTCCCATTTGCAGGACAAAGATCATGCACTAAATCCAATGTCTACGGTTACAAGATCACTTACAACCCAATTCCTAATTGACTCCTCGATCACTAAATCGACTAGAACTTGCTCAACTCCTCAATACACAGTCGCCATGTTTGACCATCGTACAGATCTCCTTAGTACGGATTTCGTGTCTCGAACTCCTTCAAGACTTCAGTTTTCTTCAATGGAGTTTAAGAAGATTTGTTGCTAAGAAACAATCGTGAGCTCTTTGGATGTTTGGAGATCTTCTCTGTTGTGTATTCTTAATGGCTACTCACTTAATGAATTTAGAAAACGTGCCTCAATATATAGGTAGGTCAAAAGAACTGGCAGCGCCCTTCCTTAGGTTTAGAATCTCACAAATCTTGTAGTCATGACTCTAGAGAGGTCTCGCGAAGTTTTCACCTTGTGACTGCGACGTCCAGTGAAGTCCAGCGAGATATAACTTGCTAAATAGGGTGCTCACTGTTTTTTCAATCAAGAAGTATCGAGTTTTAACGAGATTCAGACTGCCAGATGGGGTATTTACTGTTTCTTCCATTGAGAGGTATCGAGATCCATCGACGTCCATCGAAATCCAAAATCAAGTACACCCAATTTGTTTCTTCCATCGAGATCCATCGACGTCGATTGAAGTCTAAAATCAACTACTTTAAGTAACATCCAAAACTTTCTTAGCTTAAGCATGAATGAATAGATATTACGAACATCCTAAATGCTTGTGATAGACACCTAAACACCCCAAATTAAAAGGAGTAAAACTTGTCATGAAATTTAGTTAATTATATGATGTTACAATCTTTTCCGTTGGCAATTTCATGACTAAAACCCTATACTAAACTATGAATTACAGAAAAATAAATAAAATTACAATTATACCCAACTCACAAGCATAAGAATGTTGTCTATCAAACACTAAGCATCCCAATCATAGGTACTTGCATAAAGATGGGAAGGACAAAAGAGGCAAATACCATCAAGTGTATATGTTACATCAGGATAACATGCATATATACCAAATACCATATCAACATGCATATATATCAACCATGAAGCATAACATGCATGTATATTAACTATGAAGCATACTTTCCCCCTTTTTGGAACAAATTGACAAACCAAGCACAAAGAGCAAGAGAAACTACTAAAGAGTGATCAATATATAAACAACATATCCAAAGAAACATCCACCAATACTACCAAGCCTTAAGCATCACAAAACGAGGTAAACAATAACCAAAAAAAATATCCACACAAAACAATATCCAAAGCACCTAAACAACCCACTAAACAAAAGCATAAAAAAAAACTAGTGACAGTGAAAACGATCCATAAAGTCATTGGCGGAATCAGTAAACTCCGTGTGAGCGTGAGAAAGAGCGTTCAAAGTACCACGGACGCAAGCTATCTCACGCGCTTGACACTCCACAATAAGATTCACACGCTCTTGGACAAGGCTAATACGCTCAGCTAGATCATCGAGATGAGCAAGCACTTGATCAAAACCCTGATAAACAGAAGCAGGAGAAGCACTAGGGGCAACTGTAGGATCAACATGAGGTGCAACATCCTCTGGAATGATTATAGGAGGATCAATAAGAGGAGGAGCTTGAGGGGCCTCATGCAACTGGGCATTGCTGAGCTTGAGAGTGCGACGACAGATGGGCCTCTTCACACCAACATGGGTCTCACGATCTCTAGGCATGACCCCATGGTGAATCACAAAGTCACAAATCATCAAGCCATAGGGAAAGAAAGCTAGAGTAGAAGCATCAGTAGAGGCCTCCAGAATAATGTCAAAACATGAGACGGACCACATCAACAGCAAGGCTAGTACCAATATCGTACATGAGGTGAACATGAGTCTTAGGAATCTCGCTCATATGAGAAGTGGATAGAATGGAATAAGAAACAACGCGATTCAGAATACGATAAACAGGAGATAACGAAGCTTGCTTCAACATAGCCAAAGGCCAACCACCACCATCAGCGCAAAAGCTATGCCACAGCATCCAAAAAAGGGATGACACAAGCAGAATCATAAGGAAACTGGATAACAATGGGACGGTCTATCTGATGGAACCTATAGATATCAATAATATAGAAGTCCATATAGACCCCTCACATAAACGACTTGAGAGTCCTAGCACGTTCGTTAACATCATAGATGTTAGCAAAGAACTCTCAAACCAAGGCCGGAACAGTTGACCCAGTGCATAAAACTAAGGCTGCCTAACCCCACTGCACAAACTCGGTGTGTATAACGGTGCTCGAAAACTCATTAAGGGTCACCCTCGAGACATAAAGATAAGATGAGATCGAAACACACTATTAAACCTTGTCTTTACCTCAAATTGAGGCCAAAACTTCGGTGGGTCAACCACAACAGTGCCACCGGCCTTGCGTTCCCTAGAAGACAAGGCCATGATAAACAAAACACAACACTTAAGGGCAACAACCCACCAACCAACCACTCCGAACCAAGAAGCCAAAGGCTAAAACCCCTAAATATTGAAAAGCCTAAAAAACCGACACCGAGGGCTTAAAAACGAGATGAAATCAACCAAAAAATTGAAGAAGGGAGGAGAGGAGAATACCTAGATTAGTAGAGGACAACCAAAATCGCACAAAGGAGTTTAAGAATAGAGGAGGAAGAACGCCATTGGAAGTCACTAGGGATCGCCAAAGATTGCGGCCTCGAAGAAAAGAACAAAATAAAAAAGAGCCCTTGTGGGATTTAAATAAGGGGTCGCCAAATTTGGACTTCGCGGTTGCGAGGTCCAGCGAAGTCACCTGAAGTTCAAAAATAAGGCCAAAACAGGGAAAATTTTTGCACAACATGCCTCATACCCAGCTAACCAGTCATCAAAACCCAAATATAACCAATGTGCCTCATGATGACCTTCGCATGAAAAAATCAACATCAACCATGGTTAAAGATCACAAAAAAAACTGAGAACAATTGGTCATGAGGTGATTAAAAATGTATCCATGACAATGTATGATGAATGCAAGTACTCTAATGAGATTAATCAGAATATAGATCCTAGAAGTGATAAAAAATATCCCATCATGGAGAATCACATTAAGAAGATCGAGACATAGAAGTCAAACCCATTTCATCCGATTCTTAATTTTTGAGCACACCCACTCAACACATTCAAAGAATTTCCAATCCTATCTGTCCAAGATGGTAACATGAAGTATAAATAGATGGTGACTTTCACACACATGAGCTGGTAGCCTTCTCTTTTTGTCACATAGCAATGGTAGTTACACTCACACTCACTGAAAGTCCTTTTCATCAAGGACAAAGTACTAACAAGAGAGTGAATCACATGTACAAGGTCAATCGAGCCATTAGAAGCTTCAAAAGATTTTAACCGTGATGTGTTTAAAAAAATGAATTATAAAAGGCAAATTCTATATTCTAAGAGATCTTATGAGAAATGCACCTTTTAAACATGAATCACGAGTAGGATAATAATCACTAAAACTATTGACTCATCAGAATGCAATCAATAAAGCACACAAGATTCAACCTTAAACATGCCATTACATCAATCAATACATGAAAAATGTTTTCAGTAAAAGACTAACACAACTAAATCAAGACACAAATTTTTTTTTTTCTTTTTTTGAAATTTTATTAAATATTTTGTTTAAAAAAATACATAGCATTAGAGGAAGATAGAAACCCAAAAGACCACTCTAAGCCAACACCAAACAGGAATTACTTAACAGGACACACCCCTAGAGATTTCCTAAGAAACTCAAACCTAAGGGTGTCAAGGGTTTTGGTGAAGAGATCAACAAGTTGGTTTTCAGTGGAAATGTGTTCCAAAGAGATAGTCTTCTCTTCTGCCAACTCACGAAGGAAGTGATATCAAATGTCAATGTGCTTAGTACGGGAATGTTAGACAGAATTTTTAGAAATAGTAATAGCACTTATGTTATCACAAAATATAGTCATGACATTCTATTTTAAACCATAATCACTCAATATCTGCTTCATCCAAATAAGCTGAGTATAACAACTATTAGCGGCTATTTACTTGGCTTCTGCAGTGGACAGGGAAATCGCATTTTGCTTCTTACTATGCCAAGCAACAAGATTGTTGCCAACATAAAAACACCCACCAAAGGTGCTTTTACGGTCATCAGCAGACCCTGCCCAGTCTGCATTAGTGTGACCTGTAATGTTAGAATTGGTGTTCAAAGTAAACCAGATTTCATACCCAAGGGTTCCATTCATATATTTAATGATTTTTTTTTACAGCAAACAAGTGAGACTCTTTAGGTAAGACTAGAATCTAGCACAGACACTAAAAGCTATGTCAAGTCTACTAGCGGTCAAATATAATAAACTGTCAATCATGCTTCTGTATAAGGTTTGGTCCACATCTTTCCCAGAAACATCTTTACCAAGCTTAGTACTAGTACTCATAGGAGTTCTAGCATGCTGTCACGCTCAGATTTTTCACACTCGAGAAAAACAAGTGAGAAAAACACAATACTTTCTAGTTAGAATTCAGCCTTCTAGAAGGATGAGTGCGATTAGGTTTGAATGAAAAATAGATTTGACTAAGGGCTTTTAGAAAAAGATTGGAGTCGCCACCTAACTTGATTTATTTGAGTTAGGTTACTTAAAACTAAGTACAATCCGAAAATTAAACTTAAGATTTTTAAAAAGGTTTTGAAAAGCTTTCTCAAGAGAGGGTTTTTGGAGAAAATAGGTTGTTTGACAACCTTTGAAAAGATTTAAGGTCTTTTTGAAAATAACTCCATTTTAGTTTTTAAAAACAGTGATCTAGGTTTGGAGATTTGTTATGTGTAGGGAAGATATCTTAAAATCATCACTCTACCCCGCCTTTGTGGTACCAACATGTCTATTCACCCTCGGTTTACTCATTTAGAATATTTGATTATCTATTGTCCAACTATATCCACTTTTGAACAGATGTTTGATATGATGCATGATATGCAAGTGTAAGAAAAAGATTTGATTTTGAAAATAGATTTGAAAAGAAAGATTTAATTTTGAAAATAGATTTAAAAAGACTTGATTAGAAATTTGGAGGAAGGTTTTAGAAGTTGGAAATAGATTATGGAATTGGAGATTTGAAGATAGATTTTAGAATTAGAAACTTGAAATAGATTATAGAATTAAAAATTTGAAAAAAATTGTGGAATGGAAAACTTGAAAAAGGTTATGACCACATCCATGAGGGTTGCTTATGTATCCTTTTGTTGAGAATTAGGTCAGTCGTGGTTTAGACAAGAGTCCGATTGAAAATAGACACTTTCAGGTTTTTAAAAGCTTGATTTGAGGAGATTTGATTTGAAACAGTTCGATTTGAAAAAGGGTTTGATTTGAACTTTGAATAGAAGATTTGAAATTGAAATTAGAATCGACTTTGATTTGAAATTGATTTTGATTTGAAAAAATTAAACTTAGAAGAAAAACTTGGACTTGATTTAGAAATGAAGGGGTTGAGTTTTGAAAACATTTTAACTTAGATTGAAATTGGAAAACCATCTTGGTTTAGAAACTAGTTTTAGAAAGGAGTTGAAGCTTACTAACTTAGGATTAGAGTTGAACTAGGATTTAGGTATTCTAGGGTTTAGGCAACCTATGGTTGGAGCATGTAATTGAATTACAAAAGATTTGATTTAAATTTGAAAAGTTTGATTAAGGAAAGTTTGAGTTTAGAAAACTTAGAGTTAAGAAAGATGAGACTTAGAAAAGATTGGAAAGGATTTGATTGGATTTAGTAACACTTGACTTGGAATGATTTGAAAAAAACTTAACTTGATTATTTGATTTGAAAAGACTTAGAAAGCTAAGGTTTAGGAAATAGTGGATTTTGGAAAGCTTAGAATTAGGAAAGTTTCAAAATAGAAAGCTCTATTTTAGGAAAGTGCCAAATTAAGAAAGTTTCATTTTAGGAAAGTTTCAAATTAGAAAAATTTTCAAAATAGGAAAATTATGAATTTAGAAAGATTCATTTTAGAAAAGTCTTAATTTAAGAAAGGTTTGAACTTAGATTTAGAAAAGATTTGAAAGATTTGACAAGTTGAGTTTAGAAAGTTGAGATTTGGAAAAGTTTGAAATTAGAAAAGGTTGAAAAGTTTGAATTAGGAAAGATTAAGAAAAGTTTGAATTAGGAAAGTTTGAAAAGTTTAGATTAGAAAAGATTTGAGTCTTATTTTCTAAAGTTGATGACTAGATTTTACTTTAAAAAATAGATGATTTGATTTTGTTTCCTAAATTGGAGGATTTGATTTAGTTTCCTAAATAAGTAGATTTGATTTGACATAGAATTGGAAAGATTGAGTTTCGAAAATTTAGGATTTGGAAATCCATGATTTGGTGTAAAAAAAAGTTTTGGAAACCTAAGATTTAATGTAGAAGATAGTTTTTGAAAACTTATGATTTGAGACAAAAAAGGAAGTCATGTTCTAGAAAAGAGAACTAGGATTTCCTAACCACGGATTATAGGGCTTGACTTGGACTCAAAGACAAAGAGTTTTTAGAAAGTGGATCTTTTGAAGCAAGTTTTTGGCAAAAAGTTTGAAGAGAGTTTTTAGAAAGTAATTTTTGAAGAGAGTTTTTGGAAGGAAATTTAAAAAAGCAATTTGGAAAAGGGCTTGAATATGGACTTTTGAAATCTTTTGAATGTCTTACTTTCCTAAAACGATTCTAACCATGAAAAGATTAGAATCATTCTAAGTTAGTGGTTTTGAAAACAACATGGATTTAAAATATGGACTATAATGACCACTTTAAATATCACACTTTTCTAAAACAATTCAAACCATAGAATGGCTAGAATCATTTTAAGATTGTGGTTTTGATGAAAAACAATTTAGGATTTACACCTAAAATATAGACCTTGATAGTCACAATGAATATAATACTTTCCTAAAACAATCCTAACCATGGAATGGTTAGAATCACTTTAAGATTGTAATTTTGAAAACAAGTTTAAAAAAGAAGATTTTGAATGCAAGTTTTGAAAGAGAGTTTTGATGCAAGTTTGAAAGCAACTTAAAAAATGTGTTTGAATAGATGTATGAATATGACATGCATAATGCAAAAAGGGTGGTGAATATACAAGGTTAGGCTTCACCATATAATTAAGGGGGCCGAACCCACACCATCAAGGGTCAAATTTGAAGAAAGCCCTCGACACGGTGACCTTCAACAATTCTTTTTAGGCATGAATCGGGGAGTCCCTTGTTTTAAGCATACAAAAAAGGGAGGCAGAAGATGGGAGATTAAAATAGAAACAAACCCAAGTGGGTTAGGAGGAAGAATAGAGAGGAGGGGAATTACATAAACGTAAATAAAAAACCTACATTGTCTTCTTCTTGCTTTATTTGCTTTGCTTTACTTAAACTTGAGAACCTTGAAATTGCAGCACCTTAAGTCTTTAATGGAGGCTTTAGAGGCTTGTGTTTGAGTGTGTAGAGTGTATAGATGTTGGGGTTTAAATATATGGAGGCTAGGGTTTGAAGAGACAAAAGAGAGGGCTAGGGTTTGGAGAGATTTCGAGCTTCTAAATTTTGAGAAATAGAGTTTTTGGATTGAGTTTGTGGACCTTTTTCACGTAGGGGGAGGGTCTGTATTTATAGACACAAAAATAGCCTGGTGCCTGTTGCAGTAGCGTTAGGGCAAAAAATTCACTGGCGCAACTAGGAGTGGCGCCACTAGTACTTAGGAAAGTTTTATGTAGCAACAAACATATCTTTCGACCCTTGATACACAAGGCAAAAGATTTGGGCGCTTGTACTAGTGACTACCATGTAATTTTTGGTTTGGCTCCAATAGGAGTGACTCCGGAAAGTCTGGGATTGATCTCAAAGGTTTGGAGTAACCAAATTTGGCCGGGAATGGACGAAAAATCTCAAGAGAGTGTCTCAGTGGTAACTAGCTTGAGAAGTAATGCCAGAATGTTTGAAAAGGTCGATTGACCCGCTAAGGACTAAACGGTCAATTAAATCGAGAACGCACCGGAATGGACTTGGAGTGACCTGTGAGAAGGCTTGAAGGTTAGAAATGTTATGGGGAGTGTTCTGAAGGGTTTCCAGTTTAATAGCCAGAGCCGGTGTGGTTCCCGGAGGCAGTCGAATGCTTAGGGGCAAAATGGTCATTTTAATTGGATGGTCTCGAAATTGGTTTGGAATCGGTGGAAGGCACTCAAATATGTCGGATTGTCTTTGGGACAATCTTGGAAGGTGGACTTACCGCTCCGAGGACCTAGGTATTTTTCAAGAAGCGCGCCAGATTAAATTAGACTAGGATGATCCTTCAATGGCATTTTGGTCATTTAGCTTCTAGCGGGCCTGAGAAGCGACCCATAGACTGAATTGGAGTTTAAAGGGTTGGAGTTTGAATGTGCATGTGATGTTTGAAAGTGAGCTCGGTCGGACTGAAAATCGCCGACAGTAACAAAAATATATTTCTTACCTTCTAGACTCTCTGTCTAAGTAGGACCTATAAGATCCATATGTACTAGTTCAAGAGGTCCAAAGGAGGAAATTTGCTTAACCTTCTTGTGTGTGGATTTAATTTGTTTTCCCAGTTGGCATGGACCATACACACTGTTTGTGAGTTTTTTAAGTTTTGGAATCTCACGGATGAGTTCTGAACTAGATAATCTAGAGAGATCATTAAAATTCATATGGTCAAGTGTTTGATGCCATAACTCAGTCTCATCCAATTTAGCAGAATTATAAGTAATTTCACTCTTAAAAGTTATCCCATAATAGTTGTCAGTAGTGTGCAAACCTTTTATGACACAAGTACCATTTTTATCAAAAATAGAATTTCCAGTTTTAGAAAAATGTACTTGGTGTTGTGCATCACATATTTGTCTAATACTAATGAGATTAGCTTTCAATTCATCAATTAACAAAATATCGCTCAAGTTTGGTAAACCTTGTGATTTGATATTACCTTTTCCAATAACTCTTGATGTATTATCATCACCAAAGTGTTGTTCCAAAAGGCAACCCAAGAGGGAGGTGAATTGGGTTTCTTGAAGATTAATAGCAATTAAGATTAATTAAAATTAATCTAAGCAATAGAATAGTGTTCAAACTAAATGTAATGCAATGTAATCAAATGGAGAAGAGAAAATAGAGCAAAAGAAGAACACACCGATATATCGAGGTTCAACCACAAATCGTGGTCTACATCCTCACCCCAAGACCTCCTTAAAGTCTTCTTCCACTATGTAATCACCAATTACAAATGAGCTGCTGATTGACAAAGTGCTCAGCTCACTATAGTTCTTCAGCCACCAAGTGGTTTTGTCCAAGCTCCATTTAAACTTACAAGAGTTTTTCTTTCTTAAGAGAACTCTCAAACTCTCCCTTACAAGTGTATAAGAATATACAAGTAACTAGCAAACTCTTTAACAAGAGTAGATTTTACAATCAAAGCTCACAAAAAGAAGATAGGAAGAATATCAGAGTGTTTTTTGGTGAATCAGTTAGTTGAATCTCGTTTTTGTCTCTAGTATCTTGTATAAATGCAGCTGGAAACTTGTATGTAAACCTCTGTATTGATTCCATCCGTTAGAGGTTGTGGGGCTTCATTAATGCACGTCCAGTCCGTTATAACGTTAGAAAAATTAGCCGTTATATTCAAGGAGTCAGCTTTAAGCTTGTGGAGTCAACACTTTCTGCTTTTGTATTTACCAGATGTTGTTCACTGACTTCATGAGTCCGCTCTTCATAACAATGAGTCGGTTCCTTGTTCATTATGTCTTCACATCTTTGGCTTCTACTGTCATGAGGCGACTCTTCATCTTCCAGAGTCGGCTCTTTGTTCATTTGGTCTTCAGCCTTTTGCTTCTGTTGTCATAAGGTGACTCTTCATCTTCATGAGTCCGTTCATTGATCATTTTATCTTCAGGCTTTTGCTTCTGTGTTATGAGGCGACTTTTTATTTTCATGAGTCCGTTCATTGATCATTTTGTCTTCAGGCCTTTTACTTTTGTGATCAAGAGGCGACTCCTCATTTCCATAAGTCCGCTTATTGTCTATTTGATCTTTAAGCCTTTTGCTTCTGTCTTTATGAAGCGACTTCTCATTTCCATGAGTCTGCTCATTGCCCAGAAATCTGCATTCTGACTTCTAATGATCCAGCTTATCTCAACATTGGTATAAGATCTTCAAGGAGTATTTCTTTAGGGTATGATGATCAATCAAATCTCTTTACCTTATCAGAGTTAACTTCTATTCAATTTGCATTGAATCAATCATTTAATATTTATCTTCTCTTAATTCTCAAACTGTCAGAGCTTTATTACATCAAGGTTGATCTTTTCTTCTTCATTTGCAAAGCTTCCTCTTTCATTATTTCTCTCAATGCCAAGCTTCCTCAATTATGCAGAGCTTCACAATGCTTCATTTCTGATTTCTTCTCTTTGTTAGCAATTCTTCTTTCTTCTTTAAAATCACTTCAATGAGACTTTTGTAAACTTGATGAAATCTTTTCATATATCTAGTCTTCATTGATTTTTTACATTGTAGAAGAATTTTTCACTTGGATTTCATGTAGAGATCAGACAATCATTGTGAGTCTTCTTCTCAAGAAACTTCAATCTCCTTAATAATCAATTTATCTTCAACTGATCTTTGCATCATTAATAAGATCTTCTTTTGGCATTTACAACATCTCTACTATCAAATTGTCTTTAACTGAACATTGCACTTTCTGATGAAGTCTTCAATCTATCTTGAGTGCAAGTCAATCTTCATTGAGTTTTATGCATACTTAATGAAATTTTTGTTTGAACACATTTAATCTCTTCGAATATAGAACATTTGTTTGAAGTAGAGATACGTATCAATCCTTTGTTTGGTTCATTGCATAGCTTTTGGAATTCATTGCTTGATCTTGAATTTGTTGTACATTCTCTTTGACATGTATTAGACTTAAGTTTGAACTTTAAGTCTAAATTATAAACTTTATTTATTTGCACACTAAGTGAATGCATTAGTAAAATAACACAAGATTTAGTTATTATCAACATCAATATGGGAATCAACCTTGAGTCAACAAGTGTCAACCTTGAGTCAACACAAAGGTTACCAAACCACCATCACACTTGGTCACAGTGTAAAAATAGGATTTGTCGCCACACGTATGCCTTGAACACCTACTATCTAAATACCACATGTTGGAGTTATGGACTTTTAAAGCAGCGTGGATAATAGATCCCTTAAGATTAACTTTTCTTATCCAAGCAGTCTTAAATTTAGATTTTTCAAATTTCTTTAAAGACTATTGCATATATTTTTGAACTGTCTTGGGATTCAAATTCACCCTTGACCTTAACATTTAGTTTCCACCTCTTCTAAACTGAAGAAGGCTCTCAAGTTCAGAGTTTAAAGCTCTTGACTTTTCAGCTAGAATATGAAACCTACTAGACAAAGACTCATCATATGATTTACCTTGGTTGAAAGATTTTTGTGATTGGTAATAATCCATAGGTAAACCACATAATTTATGACATTGTGGCCTAATGTGACATTTTATTCCACAGTAATGACAAATAGGCACAAAGTGAGAAGTATTACCTCTATCTTGAAAAGAATCATACCTACCTTCAGGCACAAATTTGACTTGCTTCTTGGGCTGTTTTTGCTTTGATTTGGATGGTTGATCCACATATCCAATCCCTCGCACATCTCAAGCATTCTTTTGACCTTCCCAAGCTTTCTCCAATGAAGAAGTACTTACATTAAACTTCTTAAAGGTCAGATTCGACTTTGAAAGCTCTGCTTCAAGTTTTTCTACTTTCACTTCAAGTGCCTTCTTGAACCTTTCTTGATCATATGCATTTTTTTCAAGAAATTTCACTTTATCAAACAGAGTTAGACGATGTTTCTTCAATTGGCTTATCTCAGCTTGAGCATCAATCTTCTCATTTTTTAAGGATTCAACTTCTTCAACTTGTTGCCCAGTTTGACATTAACATTAGTCAGCTTGTAAGATTGCTTGTAAAGTTGATCATATGCTCGCTGAAATTCAGTTTTGTTTTCATCATCTGATTCTCCTTCATCTTTCTTGATAAACCCCACAGTATCATTTGACTCATCAGACTTTTCAGCTTCTTGGGGCTTAGATGAAGTTTCAATTACCTTAGATGCAGATGCCAGAAAACGTTGTGAAGTTCTCAGAACCATCATCTTTGTCAAACTTATCTTCATTTTCTGAATCACTCCATATGACCGTAAAAACTTTGCTTTCTTTGTTCTTCTTTTTATTTGGACACTCTTGAGTAATATAACCATAGCCATGACATTCGAAGTATTTTTTTTTACTGAACTTGTCAGATGACTTCCTTACAAACTTAATTTTTTCAAAAGATTTTCCTTTAGATTTTTCAAAAGAAGGAGATTGTCCTTGTTATCGTTTATTAAAAAACTTTTGAATTTTTTGACAAATAGCGCCATCTCCTCGGGACCCATTTTAGAGTCACTATCACTAGCGTCATTCAAGATTTCCTTAATGAAATTTAGGGTAATGCCTTTGTTGCTTTTGGGTTGACGAAAAGTAGCTTTAAAGGTTTATAAGGAACCTAGTAAGTCTTCTACCTTCATGGAGTCAACATCCCTACTTTCTTCTATTTCCATAACCTTGGCTTGAAATCTCTCCGGTAATGATCTCAATAGTTTTCAAACAATTAGATGGAGAGATTTGTTTATCTAAGTTGAAACTTGAGTTGAAGATATCATTGAGTTTAAAATAAAATTGATCAAAATTTTCATCGTCTTTTATTCTCAAAGTTTCAAAGGTAGTAGTCAACCACTGAAGTTTGGCTATCGTCATAGATATAGTATCTTCATGAGTACTTTATAAGATATCACACATCTCTTTAGGGATTTCACAGTTAGAGATTCGTCAAAACTCTTCTGTTGTGACAACGTTATAGATGACATTCATGGCTTTGCTGTTTCACTCACAATTTTCAAAATCAGTTTTATCTCATTGATCTGATATTTTAAAATTATTGTTTCACCAGATGCAACAGTGGGTGGAATCCAGCCATTCACAACAGCAAGCCAAACTTGTTCATCAATTGACTTAAGAATAGTTCTCATCTTTGCTTTCCAGTAGGTGTAGTTAGTTTCATCAAGCAATGGAGTTGAAGAAGATTTGTTGCTAAGAATCAATCGTGAACTCTCTAGATATTTGAAGATCTTCTCTATTGTATATTCTTAATGGTGGCTCACTTAATGGACTGTGGAAAACGAGCCTTAATATATAGGTAGGTCAAAAGAACCAACAACACGCTTCTCTAGGTTTAGAATCTCACAAATCTCGCGGTCGCAACATCCAGAAAGGTCTAGCAAAGTTTTCACCTCGTGGCTGCGACGTCTAGTGAAATCCGGCGAGATATAACTTGCTAGATAGAGTGCTCACTGTTTCTTTCATCAAGAGGTATCGAGGTCCAATGAGGTCCAACGATATTTAGACTGCTAGATGGGGTGCTTACCATTTCTTCTATCGAGAGGTATCGAGATCCATCAACCTCCATCGAAGTCCAAAATTAAGTACACCCAATCTGTTTCTTCCATTGAGATCCACCGACATCCGTCGAAGTCCAAAATCAAGTACACCTAATTTGTTTCTTCCATCGAGATCTATCGAAATCCATCGATGTCCATCGATGTCCAAACTCAACTACTTTACGTAACATCCAAGACTCTTTTAGCTTAAGCCTGAATGAATAGACATTGTGAATGAATAGACATTGTGAACATCCTTAATGCTTGTGATAAACACCCAAGAGTCCCAAATTACAAGGAATAAGATTCGTCCTGAAATTTAGTCAATTACATGATATTACATAATTGTGTTCTACAATTTTTGTACGTTATTTGTATTCATCCTATTATTGTTTTACATTGAAAGTGACTCTGTTTTGAATTTACTGCAATGTCTTTCTTTTAGTTTCTGTGAATCTGTTTTTATTTTTAGTGGCACAATTATACATAAATAGAAAGACCTATATAAGAATAACAACAATCTTAAGTCAAATTATATATGCCTGATTAATTGTATACGTGTTACTGTATAATTTAGATTTTGTATTCTATTAGTTATATATTTTATATTTCTAAGAGTTTGAAATTGTTTAGTTTTCTTATTCTTACAAACTATTTATTACATACAGTGTCCGTATCTGGTTTATTTTAGTTTTAAAATTTTTTTGTGTTTTACAAAGTTTGCGATTTTTAGACTTTGTATTTATTTCAAACTTCACAGTGTTACTAGGTTTCCTATTTACTGCTTTATAGAGTCAGGAAAAATTTGAAATACAGTGTTTAAAAAATGGTTTGTTTCTTTTATTTTAATACAGTGTTGTATATTTTTTTTTACTACTTGAGAAAATTTATTTCCTTATAACAAATTGGAATTAATCTTTATTATTTTATAAGTGACTTTTCTGAATTAGTTCCATATGCTATTGTGTAGTAATGGCTACCAACAAGACTGAGATGACTGTTACTGGGACTACCCATGTGGTTGTCTCGACTCCTGCGCCGTCTCATGTTCCTGCTAACTATAAGCATCCCATTTTTGCTTGTTCGGCAGCCTCCTGTCCGTCCAGACTTATATTCGAGTCAATATTGACATATTTCAATTCAAACTAGTTTTTCAGACATAATCTAGTCAATCAATCGTTTCGCAGGCCCATCGAGCCCAAATAGAGACAAAATGACCAACATACCCTTAGGGTATTATCTGGTCCAAATTCGTTGGGCACGTCTTCTCGAAGACGATAAGTCCCCGTTTCAAATCTCAATTCCAAGATCAAAATCCAATTCCAGTTCAAATCAAATCCAGTATACTTTTCTAGAAAATTGATCTCTCAAGCAATAAGACCATTTAATCCAACACGTTTATCGAGAAAACTTTTCGAAATGGTAAGTCCTTTCAAACTCTTAGACCGAGAGGAGACCCCAAGTCCTCGAGATGGTAGAACGGTCCACCTTTGGAGCCTGCTAGCCTGCCAATGAAGAAATGTCTGTTATTCGGCATGCCTTTCGAGAAAGTTGATTTCTCAGGCGATAAGTCCACCTAATAGCTTTTCGAGATTAGACAGTCTCCGGAATGAACGCGAACCGTCAGAGTGGCAGAAACACTCGTAAACAGGTCAACATTGGGAATTGCCAACAAACCCCTATGTCACGAGACCGAATTCTCCTCTTGGCTATGACACGTTTACCAAAGGACGAGATACCTTTGGAAACTAACTCGTCACAGACCATCAGAATGATGAAAACACTTAAAACCCAGGTCAACACCAGTGCCTGCTAGCCCACTCTGGTAAAAAATGACCAAACTGCCATTAGGGCTTTTCAGCATGTTTCTTGAGAAAGTACCTAAGTCCTTAAAACGATAAGTCCACCCTTTCAAGATCGTTCAAAAGACGATTCGGCATGATTGGGTGCCTTCCAGTCAGTTTCGGGCCAATTTCGAGACCAATCGGTCAAAATGACCATTTTGTCCTTGGGCATTCGAGTACCTCTGGGAACCACACCGGCTCTGGATATCAAACCGGTAACCTTCTGAGAATGCTTCTTATAGTATTCTTGACCTTCCATTACCTTTCTGGATCATTTCGAGTCAATTCCGGCAAACTTGGTGCAAAATGACCGTTTTGCCCCTAGTAGGCCGGTCGCCTTTTCCAATCACACCGGCTCTGGGTATCAAACCGAAAATCTCCCGGAACATTCTAGCTAATGTTTCCAAGCCTCAAGCCTTCTTGCGAGAAATTCCAAGTCTATCCCGGTAGCGTTCTGTCCTTATTAACCGTTTTGCTCCTAATGGCCCCGTCTACCCTTCCAACACATCTTAACATTATTTTTCAAGTCTACTACCTCCCGAGACACTATTCTAAGGGTTCTTGTCCCTTTTCAGCCCTCTGGGCCATTCCCAGCCTTTTAAATCATTTTCGGACTTTCCGGAGTCATTCCTAGTAAAGCCAAGCCAAAAATTACATGGTAGTCATTAATATAGGCACCCTAATATTCTAAAGATACGTTGCCTGCCGACCTTAAACATTTTCTAAATAGCTGGCACCACTACTATTGGCGCCAAGCCAAAAAATGGCTTGGCGCCACTCGTAGTGGCACCAGTGAGATTTTTGGCCTAGCGTCACTGCTAGTGGTGCGAAGCCAAAAAATGGCCTAGCGCCACTCGTAGTGGCACCAGTGGGATTTTTGGCCTGGCACCACTGCAGCAGGCGCCAGTGCACTCTTTTGTCTATAAATACAGAGCCTTCTCAAGTATGAAAAGGGTCCGCAAACATAATTCAAAAACTCGGTTGTTCGATATACAGAGCTCGAAACCCCTCCAAACCCTAGCTCTCTTTAGGTTCTTAAAACCTTAGCTTTCATATACAAAATCCTAGCCCCTATACAATTAACCCTAGCTCATATACACTCGTATACACTCATATACGAACTTCTAAAGCCTCCATTAAAGACTTGAAGTGTTGCAACTCAGAAGCCCTCGAAAACCAAAGCAAGCTTTCAAAGACCGAAGAAAAACAAAGTAAACGAGCTAGCAAAACAAAGCAAATAAAGCAAGCAAAACAAAGAAGACACAAAGTAGGCTTCCTATTTACGTTTACGCAACTCTCCCCCTCTCTCTTCTCTCTCCTAACCCACTTGGATTTTATTCTATTTTAATCTTCTATCTTCTTTCTCCCATTTCTTGCATGCTTGAAACAAGGGACTCCCCGGTTCATGTGTAGGATTAGGCTATTGAAAGTCACTGTGTCTGGGGTTTTCTCTTAGTCTAACCGGAGACCACGTGGGTTCAGCCTCCATGATTATGTGGTGAAATCTTTAACCTTATGTGTTCACGACCCCAACTTGCATTGTACATATCATGATCATGCATCTCTTTAAAACTTGTTTTTAAACTTATTTTCAAAACTTGCATTAAATCCTTTTTTTTTTCCAAACTTATTTTCAAAATCACAATCCTAAGGTGATTCTAGCCTTTCCATGGTTAGGGTCACTTTAGGAAAGTGTTATATTTACAGTGACCTTCATGGTCCATATTTTCAAATCTTTATTGTTTTCAAAATCATAATCCTAGAATGGTTCTAATCTCTCCACGGTTAGAATCTTTTTAGGAATGTGAGATATTTTCAGAGATTTGTAAAAGTCCACATTCAAATCCTCTTTCCAACATTGTTTTCTAAACCCTCTCCAAAATCTCTTTACAAATCTTCTTTCCGAAACTCTCTTCAAGTTTACTTTCCAAAAATCTGTCTTTCCAAAAGATCTATTTTTCAAAATCCTTTTTTCTTGGAGTTCAAGTGAAACCCTAGAGCCATGGTTAGAAACCTTAATTTTCTCTTCTAAAACATGATTTTCAATCTTGCCTCAAAACATAGATTTTCAAAACCTCTATTTTCTACGTCAAATCTTAGATTTCCAAAATCACTTTTTCTATACCAAAACTATAGCTTTCCAAACCTAAGTTTTTCAAAATTTCTCATTTCCAATTCTAGGTCAAATCAAATCTTCCGGTTTTGGAAACTAAATCAAATCCTCTGTTTTTTAAAACAAAATGAAATCATCTCTTTTTGGAAATAAAATTTAATTTTTTATTTTAGGAAATAGAAATAAAATCTTTCCTAATCCAAACTTTTCCTAATTCTAAAAAAACTTTCCAAATTCTAAATCTTTCTCAAACCTAATCAAATTTTTCCTAACAAGGAAACTTTCCAAATTCGAAACTTTTTAAATTCAAAACTTTTCAATTTCAAAACTTTTCTTAAACTTCCTTAATTCAAAACTTGTCTAAAATGAAACTTTCCTAAAACAGAACTTTCTTATTTTGAAACTTTTCTAATCTAAGATTTTCTAAATCCAATCTTTCTTAAACTCCAACTTTTCAAATCTTCCAAGTCCAACATTCAAGTCAAATATTTTCTAATTCCCTTCCAAGTCAAATCAAATATTTCTTAAACCTCAAGTTTTCCTAAGTTCTATCTTTCCTAATTTTAGGTTTTCCTAAAACCAAGCTTTTCAAGTTCAAGTCGAGTCAACTCAATTACATGCTTCAACCCTAGGTTACCTTAAGTCCTAGGATTTTTGGAACCTACTTCGACCCTAACCCTAAAGTTAGGAAGCTTCCAACTCTTCTTCAAAATTTTTTTCTAAACCAAGATGGTTTTTCATCGTCAATTCAAGTCATGATGTTTTCAAAACTCTATGTTTCCAAATCAAGTTCATAATCAATTCTAAGGTCTATTTCAAATCCTCAAGTTTTATTTTAAATCAAAGTCTAATCTTTTTAAATCTTCTAAGTCAATTTCAAATCAAAAGCTCAAATTTCAAATATCATATTTCAAGTTCAAATCAAATTTCTTTCTCAAATCAAATCCTTTTTTTTTTTTTGAATCAAACTCTTTTCAAATCAAACATTTCAAAAATCTAAAAGTGTCTATTTCAATCGGACTTTTGTCCGAACTACGGTAGACTTGATTCCCAAAAAAAGATACGTAGGCAATCCTCATAGGTGCGGTCATAACTTTTTTTTCAAATCTCCAATTCCATAACTTTTTTCAAGTTTTCAATTTCATGATTATTCTCAAATTTTCAATTCTACAATTTCTTTCAAGCTTCTATTTTCATAATTATTTTCAAACTTCCGGTTCCATAATCTCTTTCAAGTTTCTAATTCAAAAATCTATTTTCAAATCTCTATTTCCAATTTCTGGAACTCTCTTTTGAAAATCAAATCTATTTTTTTCTAAAACTTTATTTTAAAATCAAGTCTTTTCAAATCTGTTTCCAAAATCAAATCAAGTCTTTTTGAAGTTTCTTTCAAAATCAAAGTCTTTTCTTGCACTCGCATATCATGTATCATGTCAAACATATTTTCAAACTTTTTTTTCTAAAGTGGATAGTTTTGGACAATTGTTAGTCAAATATTCTGAATGAGTGAACCTAGGGTGAATAGACATGTAGGTACCACAAGGGTGAGGTAGGGTGATGGTTTAGTGCGTCTTCCCTACACGTAACCAACTTCCGAACCTAGATCATTGTTTTCAAAAACCAAATGGAGTTATTTTCAAAAAATGGTTTAAATATTTTCAAACGTTACCAAACAACCTATTTTCTTAAAAATTCTCTCTTGAGGAAGTTTTCAAAACCTTTTCAAAGACCCTATGTTTAATCTTCAGATTGCACTTAGTTTTAGGTAACCTAACTTACTATAATCAAGTTAGGTGGCGACTCCAAATCTTTTCCAAAGCCCTTATTCAAAATCAATTTCAAATTCAAACCTAGTCGCACTCATCCTTGTAGGAGGATGAGTTCTAATGAGAGAACAGTGTGTTTATCTCATTTGTCTTTTTCGAGTGCCAAAAATCGGGGCGCCACAGTTAGCGTCTTCGCTAGGGATGTTTAGAGGGTTAGGCCATTTTCATGTTTATTCACTCTCACCCATTTGGAGTTTTTGATTAATTTGTCCAATTCTATCCACTTCAAAAATTTTCAAAATCAAGTTTTCTCAAGTTGTTTTAAAAAAACATGTCACTGCTTGCACTTTACTCATATTTATTTGATCTTGCATTAAGTTTGTCATTCAAGTACTGATTTTTGTATATTTATTTTTGTAGGTGGACCCTTGTTCACATATTTATTTTATGTTATATTAACTGCCATGTATTAATAAATGTATGGAATGGACAGGATGAATGAGAGTTGTCAAGCTTTTTTCTCTAATTTTTGAAAATTACACACACTGCACGTGCACTTACATTCTGCATATTTGCATTCTCCACATTGATATGTCCTTTCTAGTTAGAAGGGGGAATGGTATATTGGTTGTGGGTAAGATGCTGTGTCAATTTCTTTGCCTACGGCCTCTTGATGGTTCCCCCACTGGGATCACCAACCGATAATGGCACTATCTTGGGGAGTGGGCCTAGGTTTGAAGATCTGAGAACCGAGCCTTCTTAGGACGTATTAGTAAACCCTCAAACTCATGCTCATATAGACACTATGCATAGCTGAACCTCTGCCGGATTTAAGATACGCGTACCGTTTTCAAAATCATGGAGGAAAGGGCGGCTGCTTTACTTTTCTTTAAATTTATCTATTCCTGTTGTTATAATGTTTGTATTCCTTTTGTTATAATGCCTATCTAATTGCTCATGCATTCATATTTACTTTACAAATGCATTCTCTCTCGCTTTACTCTATGTATCCATATTCATGCATTTAATATTCCATGTCAAGACAAGAGTTTTAAAATAACTCAAGTCACTGCATTCTCATGTATATGATTAACTCATCAAGAGTGACATCAAGGTTACTCTCTCTTACATTAAACATACCCAAACCCTAAGGATTCTTATGTAACCCTAAGGACTCATTGCATGCATTTCAAGTCATTCCATAAGAAGGGCCCCAATCCCTCTATGCTCATGGAGATAGAATTGCCAAGAAGACAAGGGCCAATCAAACATGATCTCTCAACAACATCAAGTTCAAAGAAGATAAATCCGAAAACTCAAGAGTAGTTTAAGATCCCCCAAATGCAAAAATAGATAGATGGAAGTTCCAAGGAATTTATTCCCTTTCCCCTTATTACAATGTATTCTAATTTCGTTGTATTTAAACTTTAGAGTTCAATGTCCGTTCTTATTCATGAATGAACATATGAATAAATGTAGGTTCCTGATCAATGGTAAGGTACTTGTGTACAGGGGCAAACCTCCTATCTCCAAAAGTGAGCCAATACATCATGCTTAGTCTTCCTTTCAAATAGGGACACCCCCAGGATATGCATTGCATAAATATTTTTCAAATCAAGGCACTAACTTCTCTTTTATTTCTTGTCTTATATCCTCCCCCTTCTCATCTCCTAGTACCAAGAGAACCAAAGACAGAAGCAAGACAAGAAATTGATTTTTCTAAACCATTAATTTATTATCATCATACTGCTCACATGTTCACTTCTATTATGCTCATGCATCCATATCCATTCCGAGACAAGAGTTTCAAGAAACTTAAGTCATTGCATTCACATCAACTATAGAGAGAAAGGAGTAATCAAATCTCATGTTAATTTAACTTACCAAAACTCTTAAGGGTTCTTCAACTCTAAGGATTCATGGTATGCATAGAGCCATATCTTAAGAGAGGCCCAAATCTCTCTCCATCCATAGAGGCAGGATTGCCCAAACAAAGAAACATCAACTAGCCCATACAAAAGAGGTATTGTATTACATAAAGGGCAAAACCCCACCTCCAAAATAGATTTAACATCATGCTTAGATTCCCTCAAAGAAGGGACCCCCATAAGATACGTATCGCATAAAACCTCCAACTCCACATGTTAATTACATTTCTTTTTTCTTTTTTCAGGTCAAAGAGCACAACTGAACTCATGAAAAATCCCTCTTGCATCCTATCCCGTTCACAACTCATATAAGGACGGACTCAATGGTTAGAAGAGACATGATCCCCTTAGAAGAATAAGGAGTGTACCATCCATCCACAAGATGCTCTCTCTCTCTCTCTCTCTCTCTGTCTCTCTCTCTCTCTCAGCCATCACCTTGGCACCATGTTGCCACTCCATCCAATCTTCAAGCCTAGCCACTCCTGCGCAATCAAATGAAATACACGACAATTGGAGTATAGAGGACGTCATCATGATCCCAAAACCCCATTAAGGGTTCTCACCAAAGGGCCCACAAGAAAAATGAGGTTTTCATAAATTTCGTTTGTTTCCTTTCTATATTTCTATTTCTTGCATATCTTATTTAAATAAACACACATGCCATGCATTCATGATTTGAAATGAAAAAAAGGAAGTTTCTAGTTTATCCCTTTTGTATCATACTCTTGTGAGATGATTGTTGTGTTTAGGGATTCTTTCCCATTTGGTAAATGACTCGACTTGAAGGATGAGATAGCATGGGCAACCCATTTAGAGGGGGTTAAAGCCTTCGAGAGACAAAGAGAGAGTGAGAGATAGGGGGAGGATAGTCTCAACAAAGAGGTGCGGATTTTATTAAAGAGGCGACACTTTAGTGATATCTTGGCTAAGTAATGGGTAGCCGAGTTTTCAAAATGATGAGAAGTCATTGTTCTATTTATCCAATAAGAAATAAACATTACCCCTTGCTCAGCCCTATAGAGCCATAAGTGATTTTTATTCAGATGTCTCCAAACCAAGAACCATCCCCCACCTTGGGTTAAGCACAGAATAGTTGATTCAATAGAATATATAGAGGTTACTGGCAGAAACACACCATTTTTAGGAACATTGTCTAAATTTTTGTATAAAGACTTTATGGACTAGGCAATTCAATTCAAAATGATGAGAGGCTCTCAATTTTGTTACTATACACAAAAAATTGTTTTGCAAAGCCCATTTGAGCCGGGCAAAATTTCTCATGCAAACTGACCAGATGATCACCACCCACACTGGGTTAAGGCAAAAGTCATAAGTATGAACTAATGAGCAATGATGGAAATGGTGATTTCCAAGAAGATATAATAAGCAACATTGCAAATGGTGATTTTCAAGAAGTTATAACGTCAAAGGCATCTCTAGCAAAGAAGATATTGTGTTCGTGGTGATCTTCAAAAGAAGATACTGTCATCCCAAATTATAAATGAAAAAGTTGGCATATCCAAAAGCAGACTTAGCAACAAATTTCTTGATGAAAAAAAAAAAATAAATTAGAAGGCAAAAAGCAGTCTAAAAGAACAATAAGAGTATGAAGGAAAGAAGAAAGCAGTGAATGGAAGTTAAATGGCCAAAGGTAATAATTGGTCTCTTAAAACCCCACTAGTAATAATGTTTGAGCCTTTATACCCTTTCTTTCATAAACCCTTAACCTAGCCCACGTTATGATTCAAATTAAAGTTCTCTTTGATCAAAGAGAATTACTTAGTCCAAATATGCCTGAACAATACCAAAACAAGTAGGGATGAGAAATGAGAACTGGGGAGGAATGTAGGGGCAATCTCATGTTCCAAAGTATGTTCAGATGGTTATGGTTTAAACAACCCATTAAAAGAAAATTTTTGAGCCTAAATATCCCTTTGTTTCTTACAACCCCTAAACCCAACCTATATTACGGTTCTAAAAGAAGTCTTCTCAGATTAAGGGCCTAGCTATTTATTGCTCTGCAAAGGGCATGTGAGTTGTCGCTCAAGCCATGGTGGCATTTTGAAAATCTGAGAAAGAAAACCAAGTGAGATCAGAAAAGCCCTAAACGATAACCCTATAGAAAGTATGGATAGGATAGCAAACCAAAAGGTTAAGATTTTTGAAAAATGGTGCAAATGCTATCACACCTCGATAAGAATGGAACAAAACTAAATGGAGCAGAATTTTGGAAAGGAAACAGAATCCTGAGAGTATAGGCCCTGGGGCAATCTTGGGACATTATTTATAAATAGCTTATATACATGTAGTACTAATGCATCCATGACATGTATAACCTGTACATCCATTTAAATTCCTATGTAGTTTGTAGCTATTCATGCATTCATAAAAAAGTATAGCATGCATTTAATTCGATTCCTGTATGTACATCCAATGAAAAGTATAACATGCATTAAATTCTATTCCTGTATGAATCTGTGCATTCATAAAAAAAAATATATATATATATATATATAAAAAGTTGGGCATGCAAAATAAGTCATGCATCTAATTCCATATACATTTATAAAAAAAAAATAATAATAATAAAAAAGGGGGAGGAGGAGTATAACATGCATTCACCCTTTTACTGGTGCATTTTTAGAATTGACATAAGTAAACTGTTTTTGTAAAAAAACTAATCCTATGTCTTTCTCTCTCTCTCAAATAGAAAACAGGGAATGATGTGAAACATAAAAAGGAGCTAAAGCCACCCCTCAGACATCTCTAGTGCCGGCACGTACCTCAAAAAGCTCAGATTTTCTTGGCCGACAAGAAATAGAGAATAGGGTAATGGCCTACCTCGACCTCCCCAATCAAATGACTTTTGACTCGAGATATCATGTATGCTGAAAAAGAGGAGTAATGAATAATTGTCCGTTCGCCCAGAGCTGGAATATTGAAGCACATTCCTGAACATGAGCATCGACCCCCTGTTGGAGTTTAGTAAGACTTACTAAAGTCTCTCCCATAACCATATGAGCATATGAGTGCCCCTTACGAATCTTGGCAAGCATTGCACATAACTGACAGTTGATCAAGTCATCCCCCCTCTCCCTACAGAAACATCAACAAGTTCAGGAGAAGTAGAGCTAGGGCTACCATGTGATAAATGGATCAATCTTGAGAAGTATGCCAATCCCCTGAGTGAGCTCTCCTATCTGTCATAAACTCAAAATGAAAGAATGAGAATTTCACTGGAACATAAGAAAATTGGGGCAGGAGATTAGAAGAAGGACTGCATGACAGAGCCCAAGTTGAGACGAGACAACTGTGACACAACCATTAGGAAAAATAGGTTCCACAATGTCAGCCGAATCCTTTAGAAGACCTAGGAGGAAATCATACTCGTGATAGGAGGGAGCGAGCTCACTGAAGAAGGATAAGTCAGGCAGCCAGAAGGGAACCACTGTCGAAAATAAGTTGCATCGATAAGAGAGAAGTCGAACAACCAAAGGACCAGCGAAAGATGTCCTGCTCATATGGAGGATACTCTTCATACCCAATTTGCAGTTGACTCAAAATAGTGTCGACCATCCTAAAGGTCAAAAGTGAAAAATCTCAGCATCCATCTCCTCTTCAAACGCTGGCTTGACTAAAAGGAAGGGGTCGACTGGAGGTTTACTCCCCCATCCGCTCTGGCTGAAAGATGCATGTCCAGTAGATCGTCGACTACCCCTAGATCGGCTGGAGTTGCTGACAGAATCTGTCCAGGCCGCTTTCCCGAAGCGGTATCTCTTCTCGGAATCGTCATCGCCTGCGTCTGCCATTCTAAAAGGTAAGTCAAGATAAGAGGTGTTAATATACGGTATATGCAGTTCAAAAGATAAGAAATAAAAAAAGAAAATAATAATAATAATAATAATAATAATAATAATAATAATAATAATAATAATAATAATAACAAGGAAATAGAATATAAATGAAAATGAATGACACAATTGTCGATAGATCCTACGCCAACCAACTCAAAGGTTTCGTAAACTTCTCCATCCAAAAATTCTCTTTCAAAATCAACTCTCAAAAAGTTTCTTAAACTCTCTATTCTAAAGTTTCTTTTCAAAATCAGTTTCCCAAAGGTTTCTTAACATTTTTCTCCAAAAGTTTTCAAAAGCTCTTTCTACTAAAAGTTCTTTTTCAAAATCAGTTTCTAAAAAAAAAAAAAAAGAAAGATTTTCTAACTCTCTCCTCCAAAAGTTCATCGTTGAAATTATTTTTCAAAATCCAATTCCTTTCTAAAGTCCTTTAGAAAATAAAATCCAAAAGTTTTCCAATCCATCTCAAAGCTTTTGTAATTCTATTTTTCAAGAAGATTTTCATTCCGATCAAGCTTTCAAAATTTTCAAAACTCTTTCCCTCAAAAAGTCTTAAAATTCCAAGGTTTCAATCAAAAACTCTTTCTTTCTAAAATCTCTATCAAACTCCAAAGTTTTTAACTCTTCCATCCAAGGTCCTCGTCAATTTTAAATCTTTTAAAATCCAAAAATCTATTTTCAAAAGACTTTCAAAAGTTTTCCTCCAAAGTTTTATCTAAAACTCTATTTTTCGAAATCTTTCCCAGTTTTCTTTCCAAAAGTTTTCTAAAAGACCACCCGAGTTTCTCAGGGTGTTTTTTGCCAAAAAGGCCCCATCCTCAACGGTTTTATATCTTTTTCCTTCAAAAAGACTTTATTTCTAAAAATTTCTAACTTTTTTCTGAATTTAAAAAAAAAATTACGGTAGAGTTCTGCTTAAAAATGGTCCGTACAATGCTTGCGACACTAGAACCAAACATAAACCATGCACTTCACAGCATCACAATCACATAGCACCAACACCCGCGCACATTTTTCGGATTTTCAAATTTTTAAAAGACATATTTTACTTTAAAAAAACCAATGGGCTCTAAAGTTTTCACAAAATTTCTCAAAATCATTTCAAATGTTTTCTAAAATATTTTCATATTTTTCTAAATATTAAACTCTAATAGTTTCATCAATTTCTTAAATTTTCTTAATTTTCTCTATTTTTAGGTATTTTTCTATTTTTTAGAAAATCAAAAAATCACTGAGATTTCAAAAAATCACAAAACTTCACATGGCTGTTAAACACATTTTTCTAAGGCACATAGGATGAAAATTTAGCCAAAAAACTCAATTTTCCAAAACTATAAAGATAAACCCCTAATTCCTACAGAAACTCCTTTTAGATAATCACGCAAAATTACTCTAACTAAATTAAACAAGCACCAAAATAGAAAAATAACTTCACTAAAGTGTTTAAAATATATCAAAATATCAATTTTTACTGTTCACATAACTCAAACGGAATGTTATACATCAAAATCAACGTAAAATTAAAAACTCATCTCTTGGAGTTCTCCGGCAAAATCTGTTGGTCCAATAGGCAACCCAAGAGGGGGGGTGAATTGAGTTTTTCAAAAATTAATACAAGTTAAGATTAATGAAAATTAATCTAAACAATATAGCAATGGCTAATCTATGTGCAAGGCAATGTTATCAATGAAAACAAAGAAAACAGAGCAATGAAGGAGAGACACAAATTTACCGAGGTTCAACCACAAACCGTGGTCTACGTCCTCATCCCAAGACCTCCTCGAAACCTTCTTCCACTATGTAATCACCTATTACAAGATGGACTGCTGATTGACAAAATGCTCAGCTCACTCTACAAGAACTCCTCACTGAGTTTTTCAATTCCCAAGTGGTTTTGTCCAAACTTCACTCAAACTTTACAAGAGTTTTGCTTCACACAAGAGAACTCTCAAAACTCTCAATTACAAGTGTATAAGAATATACAACTCACAAACAAACTCTCTAACTAAAGTAGATTTACAATCAAAGCTCACAAGAATAAAACAGGAAGAATGTTTCAGGAATATTAGTGATTCAGTAGATTTTCGTCTCTTCTTGTTTCTTCCTCTTGATTCTTGTATATAAATGCAGTTGGAGGCTAGTATATATACCCTTGCATTCATTCCATTCGTTGGAGGTCGTTGGGTATCATTAATGTGCGTCCAATCCGTTATAACGTTAAGAAAAATAGCCGTTGCAGCAGAGGGAGTTGGCTCTATTTTTGTGGTGTCGACACTTCCTGCTTCTGCATTTACCAGATATAGTTCACTGAGTTCATGAGTCCCCTCTTCAGGTTGATGAGGTGACTCCTTGTTCATCTGTCTTCTTCATATTTGGCTTCTGCTGTCATGAGGCGACACTTCTGCTTCAGGTGTCTACTCATTGATCGTTTAAACTTCCAGCCTTTTGCTTCTGCTACCAGGAGGCGACACTTCATCTTCATGTGTCCGCTTATTGATCATTTTATCTTCAAGCCTTGGCGTCTGTCTTCATGAGGCGACACTTCATTACAATGTGTCCGCTCATTGTCTATTTGGTCTTCAGACATTTTTGCTTCTGTGTGCAAGAGGCGACACCTCATTTCCATGAGTCCCCTTATTGTTCAATATGTTTTCAGGCCTTTTAGCGTTTGTGATCAGGAGGCGGCTCCTCATTCCCATGAGTCCCCTCATTGCCCAGAATTCAGCTTTCAGATTTCTATTGATCAAGCTTTATCAAAACACTGGTATAAGAACTTCAAGGAGTATGTCTTTGGGGTAAGATGATCAATCAGATCTTCTTAACTCATCAGAGTTAACTTATATTCAAATTTGGATTGAATCAATCATTGGATGTTGATCTTCTTCTTGAATCTAAAAACTTTATTTGATTAAAGTTGAACTTTGCTTTTTCATTTACAAAGCTTCTTCAATCATTGTAGAACATCTTCTTGAATGCCAATCTTCCTGTAGAGCTTCACAATGCTTCATTTCTGATTTCCTCTCTTTGTTAGCAATTCTTCATTCTTCTTTAAAGATTACTTTAATGAGACTTTTGCAGACTTGATGGAATCTTTTCACACATCTAATCTTCATTGACTCTTTATACTATAGAAAAATTATTCACTTAGATTCCATGTAAAGATCAGATATTCATTGTGAGCCATCTTCTTGGCAACTTCAATCACATGTCTTGAATTGGTCTTTAGCATACCAGATGAGATCATATCTTGAGCATTTTCCAAACTCTTCAACAACCAATTCTTCTTCAACTGAGCATTGCACTTCTTCAACTGATCTTTGTGTATTCTGATGAAATCTTCTTTAGGCATTTACATCATCTCCATTCTTCATCTTTAACTGATCATTTCATTTCCTCAACTGATGAAGTCTTTGGTCTGGTGCAAATCAATCTTCATTGAAACTATGCATACTTGAAAGAAGCTTCAATTGAACACCTTCAATCTCTTCGAATGTAGAACACATGTTTGAACTAGAGATAGGCATCATTTCTTAGTTTGGTTCATTGCATAACTCTTTGAATTCATTACTTGCTTCTTGAACTTGTTGTGCATTCTCCTTTATATGTATGAGACTTAAGATTCAATTTTAAGTCTAAATTATGAACTTGTTAATCTGCACACTAAGTAGATTCATTAGTAACATAACACAAGGTTTAGTTATCATCAAAATCAACACGGGAATTAACCTTGAGTCAACAAGGATCAATCTTGACTTAACAATCTCCCCCTTTTTGATGATGACCAAACCTTTGCAAAATAAGTTCATATAAGATTTGAATTAAATGAGCAGAGTTAAATAATCACACCAATGAGAAAACTCCCCCTTTGTTTTGTAATTGAGCAAATGGTGCGTAAAGAATAAAGGCATTTCAAATATAGTTTCAAGGAGTTTTTGTCAGGAATATTAAAGACATTTTGAGATAAAAGATTCATGTTACTCCCCTTGAGAACATGCTCTATATATGTCAAAAGGTACTCATTTTATGTCATGTTCATTTAATTGTCAATGCAATAAGCAATTCATGTTTGTTTTTGTGAAATCCATTTCTTATTCAATTCAGGTTTTCCATTGAAGAGATATTTCTCCCCATAAACCATGTTATTCCAATTCAAAGAAATGTTTGACTTAGTTTTCAACAAACATGTATTGTATTCTTTTTCCTTTTTGAATTTATACTTAATTTATCTTGTTTAGTGCTTGTTTGCATAAATTATACCACCTTACAACAAATTTGCTTTAATTTTGCCACCAATATACTTCTCCTTTAATTTTGCATACTTCTATACTTCTTTCCTTTTTTGTCAATTCATCAAAAAGAGAAATAGAATGAGTATAATACCAAATAAGTTAGAATAAAAGACAGGTACAATAACAAAAACAATAAAGTGCAGAAGATATTGTTAAAACAGAGAATCACTCAATCAAGTTATCAGAGCAATCAAATGTGATACCAAAAGAAAATGATATTTCATTGATTAAACAGGTGAGATTACAAAAGATTGAACAATTAAAGTTCACAAAAATGATGTCAGAATAAAAACATTTAGTTAAAGCAAAAAAAAAAAAAATGTTCTAACAGGACCATAGGATTGACTGAGCCATGAGTAAGATTTTTGGAGGAGGTTTAAGGAGTGAGAGCAGGAGAGGGAGATAAATCAACAGGATCTGAGGCAGTGTTGGATGGTCCAGAAAAGGATCTAGGCCTCAAGCCATAGGGCTTGCTTCGAACAAATCTAGAGTCTGAGGTAGAGGGTTTGGCTTTCTGTGCTGGAACAGCCTTCTTCTTTGGAACAACATCCTCAGAGTCCTCAGAGTCATCATCTGCAGGCTCATCCTCGTCAGATTCCAGATCAATGTCCTCCAAATTTTTTTCTTCTTCCTTCTCTTGGTCTCCCTCATTTCTTCCTTCAATTTCTGGTTCTCTTTCCCTTTCTTCTTCTTCTTCTACTGAAAGTCCTTGAGCCCTTTTCAGTTGCATCACATCTGTCTGAAGATTTTTCAGTTGTAGCAACCCTTCATCAATCTTTTGATTCATGCTTTGAAGCATGTCCATTATGTTCCCCAGAAGAGCATCAACAGATGAGGCATCAAGGGTTTGGGCTAAAGGTTTGCGAGGACCAGAGGCAGAGGCTCTTTTCTGGGAAGAACTGGCAGGGGCAACTTTGTTTGGCCTTGGAACCCAATGGCCATTGACTTTCTTGTATCAGTTATGTAAGCCCATAGAAAGAACAACTCCTTTTCCGAAACATAATCATATTTTCCAGTTTTAGGAGTGAATATTGTGCAGATAAAGTGATGGACAAGCCTTAATTCAAGAGGTAAATCAATAGCAAGAGGCTGTACATTTTCATCCATGTCTTTTCCATAAAGGACTTTTAATTGATCTTTTCTGGAGACACTATCTCTATAGATTTCTCCACCAATTCTGATTCCAAGAATATTTCTAATTGCTTTTCTATCCAAATTGATAGTAATCCCTTTAACATAACTTCTGACAGATACTTCTCTAGATTTCCTTTCAGCATTTGAATAAAAATGAGTTACCAAATTAGGGTAAACATCATCCCTGAGTGTTATCATATACTTCCACCCTAGATTGTCAAATTTTGTACCAAATTCGAATTTATGAAGATCAAAGAATTTATAGTCTATCCATCTTCCATTGAATACTTTTCAAAGAGAGAAGGTCAAATTATACCTCTCCTAAGCCTTGCCCTCACTAAAATATAGTTCATTCCATTCCAGAGCTGCTGAGGATGAAGCTTCTCCAATTTTACTCTTCTTGCGCTTGCCTTTGTCTTTGCTAGACCCTCCTTTGAGTTTTCTCTTCAGTTCAGTTGAAGCAGGGGCAGGTATTACCACTAGGGCTTTGGACATCTTTTTCAGTTTAGAGGTTTTGGGAGCCATTGTAGGAAAAGAGAAGGTTGAGAGAGAATCGACTAGGGTTTGTAAAAAGATTGAGATGAAGATACACGAAGGTTTGTGAGTGACGGTTGGTTTTGGTGCGAACATGGGAGCGGGAGAGAAAAAGAGTGAGTGAATGAGTAAGAGGGAAATTTCGAATGTTTGTAAAGTGGGCTTCGTCAAAGTATATAGGCTCGAAGCATGAGGCGACTCATGAGCTTAATGAGGCGACACAAGCCTTGTTAATAAAATAATTTAAGTCCACTGATGTAATGAGGCGACTCTATGAGCTAAACTGTCGACTCTTTCACCCAGACTGAGCATGTGAATTACAATAATTTCATGAAATGATTCTTTTCAATATATGTGATAAAGGACATCTTAATATGATCATATAATGCATCATGAATTCAAGAAAAACATTTCATATGAATGATAAACACATTCAAACATTCAAAATACAATTTTCACTCGAATCAAACATAAGTTTAACATATAGGATCACTCTTTCCTAATTCTCTTCTAATCATACAAAAATGATCTTCACTCAATGGTTTAGTAAAGATATCAGCCAATTGCATATCAGTGCACACAAAGTCAAGTTCTATATCACCTTTTTGCACATGATCACGTATAAAGTGATATCTTATTTCAATGTATTTTGTGCTAGAGTGTTGAATAAGATTTTTAGTCAAGTTTATTGCACTAGTATTATCACACTTGATAGGAATATGATCAAACAAGATTCTATAATTTTCTAATTGTTGTTTGATCCACAACACTTGTGCACAACAACTCCCAGCTGCTACATATTCAGCCTCAGCTGTGGAGAGAGCAACTGAATTTTGTTTCTTACAAAACCAAGATACAATCATATTGCCTAGGAGTTGGCAAGAGCCACTTGTGCTCTTCCTATCAACTCTACTCCTTGCATAGTCAGCGTCAGTGTAAGCATTTAAGTTAAAACAAGTCCCCTTTGGATACCATAATCCAAGGTTTAGTGTGTGCTTTAGATAACGAAAAATTCTTTTTACAGCAATCACATGAGATTCGTTAGGATTAGATTGATAGTGAGCACATAAGCAAACACTAAACATTATGTCAGGTCTACTAGCAGTTAGATACAATAGAGAACTAATCATGCTTCTATAAAGTTTAGTATTTACTGACTTACCTTTATCATCGCTATCTAATTTAGTTGTAGTACTCATTGGAGTACTTATGGGCTTTGCATCTTCCATGCCAAACTTTTTGATCAAGTCTTTGATGTACTTGGCTTGGTTGATGAAAATGCCTTCCTTCAATTGCTTGATTTGAAGTCCGAGAAAGTAGTTGAGTTCTCCCATCATGCTCATCTCGAATTCTCCCTGCATACACTTAGCAAATTCTTTGCAAAGCAATTCATTAGTAGCACCGAATATAATATCATCAATATAAATTTGTACTACAAGCATATCACTATTTTTGATTTTGATAAAAAGAGTTGTATCTATTTTTCCTCTAGAGAAACCTTTTTCAATAAAAAACTTACTTAATCTTTCATACCAAGCCCTTGGGGCTTGCTTCAAACCATATAAAACTTTTGTTAATTTAAAAATATGGTCAGGAAGTTTTGGATCTTCAAAACCAGGTGGTTTGTTCAACAAAAACTTTTTCAGTGATAAAGCCATTCAGAAAAGCACTTTTTACATCCATTTGATATAACTTAAAGTCTTTAAAACAAGCAAATGCAAGTAATAATCTAATGGCTTCTAGTTTAGCTATAGGAGCATAAGTTTCATCAAAATCAATGCCTTCCTCCTGACTATAGCCTTGAGCAACAAGTCTAGCCTTGTTTCTCACAACAATTCCAGATTCATCCATTTTGTTTCTAAATACCCATTTAGTTCCAATAACTGGATGATCACTAGGTTTAGGAACAAGGTGCCATACCTCATTCCTTTCAAATTGACTTAATTCCTCTTGCATTGCATTTATCCAAAATTCATCATGTTCAGCATTATTAAAACACTTAGGCTCAAATTGAGATAAGAATGCAAGATGATTACATATATTTTTAATAGAGGATCGAGTTCTTACACCTTGTGAAGGATCACCTAGGATTTGTTCTGTAGGATGGTTATGCACAAACTTCCACTCCTTAGGTAGTCCTTCATTGATTTCTTGTTGGGTGGTAGGAACTCCTTGGTCATCTCTTGCCTCTTGAGGTTCCTCATTTGAGCTTGGTTGGATGTCTAGTTTTTCCATTCCACATTCTAACTCATCTGCATCATCACTTGCAACATTCTTTGAAGAAGGATTAAGTTCATCAAAAGTGATGTGGACAGATTCTTCAACAACTAGAGTCCTCTTATTAAAGACTCTATAAGCCTTGCTATGTGTTGAATAGCCAAGAAATACACCCTTATCTGATTTAGCATCAAATTTACTGAGGTTGTCTTTATTGTTATTCAATACAAAGCACTTACATCTAAAAGTTTTAAAGTATGAGACATTTGGTTTCTTTTCTTTCCAAAGTTCATAGGGGGTTTTGTTTAAAAACTTTCTAAATAAAATTCGATTTAAAATATAGCAAGCTGTGTTAACAGCTTCAACCCAAAAGTATTTTGGTAAACCATTTTCACAAAGCATGGTTCTACCCATTTCCTCTAAAACTCTGTTTTTCCTTTCAACAACCCCATTTTGTTGAGGTGTTTTAGGAGCTGAGAAATTGTGATCAAAACCATTTTCATCACAAAACATTTCAAAAGGTTTACAATCGAATTCCCCTCCATGATCAGTCCTAATAGAAGTAATTGAAATCCCTTTTTTCATTTTGAACTTTTCTACAAAATTTTGTAAACAAAATAATTGTCTCATCCTTATGAGCTAAGAAGAATGTCCAAGTAAATCTAGAAAAATCATCAACAATAACAAGTGCATATTGTTTACCACCAAGACTTAGAGTCCTAGTAGGTCCAAATAAATACATATGCAACAGTTGAAGTGGCCTAGAGGTAGTAAGCATATTTAAGGATTTAAAAGAAATTCTAGTTTACTTACCTAATTGACAAGCATCACAAATTCTGTTTTTGTCAAATTTTAACTTTGGAAGACCTTTGACTAAATCATGTTTAAAAACTTTTGAAAGTATGCTCATACTAATATGACCAAGTTTTCTATGCCACAACTAACTTTCATTACTATTCATAGCAGCAAGACATTCTATTTTGCATGAAGATAAATCATTAAGATTGAAAACATAAATATTGCCTTGTCTATGTCCAGTGAGAATTATCTTGTTATTATTAATGTCAATTACATCACATTTAGTGGATTCAAATATAACCTTGCACCCTTTGTCACACAATTGACTAATGCTCAAAAGATTGTGTTTGAGTCCCTTAACAAGTAATACATTTTCGATAGAGGTAGAAGAATTCTTACCAATACTACCTATACCGATGATCTTTCCTTTGCTAATGTCACAAAATGTGACAAGATCTCCATCTTTTGGAGAGAGAGAAGTGAATTGAGCTTCATCTCCCGTCATGTGCCTTGAGCATCCACTATCCAAGTACCAATGATCTTTCTTGGATTTGGCTTGAAGGCAAACCTGCAGCAGAGTTTATCTGACCTTAGGTACCCAAATCATCTTGGGTCCTTGGGGGTTAGTCCTCATTGGTCTTCTAGAGACCCATGCATTGCTAGGAACATTCGATTTTTGTAAGGCAAAGCATCTACTAGCAATGTGCCCCTTTTTATGACAGTAAAAACATGAGACCTTTGTTTTTCTAGTTGAAGTTCTAAATCTGCCTTTTGAAAAATTCTTCCTTTTAAATGGATCAAAACCAAGACCAGTTTTATCAAGAGAACAATTTTGTTTACCTAAGATTGCATCGAGTTTTTCTTTTCCATTTACACATCTATGAAGGCTTGTTTCCAAGTTTTTAACCTTTTCAAGCAAGATGTGATTTTCTTTAGAAAGATCCTTTTAAATAGAAGTTTTCTTATCTTTATCTTTTAAGGCACAAACTTCATTTTTCAAAGCCTCATTTTCTTTTTGCAAATTTTCATTTTCAACAGTAAGAGTAGAAATCATCTTTTTAAGAAGTCCATTTTTAATTCCCAATTTTCTAAATTCACAAATTAAATCATCAAAGACATCTTGTAATTCATTAAAAGTAAATTGGGATGAATCAGATACCTCACTATCATCATTATGAGCCATGAGACATAAGTTAGCCACTTCCTGTGGTTCAGTTTCTTCCTCGGAGCTTGATTCTTCATCATCACTCTATGTCATGACTGCCATGGCTTTCTTCCCTTGATATTTCTTTCCTCTCTTTCTGAGCAGAGGATATTCTGCCTTCATGTGACCAGGCTTCTTGCATTCGTAGCAGATTATGTTGGAGTCTTTGTTAGGTTCTCCTTTGGCTTCATGCTTCTTTCCACCTTTCCATTTCTTCTTGATGAATCTCCTGAATTTACGAGTGATGAGAGCAATTTCATCTTTATTCTCTTCATTTGCTGATTCATCATCTTGACAGGTGGATTGGAATGCAACTACTCTTTTCTTCTTTTCTTCATCCTCTTGGGCATGTTGTTTTTGTGTGAGCTCATGTGTCGTTAGAGAGCCCAAGAGTTCTTCCAGTGGTAGAGTATTAAGGTCCTTTGCTTATTGAATAGCTGTGACCTTGGCTTCCCAAACCTTTGGCAAAGATCTTAGAATCTTCCTTACCTGTTCACTGTTAGGATACACTTTTCCAAGAGATTTTAAACCATTAATAATATCAGTGAACCTAGTGAACATTTCAGTGATAGATTCTTCATGTTTCATTTTGAACAATTCATAGTTATGTACCAATATATTGATCTTAGATTCCTTAACTTGATTGGTACCTTCATGTGTGACTTCTAGTCTATCCTATATTTCCTTAGCAGATTCACAAGTGGAAATACGATTGAATTCATTGGGATCAAATGCACAATATAGATATTCATAGCTTTAGCATTAGATTGTAACATTTTCAGATCATTTTCATCCCATTCAGATTCTGGTTTAGGAACAACCATTTGTTCTATTTTGGAAGTAGGAGTTTTAGGTCCATTTACAATAAGTCTCCATAATTCATAATTTACCGATTGAATGTATATTCTCATTCTATTTTTTCAATAGTTGTAATTAGTGCCATTAAACATAGGTGGTCTATTTGTGGATTGATCCTCACCAAGAGAGCTTCCGAAATTGGTTGCCATGGATCTATTCCTAGGATGTTAAGCCTTAAAACAGGAATACTAGCTCTGATACCAATTGTTGGTCCAATAGGCAACCCAAGAGGGAGGGTGAACTGGGTTTTTCAAAAATTAATACAAGTTAAGATTAATTAAAATTAATCTAAACAATATAGCAATGGCTAATCTATGTGCAAAACAATGTTATCAATGAAAACAAAGAAAACAGAGCAATGAAGGAGTGACACAGATTTACCGAGGTTCAACCACAAATCGTGGTCTACGTCTGTAAGCACCCCATTTTTGATCGCTCGGTAATCTACACTCCGTCCAGACTTGTTTTCAAGTCATTATGGTCATATTTCAATCGAAACCATTTCTCTAGGTCCAAATTTCGTCTTTCCATCGCTTCGCGGGCCTGTTAGGCCCAAATAGAGGCAAAATGACCAAAATGCCCTTAGGGGCATTGTCCTTTTTTATTCCAATTCCAATCCCAATCCCTCTCTCGAGACAGTTTATTCCTCGAGACGGTCCAAGTAGCAAAACTACTCACAGAACCGTTAGAGTGGCGGAAACACTCACAAAACCGTTAGAGTAGCGGAAATACTCACAGAACCGCTAGAGTAGCGGAAATACTCACAGAACCGTTAGAGTGGCGGAAACACTCACAAAACCATTAGAGTAGCGAAAATACTCACAGAACTGTTAGAGTAGTGGAAATACTCACAGAACCGTTAGAGTGGCGGAAACACTCACAGAACCGTTAGAGTGGCGGAAACACTCACAAAACCGTTAGAGTAGCGGAAGTACTCATAAAACCGTTACAGTGGCGGAAACACTCACAATCCAGGCACGCCTCTTCGGAGACGGTAAGACCCATTTTCAATCCCACTCTCGAGACAGTTTATTCCTCGAGACGATTCCAATCCAGGCACGTCTCCTCGGAGACGGTAAGACCCCTTTCCAATCCCACTCTCGAGACAGTTTATTCCTCGAGACGGTCCGAGTAGCAAAACTACTCACAAAACCGTTAGAGTAGCGGAAATACTCAACCCCATCCGAGTAGCGAAAATACTCAACCCCGTCCGAGTAGCGGAAATGCTCAACCCCGTCTGAGTAGCGAAAATACTCCCAAATCATCAACCCCGTCCGAGTAGCGGAAATACTCCCAAATCATCAACCCCGTCCGAGTAGCGGAAATACTCACAAATCATCAACCCCGTCCGAGTAGCGGAAATACTCACACCGTTAGAGTGGCGGAAACACTCAAAACCCAGGTCAACACCCGTGTCTATTAGCTCACTTCAGTGAAAAATGACCAGACTATCCTTAGGACCTTTTCCGAGACTCTCCGGTCAAGATGACCATTTTGCCCCTAAGCATCCGAATGCCCCGAGAACCACACCGGCTCTGGGTATCAAACCGGTAGCCTCCTGAGACTACTTTTTATAGTATTCTCAATCTTCCTTTACCTTTTCGGATCATTCCGAGTTAGTTCCGGCCAACCCAGTATAAAATGACCGTTTTGCCCCTGGAGGGCCGGTCTCCTTCTTCGACCACACTAGCTCTGGGTATCAAACCGGTAATGTCCTGAGAATACTTTTTATAGTGTTCTCAACCTTCCTTTACCTTTCCGGACCATTCCGAGTCAGTTTCGGCAAACCCGGTACAAAATGACTGTTTTGCCCTTGGTGGGCCGGTCTCCATTTCCAACCACGCCGGATCTGGGAATCAAACCGGCAACCTCCAGGAACATTCTGAATAATGTTTCCAGATCCCAAGTCTTCTTCCGAGACAATTCGAGTTCGCCCCGGCAGCTTTCCAGTCCGATTGACTGTTTTGCCCCTAAAGGCCCGGTCAACCTTTCCGACTCACCTTATCTTCATTTTTCAAATCAAATACCTCCAGGACACTGTTTTAAGTGTTCCTGCTCCTTTCCAGCCTTCCGGGTCATTCCCGGCTCCTCCAAATCATTCCCGGACTTTCCGGAGTCACTCCTAGTGAAGCCAGGCTAAAAATTGCATGGTAGTCACTAGTACAAGCGCCCAAATCTAGTCAAAGATACGTTGCTTGCCGACCTTAAATCTTTCCTAATTGGCTGGCACCACTAGTAGTGGCGCCAAGCCAAAAAATGGCCTGGCGCCACTCCTAGTGGCGCCAGTATAGAATTTGCCCTAGCGCCACTGCAACAGGCGCTAGGTTTGTCCTCCCTCTATAAATACAGAGCTTCATTCAGCGTGAAAAGGGTCCGCAAACTTAACCTAAAAATCATATATTTCGATATACAGAGCTCGAACACCTCAAAAAACCCTAGCCTCCATAGGTTCTCCAAACCCTAGCTACTATACACGAACCCTAACCTCCTATACACTCATACACTCCCCCATACACTCATACACTAGCTTTCAACTATCCTGTGAAGACTTGAAGAGCTGCCATCTAAAGCTTGAAGACAACCCTTGAAGGTTGAAGAAAAAGATCAAGACGAAGACCGAAGACAAGCAAGGCGCGCAAATTAAAGAAGATACAAGGTAGGCTTTCTCTTTAATTTTCTACACTTCCCCCCTCTCTCTTCTCTCTCCAACCCACTTGGGTTTTCTTTATTTTAATCTCAGATCTCTTTCCCCCCCTTTCTTTGCATGCTTGAAATAAGGGGACTCCCGGTCCATGTGTAAGATTAGACTGTTGGAGAGTCACCGTGTCGGGGGCTTTCTTCTAGTCTAACCAAAGACCACGTGGGTTCTGCCCCCTTGATTATGTGGTGATGCCTTAGCCTTGTATGTTCATGACCCCAAATTGCATTGTGCATATCATAGTCTTGCATCTTCCAAAAACCGTTTTCAAAGTTGTTTTTCAAATTGTTTTCAGACTTGTTTTTAAAATTGTATCAAAATCTTTTTTTCAAAAACTTGTTTTCAAAACCACAATTCTAGGGTGATTCTAGCCTTTTCATGGCTAGGGTTGCTTTAGGAAAGTGTTACATTAAAAGTGACCTTTTTGGTCCATATTTTCAAATCTTATTGTTTTCTAAAACCACTTTCTTAAAGTGGTTCTAGCCCTCTTATGGCTAGAATCGCTTTAGGAAAGTGAGATGTTTTCATACTTTTCAAAACTCTCTCTTAAAAAATCCCTACCTAAAAATCTCTTTTTCAACATACTCTCCTAAAACTCTCCTCTCCAAAATTGTTTTCAAAAACTCCCTCTAAAAATATATTTTTCAAAGCTTTCTTTTTCAACTCCTTTCCAAAAACTCTTTCTCCTCAAAATTCACTTTCTAAAAACACTCCCTAGATACACCTTCCTAAAAACTCTCTCCGAAAACCTTTCTAAAAAACTCTCTTTCCAAAATCTTCCTTCTAGAAGTTTCCTCCCTAGGATTTTCCTTGTAAAATCTACGTTTCCAAAAGCACACCTTCCAAAAACTCTTTCTCTTTAAAATCTTTTTCCAAAAACTCCATCTTCAAATTCACTTTCTAGAAATTCCTCCATAGGATTCCCCTTCTAGAAAACCTTCGTTTCCAAAAACGCATTTTCTAAAAACTCTTTCCTTAGAGCCTCCATTAAGAAACCCTAATTTTCTTTCCAAAAACATGGTTTTCAAACTTTGCCCCAAACCTAGGTTTCCAAAACCTCATGTTTTCACATAAAAAATATACATGTTTCCAAAACCTATTTTCTACGCCGAAACTATAATTTTTCAAATCTAGAGTTTCTAAAATCTCCCTTTCCAAATCATTGTCAAATCAAATCTTCCCTTTAGGAAACCAAATCAAATTCTCCCGTTTAAGAAACTAGATCATATCCTCCGTTTTTGGAAACAAAATCAAACCTCCTCTTTTCAAAAAAAAATCCAATCTTTTCCTAATCCAAACCTTTCCTAATTCAACTCCTTCCTAAACTTCTCATTTCCTAAATTTTAAGTTTCCAAAACTTGAACATAAAAATCTTCCCAAAATTTTAAAACTCAACTTTCAAAACTTTTCCTAATTCAACCCTTTCCTAATTCTACCCCTTTCCAAATCTTAACTTTCCAAATCTAAATTTTCAAATCTTTCCTAAACTTAAACCTTTCCTAATCTCAAGATTTTCTAAAACTCTAAAACTTTCTAAATCTTAAACTTTCTAAATTTCAAATCTTTCCAAATTCAAAACTTTCTAAATTTGAAACCTTTTTAAGTTAAATCTTTCTAAACCTAAAAACTTTCTAAATTCTAAACTTTCCAAAACTTCAAAATCTTCTCAAATCAAAAACTTTTCTAAACTCAAAACTTTCTTAATTTAAGACTTTCTTAAGTTGAAATTTTCTTAATTCAAACATTTCCTAAAACGAAACTTTCCACTTTTCAAAACTTCTCTATTTCAAAACTTCCCTAATTCAAAAACTTTCCGAAAATGAAAACTTTCCTTTTTCAAACCTTTCTCAAAACTAAACTTTCTTATTTTCAAAACATCCTTGTTTTCAAAACTTTCCAAATTGAAAACTTCCTTTGTTCACACATTCCAAAATTCAAAACTTTCTTAATTTGAAACTTTTCAAATTCTAAACCTTTCTCAAACTAAACTTTTCTTAATTCAAAACATTTCCTAATTCAAAACTTTCCTAATCTCAAAACTTTCCAAAAATGAAACTTTCCTAATTCGAAACTTTCCTAATTCGGACCTTTCCTAATTCGAACATTTCCTAAAATCCAATCTTTCCAAATCTTCCAAGTCCAATGTTCGAGTCAAGTCTTTCTTAATCTCAAGTCTTTCCGAGGTTTCCTACCTTTCCTAAGTCTAGGTTTCCTAAACCTCCATCTTTCCAAAACCAAGTCTTTCCAAAGCAAGTCCAATCTTCTCAATTTCAATTTCCAATCTCCTTTTTCTAATCTCAAACCAAATCCAATTTTCAATTCAATTTCTTTCTTCCAATCCAATCTCTCTCTTCAAATCAATCTATTTTCAATCGGACTCCGGTCCGAACTACGACTGACCTGATTCCCCCAAAGGGATACATAGGCAACCTTCATAGGTGCGGTCACAATACTTTTCAAACTTTCAATCCCACCCTCATGGGTGCGGTTTCCAAAATCTTTTCAAATCTCAAATTCTAATCTATTTTCAAAATTCCAATTTCAAAATTTCTATTTTCAGATTTTTACTTTCAATTTTCAAACTTTCCAATTTCAATTTTATCTCTTCAAATCTATTTTCAAGTCAAATCAAGATCAAATCAATTTCTTTTCAAATCAATTTTTATTTTTCAATTCTCTTAATTTGCACTTGCATATCATGCATCATGTTTTCCAAACATTATTTTTCTAAAGTGAATAGGGTTGAACTATAGTTGGTTAAAGACTCTCATAGGTGAATCTAGGGTAGATTGACATGTAGGTACCGAAAGGGCGGGCCAGGGTGATAGCTTAGTGCGTCTTCCCTACACGTAACCAACCTCCGAACCTAGAATCACTGTTTTCAAAGACCAAAAGGGAGTTTTTTTTTTCAAAAATGGCTAAATGTTTTCCAAAGGTTGCCAAACAACCCGTTTTCTTAAAAACCCTCTCTTGAGGAGACATTTTCAAATTGTTTTTCAAAAACTCTAAGTGTAGTCTTCGGATTTCTCTTAGTTTTTAGGTGACCTAACTCACCTTAATCAAGTTAGGTGGCGACTCTAAATCTTTTTCAAAAAGCACTTTATTCAAACCTGTTTTCAATTCAAACCTAGTCGCACTCATTCTTTTAGGAGGGTGAGTTCTAACGAGAGAGTACAACATTTTTCCCGCTTGTGTGAGTATTTCCTCGAGTGCGAAAAATCTGGGCGCGACAACGTCCTCACCTCAAGACCTCCTCGAAGCCTTCTTCTACTATGTAATCACCTATTACAAGATGGGCTGTTGATTGACAAAGTGCTCAGCTCACTCTACAAGAACTCCTCACTGAGTTCTTCAATTCCCAAGTAGTTTTGTCCAAGCTCCACTCAAACTTTATAAGAGTTTTGCTTCACACAAGAGAACTCTCCGAACTCTCAATTACAAGTGTATAAGAGTATACAACTCACAAACAAACTCTCTAACTAGAGTAGATTTACAATCAAAGCTCACAAGAATAAAACAGGAAGAATGTTTCAGGAATATCAGTGATTCAGTAGATTTTCGTCTCTTCTTGTTTCTTCCTCTTGATTCTTGTATATAAATGCAGTTGGAGGCTAGTATATATACCCTTGCATTCATTCCATCTGTTGGAGGTCGTTGGGTATCATTAATGTGCATCCAATCCGTTATAACGTTAAGAAAAATAGCCGTTGCAGCAGAGGGAGTCGGCTCTATTTTTGTGGTTTCGACACTTCTTGCTTCTGCATTTACCAGATATAGTTCACTGAGTTCATGAGTCCCCTCTTCAGGTTGATGAGGCGACTCCTTGTTCATCTGTCTTCTTCATATTTGGCTTCTGCTGTCATAAGGCGACACTTCTGCTTCAGGTGTCTACTCATTGATCGTTTAAACTTCCAGCCTTTTGCTTCTACTACCAGGAGGCGACACTTCATCTTCATGTGTCCGCTCATTGATCATTTTATCTTCAAGCCTTGGCGTCTGTCTTCATGAGGCGACACTTCATTAAAATGTGTCTGCTTATTGTCTATTTGGTCTTCAGACATTTTTGCTTCTGTGTGCAAGAGGCGACACCTCATTTCTATGAGTCCCCTCACTGTTCAATATGTCTTCAGGCCTTTTAGTGTCTGTGATTAGGAGGCGGCTCCTCATTCCCATGAGTCCCCTTATTGCCCAAAATTCAGCTTTCAGATTTCTATTGATCAAGCTTTATCAAAACACTGGTATAAGAACTTCAAGGAGTATGTCTTTGGGGTAAGATGATCAATCAGATCTTCTTAACTCATCAGAGTTAACTTCTATTCAAATTTGGATTGAATCAATCATTGGATGTTGATCTTCTTCTTGAATCTCAAAGCTTTATTTGATTAAAGCTGAACTTTACTTCTTTATTTACAAAGTTTCTTCAATCATTGTAGAACATCTTCTTAAATGCCAATCTTCTTGTAGAGCTTCATAATGCTTCATTTCTGATTTCCTCTCTTTGTTAGCAATTCTTCATTCTTCTTTAAAGATCACTTCAATGAGACTTTTGCAGACTTGATGGAATCTTTTCACACATCTAATCTTCATTGACTCTTTATACTATAGAAGAATTCTTCACTTGGATTCCATGTAGAGATCAGATATTCATTGTGAGCCATCTTTTTGGCAACTTCAATCACATGTCTTGAATTGGTCTTTAGCATACCAGATGAGATCATCTCTTGAGTATTTTCCAAACTCTTCAACAACCAATTCTTCTTCAACTGAGCATTGCACTTCTTCAACTGATCTTTGTGTATTCTGATGAAATCTTCTTTAGGCATTTACATCATCTCCATTCTTCATCTTTAACTGATCATTTCATTTCCTCAACTGATGAAGTCTTTGGTTTGGTGCAAATCAATCTTCATTGAAACTATGCATTCTTGAAAGAAGCTTCAATTGAACACCTTCAATCTCTTCGAATGTAGAACACATGTTTGAACTAAAGATAGGCATCATTTCTTAGTTTGGTTCATTGCATAGCTCTTTGAATTCATTGCTTGTTTCTTGAACTTGTTGTGCATTTTCCTTTATATGTATTAGACTTAAGATTCAACTTTAAGTCTAAACTATGAACTTGTTAATCTGCACACTAAGTAGATTCATTAGTAACATAACACAAGGTTTAGTTATCATCAAAATCAACATGGGAATTAACCTTGAGTCAACAAGGATCAACCTTGACTCAACAAAATCTTCTCTTTCAGTGACTTTTCCGGTGACGGTGACTACTTCCGGCAACCCTTAACGGTCCCTAAGTAGCACTCCTTCAATGTCCAAGTCAATTTCCTTGTAAGAGCTCTCAAAGTTTTGAGAAACCATTCAACTTCCGAAAAATGTTGAAACAACAATTTGTTGGTTTTGATCCCAGGCCGGCGTCACTAGTAGTGGCGCTAGTTTTCAATTTCGAGCAGTTTTGCCTTTTTCTCGCCAATACTCGATTTTAAACTCCTTTTGGGTCGAATACCCATTTCTTAAGTTCCAGTTTTCAAAATTTTCCTAAGTCCGTCCCTCCAACCTCCTTACGATCAAAATTGGACTTTTACTTTATCATTTTTGTCTTGACAAACAAAGACGGAAAAAGAGGGGCAGTTGTAAGCACCCCATTTTTGTCTGCTCAGCAGCCTCTAGTCCGTCCAAATTTGTATTCAAGTCAATATGGACATATTTCAATTCAAACTAGTTTTCCAGACATAATCCACTCAATCAATTGCTTCATGGGCCCATTAAGTTGAAATAGAGGCAAAATGACCAAAATATCCTTGGGGTATTGTCTGGTCCAAATTCATTGGGCACGTTTTCTCAAAGACGATAAGTCCCCATTTCAAATTTCAATTCCAAGATCAAAATCCCATTTTCGCGCACTCATGCTGCCTCCAGTTTGTCCAAACTTGTATTCGAGTTAATATGGACATATTCCAGTTCAAACTAGTTTTCCAAACATAATCCAGTCAATCAATTGCTTCGCGAGCCCTTTAGGCTCAAATAGAGGCAAAATGACCAAAATACCCTTGGGGTATTGTGTGGTCCAAATTCGTTGGGTACGTCTTCTCGAAGACGATAAGTTCCCGTTTCAAATCTCAATTCCAAGATCAAAATCTAATTCCAGTTCAAATTAAATCTGGCATGCCTTTTGAGAAAGTTGATTCCTCGAGCGATAAGACCATCCAATTCGGCACGTTTCTCGAGAAAACTCTTTTGAACGGTAAGCCCCTTCAAACTCGTAGACCGGGATGAGACCCTAAGTCCCGAGATGGTAGAACGGTCCACCTTTGGCACCTGCTAGCCTGCCAATAAAGAAATGTCTGCTATTCGGCACGTCTTTCGAGAAAGTTAATTCATTAGGCGATAAGTCCACCTAGTAGCTTCCTGAGATCAGGTAGTCTCTGGAATGAACGTGAACCATCAGAGTGGCGAAAATACTCGTAAACATCGCAATCGTTAGAGTGGCGAAAACACTCATAAACAGGTCGACATTGGGAATTGCCAAAAAACTCTTATGTCACGGGATCGAATTTACCTCTTGGCCGTGACACATTTACCAAAAGACGAGATACCTTTGGAAACCAACTGTCACAGACCTTTAGAGTGACAGAAACACTTAAAACCCCGGTCAACACCAGTGCCTGTTAGCCCACTCTGGTAAAAAATGACCAAACTGCCCTTAGGGTTTTTCGGCACGTTTCTTGAGAAAGTACTTAAGTCCTCAGAACGGTAAGTTCACCCTTCCAAGATCATCCTAAAGACGATCTGGCATGATTAGGTGCCTTCAAGTCGGTTTCGGGCCAATTCTAAGACTATTCGGTCAAAATAACCATTTTGCCCCTAAGCATCCGAGTACATCCGGGAACCACACCGGCTCTGGGTATCAAACCTGTAACCTCCCGATAATGCTTCTTATAATGTTCCCGACTTTTCATTACCTTTCCAGATCATTCCGAGTCAATTCTGGCGAACCTGGTACAAAATGACCGTTTTACTCCTGGTGGGCCGGTTGCCTTTTCCAATCACACCGGCTCAGGGTATCAAACCGGAAACCTCCTAGAACATTCTAGCTAATGTTTCCAAGCCTCAAGTCTTCTTCCGGGACATTCCATGTCCATCCCGGTAGTTTTTCGTCTCAATTGACCGTTTTGCCCCTAATGGCCCGTCAACCCTTCCAACACATCCTAACATTATTTTTCAAGTCTACTACCCCCCGAGACACTATTCTGAGGGTTCCTATCCCTTTTCGACCCTTCGGGCCATTCCCAGCCCTTTAAATCATTCTCGGACTTTTCGGTGTCACTCCTAGTAAAGATAGGCTAAAAATTGCATGGTAGTCACTAATACAGGCGCCCAAATCTTCTAAAGATATGTTGCTTGCTAACCTTAAACATTTTCTAAATGGTGCCAAGCCAAAAAATGGCCTGAAACCACTCCTAGAGGTGCTAGTGAAATTTTTGGCCTGACACCATTGCAGAAGGCGCCAGTGCGCTCTTCTGTCTATAAATACAAAGCTTTCTCCATCGTGAACCACAAACACAGTCCAAAAACTCTGTTATTTGATATATAGAGCTTGAAGCCCCTTCAAACCGTAGCTCTCTTTAGCTTCTCAAAACCCTTGCCTCCATATACCAAACCTTAGCCCCTATGCACTTAACCCTAGCTTATATATACTCTTATACACTCATATACGAATCTCCGAAGCCTTCTTTGAAGACTTGAAGTACTACAACTTTGAAGCTCTCGAAGACCGAAGTAAAACAAAGTAAGCAAGCAAGCAAAACAAAGCAAATAAAGCAAGCAAAACAAAGAAGACACAAGGTAGGCTTCCTATTTACGTTTACGCAATTCCCCCTATCTCTCTTTTCTCTCCTAACCCACTTGCGTTTTCTTCTATTTTAATTCCCGATTTTCTTTCCCCCCTTTTCTTGTATGCTTGAAACAAGGGACTTCACGGTTCCTGTGTAAGATTAAGCTATTGAAAGTCATCGTGTCTGGGGCTTTCTCTTAGTCTAACCAGAGACCACGTGAGTTCGGTCTCCTTGATTATGTGGTGAAGCCTTTAACCTTGTGTGTTCACGACCCCAACTTGCATTGTGCATATCATGATCATGCATCTCTCCAAAACTTGAATCGAAAATAATTTTCAAAACTTGCATTAAATCTTCTTTTTTCCAAACTTATTTTCAAAATCACAATCCTAAGGTGATTATAGCCTTTTCATGGTTAGGGTTGCTTCAGGAAAATGGTACATTTAAAGTGACCTTCATGGTCCATATTTTCAAATCTTTATTGTTTTTAAAACCATAATCCTAGAATGGTTCTAATCTCTCCACAGTTAGAATCATTTTAGGAAAGTGGGATATTTTCAGAGACTTGTAAAAGTCCACATTCAGATCCTCTTTCCAACATTGTTTTCTAAACCATCTCCAAAATCTCTTTACAAATCTTCTTTCTGAAACTCTCTTCAAATTTACTTTCCAAAAATCTCTTTCCTCAACATTTCTCTTTCCAAAAAGATCTATTTTCCTAAATTCCTTTTTCTTGGAGTTCAAGTGAAACCCTATAGCCATGGTTAGAAACCCTAATTTTCTCTTCTAAAACTTGATTTCCAATCTTGCCTCGAAACATAGATTTCCAAAACCTCTATTTTCTACGTCAAATCTTAAATTTCCAAAATCACTTTTCCTATACCAAAACTGTAGCTTTCCAAACCTAAGTTTTCTAAAATTTCTTATTTTCAATTCTATGTCAAATCAAATCTTCCGTTTTTGAAAACTAAATCAAATACTCTGTTTTTGGAAACAAAATCAAATCATCTCTTTTTGGAAATGAAATCCAATCTTTTATTTTAGGAAATATAAATTAAATCTTTCCTAACCCAAACTTTTTCTAATTCTAAAAAAACATTCCAAATTCTAAATCTTTCTCAAACCTAATCAAATCTTTCCTAACAAGGAGACTTTCCAAATTTGAAACTTTCTTAAGTTGAAACTTTCTAAATTCAAAACTTTTCAATTTCAAAACTTTTTTGAATTTCCCTAATTCGAAACTTTCCTAAAATGAAACTTTTCTAAAACGAAACGTTTCTATTTTTAAACTTTCCTAATCCGAGATTTCCTAACTCCAATTTTTCTTAAACTCCAGCTTTTCGAATCTTCCAAATACAACATTCAAGTCAAATTTTTTCTAAATCCCTTCCAAGTCAAATCAAATCTTTATTAAACCTCAAGTTTTCCTAAGTTTTATCTTTCCTAAGTCTAGGTTTTCCTAAAACCAAGTTTTACAAAATCAATCTTTTTAAGTTCAAGTCGAGTCAATTCAATTACATACTTCAACCCTAGGTTCCTAGGATGTCTAGACCCTAGTTCGACCCTAACCCTAAAGTTAGGAAGCTTTCAACTCTTCTCCCAAAATTCTTTTATAAACCAAGATGATTTTTCAATGTCAATTCAAGTCAAGATGTTTTCAAAGCTCTATATTTCCAAATCAAGTTCAAAGTCAATTCTAAGGTCTATTTCAAATCCTCAAGTTCTATTTTAAATCAAAAGTCCAATCTTTTCAAATCTTCTAAGTCAATTTCAAATCAAAAGCTCAAATTTCAAATCTCTTATTTCAAGTTCAAATCAAATCTCTTTCTCAAATCAAACCTTTTTTTTTTTTTTTTGAATCAAACTCTTTTCAAATCAAACATTTCAAAAATCTAAAAGTGTCTATTTTCGATCGGACTCTTGTTTAAACTACGGCTGACCTGATTCCTAAAAAAGGATACGTAGGCAACCCTCATGAGTGCGGTCATAATTTTTTTTTTTTAAATTTTCAATTCTACAATTGCTTTCAAGTTTCTATTTTCATAACTATTTTCAAACTTCCGGTTCCATAATCTCCTTCAAGTTTCTAATTCAAAAATCTATTTTCAAATCTTTATTTCCAATTTTTAGAACTCTCTTTCGAAAATCAAAAATATCTTGTCTAAAACCTTCTTTCAAAATCAAGTTTTTTCAAATCTATTTCCAAAATCAAATAAAGTCTTTTTGAATTTACTTTCAAGATCAAAGTTTTTTCTTGCACTTGCATAACATGTATCATGTCAAACATATTTTCAAAATTCTTTTCTAAAGTGGATAGTTTTGGACAATTATTAATTAAAAATTCCGAATGAGTGGACCTAGGGTGAATAGACATATAGGTACCGCAAGGGCGGAGGAGGGTGATGGCTGATTACGTCTTCCTTACACGTAACCAACTTCCAAACTTAGATCACTCTTTTCAAAGACCAAATAGAGTTATTTTTAAACAAGGGCTTAAATATTTTTAAAGGTTGCCAAACAACCTATTTTCTTAAAAATCTTTCTTGAGGAAGTTTTCAAAACCTTTTCAAAAATCCTAAGTTTAATCTTTCAATTGCACTTAATTTTAGGTGATCTAACTCACCATAATCAAGTTAGGTGGCGTCTCCAAATTTTTTCCAAAAACCCTTATTCAAAATCAATTTCAAATTCAAACTCAGTTGCACTCGTCCTTCTAGGAGGATGAGTTCCAACGAGAGAGCACTGTGTTTTTCTCACTTATCTGTTTTGAGTGTAAAAAATCGGGGTGATACATTAACCATAGTGAAAAGCTTGAGAAGTTTAGTGGCATTGATTTCAGAAAATGTTAGCAAAAGTTACTGTTTTATCTTACTACTTTGAACTTGGCAAAATTTCTTTATGAAGATGTGCCTATACTGAATGGACAAGAAATTGATTGGCAGACTTGTGGCTGTTGTGGAAGCATGGAAACATGCATATTTTCTTTATAGAAACTATATTCTCAATGGGTTGGATAAGTAATGTACAATGTATATAATCCAATCAAGACTGCTAAGGAATTATGGGAATCTTTCGATAAAAAGTACATAACAGAAGATGCTGATTCGAAGAAATTCATTGTAGACAGATTTCTTGAGTACAATATATTAGATTTCAAAAATCTGATCAATCAAGTGCAAGATCTTCAATTGATCCTATATAAAATTCATGCTGAAGGGACGTATCTAAGTGAGTCTTTCCAAGTGGCTAGTATCATTGAAAAACGGCTACCATCTTAGAGGGATTTCAAGAATTACTTGAAGCATAAGAGGAAAGAAGTGAGACTTGAAGGTCTGATTGTAAGACTGAGGATGAAAGAAGACAATCGTGCTTTTGAGAAGAAAATGAAAAATAATTTTGTTAAGAAAAAATGTTAACAAATAATAGTTAAGTGAATAAACACCTAACATAATCTCACTCATATAATAACTTATCACATGAATTTTTAGTATGTAAGTCGAACTTATTCTAGATATAACATATCTCTTAATTACAATATCTTGTTTCAATGGAATACTTTTTCATTCCAACTTAATGGGATTGATTTTGAACATAATTTGCAAATAATCGGACTCATTATTTTTGGATTTATTTTGAAACTTGGATGTTATTTGAAAAGTATATTTGTGTGAATATTTGGGCTCACAAAAATTGTGACTGCACCCATTTCAGTGGGTTGTCTATGTATCCGAGTTGGGATTAAATCCAGGCTGAAATCAAAACAACCAGAGTTCTTGATAAAATTTATACTTATTTTAGTGAATCAAATGTAATTTATAGAATGTTTAGGTCCATAAAGATTGTGATTGTATCCGTTTGAATGTGTTGTCTACGTAGTCAAGTGGGGAACAAATCTGGACTGGAATCAAGTCTGTGGTAGTTCTCAATAAAATTTAATGTTTAAATTTTGTTTTATTGATCAACAATCAAAATAAATGGGAGCACAGCCAAGGATTTAACCTTACTTTAATAGATTTCCAAGTTTCGGTGGGTCTTCCTTTGGTAAGTAGCAATTGTAATACATGCTTTATAGTTTTAACTTTGGGTCGCAAATTAGCCCTGTTTAAATGGGTTATGAAATTTATGATCAAAGGTCAAAACCTATTTCCTTTAGGGTTTGTTTAGAACTCTGATTTTCGATAGAAAAAATAAAGGAAAAGAAAAATATGAGGAAAAAGAGAACAAAAATACTCTTTTATTTTATTATCTTTTCCTTTACATTTTCCTTTTTCTACCGAAAATTTGAATTCCAAATGGAGTGTTAAAGTATTCAGCAGCAATTTTTTTGGACTTAGATCTTTAAAGGCTTGATATTTGGGTCTTTAAAGAACTAAAATTGGGCCAAACAAATTATATTTTCATTGGTCAGACCATAATTCCTAGCAACTTAGCATTTATTAGACTACAGATTTGAGTCTCTAAGACTGATTGGGCCTTGGAGCTTGTAAAAGTTTAATAACCTCAAGAACTTGAACATTAGGTCTTTAAAAGACCAAAGTAGGGGTGTTCACAAGTTCGGTTGGGGGGTCACCCGCCACCCGACCCAACCAAATTGGGTTGAAAAATTTTAGAACTGCACTCAACTCATAGGGTGATCGGGTTAGTTTGGGATTGGGTGAAAAACTCAAAGTTTTAGTATAAAAATATTGAATTGGATTGAAATAATAAAAGTCCAGCACTCGAACCGAATATAGCCGAGTTGGTCGAAATTCACTCATTATCCACCTAAAACTAACAGGTGAGAAATCGCAAAATCAGGTTAGTCGGATCGGATTGGTTGGGTTGGGTAAGACGGTTTTTTGAACAGTCCTAAACCAAAAAAGACCAAGCCTTTAATTCATAAATCCCACACCAATCTGGTTGACTTTGAAAGTTTTCAAATACTGTACCAGCAATCCCAAGCCGGGTATTTGTTTTAATAGTTGCTACTAGCAAACCTTCCGTCAGCAAGAAACTCAAACAAATAATTTTTAATCTTGCAACCATGAAACCATTTGACATGTTTCTTCTCACTTTTTGCTCTTTCTTAATTCGGGCTGGAAAGCCTTTTATTATTATTATTATTATTTTATTAGCTTTTTTTATGGTATGTGAATAGGATTCACAATGTACACAGTTACTGCCAAAGGCTTTTATACGGGAATATTTTGCAATTTTAATGGTTTGTATAAGGCCTCCAATGGCGATAATAATTATGACCTTAAAGAGTCATATATACAGAAGTTTGACCTTAAAAGGTTTGAAATTTAGGACATGTACATCAAATTGGAGTCTTAGAGGCTTAAAAATTAAGAGTACGTAAGTCGTCATGAAATTTTAGAGGCTTAAATTTTGAGAGCACATGGACCATCATTTAATGAGCTAGAATTTTAAATCCGAAATTTGAGGCCACAAGGGGCAAAAGTTAAAAAATTTAAACTTTGGACTTAAGATGTAGGATAATATATTTATGTAAAAGATAATAGAGGTGGGGCACACACGATGTGTATGCAACTCGATTTAGTCATATATATAAAGAAATCGATTTGGAGGATTTCAAAATTGGTGGTGGGCCTAATTTTTTCTAAGGCAATCAATGTTATTAAATTTGAGAATCGCTCAGTCATTCGAAGTGGTTTTGGATTTAAAATCCTTTAAAGGAACCAAATGTATAGACAATTCATGCTAATGACCAACTACTACAGGTTTCTAATTTATACATCACAAATTAGCTAATAGGCATGAATGATACCTGCTAACTTAATTTTAATATAAATTTCCACCAACACTTTGCTACCTATATATACCAACATGTGGAATTGTTTGCTCATGGACCTTATTGATTGTTAAGGCAAAACTTAGACAAACTATAAACTGTGTCTAAGTCATCTCAAACGGTAGTTTTATATTTTCAGGAGTTTTTAAAGAGATTGAATGAAAAAAAGCTATGGTACCCTTAAAATGACTTGATAATATCTCAGTATTTATAAAGTTATCTTCCAAACCATGACAAAGTAGTCTCGTGCTATTACACAAACCATTGCTTGGATCAAGATTTCTTAGAAGCATAATCGGTGCACCCACCTTCAATCTTAATTCATGCAGGGGTATTCCTCCAGGTGCAATAGAATTCAAGAATTGTTATTGATATAAATTATGAGTGTCATTTTCTACTTTATCAAATGAGAGATAAACTCTTTCTTGTTATTCAAATCTTTGAACCACCCTGTTATTTAAACAATCAACATCTTCATTTCGAGGAGTTACCAAACCTCTGTGAACCATATATGTGTTATAGTGGAATGAATAACCATGTTAGGGTAGACTTCTTTAATCAATTTATCAATTGAGGTGTGATCTTCTCATGGCATAATCATCGACATTGGAATCTGCATCATATCATTGGAAAGGATAGGCTCATTTTCATCACCACAAGAAGCAAAAAATCTAAAAATTCTTAATCATTTATAGACCTCGTATTTTGTTTCAAGCAAAGAACTTGAATGTTTCTCCACAAAGATGACTTAACAATGCATGTATCAATTGCTTATGTCTTTGTGGCTTTGGGTATAATAGAAAGTACTTATCAAAAATCACTAACAAAAACCATAACCTTTGCTCTAAATGTCAATTCTAGACCCGTGATGTCTCGTAAAGTCCAATCAACTGTTTCGAATGCATAACGATGAGTCATTGTTGCTTCGTCTCATAAATTACTGTCGTTCGTTGTATTAGTTTTGTCAAATGAGATTGCTTACTAATTACACAAACTGAAGATGCATGTGGATTTAGGGGAAGTTTAAATCTTAAATGTGCAGTTCTTCCTCCAGCTGAATTGGTAGATGCAATAATTGATGTTGTTGTAGCTATAGCAATACAATCCTAACTTCTCAGTACTGCTAATACAGCACGATCCAAATAAGTTTTTCATGTACCTCTAGGGCCGTCAACCAAAAAAGTTTCACTTTCGTTACGTTCAATAACCGCTATAATTGTAGTATATGCAAAAGATTGATCAGTATTCAATGTAGCTATTGAATTCAAATCTTCTGAAGGAATGCAAACAGTAAGCTCATCTTGTATCAGCTTCGAAATTCCTAAATTTTCATCAAAATCTACTGAGAAACTTGAAAGATCATACTCAGATATGCTTCTATTATGTTGCATCAGTAAAGCATTTAAATCATGCAACAGCTTATTCATGAGACAAACATTATTTGTGGAAGATGAAGTAGGATAATCTTCAACCATATACTGATAGAATTCATCCCACAAATTTTGAACACTCTTTAGCTCACAATAAACCAATGTAGTTGCAAACATTCGTCTAGGAGCAGATGGCATGTGAGTGGTTGATGCCTTAGCTAGTGATTCTCGAATGCTATGATCAGACTCCAATAAGCCACACTTCTTAACTGCTTGCTTGAATGTTGGGTACTCAATTCCATCAACATTTAAGGGAGTTTCAAAAGAATTAGGGCTCGTTACATGATGCATTAACCTTGCCTTTATTTATTGGTTATTTTGAATTTCCATGTCAAAATGAATGCAGGAAATGTAGGGAATCCTTTTGCTAGTCAACCATCAATGGCTAGAAGAACTGCACAATCAAGCGTGGGGAATGCTTCTTCCAGTTAGCCACCCAAGTCTAGAAGAATAAGAGTAAGTGTGGTAAACCTCTATGGTAGTCAACCAACAAGGGGTAGAAGGGGAAGATCAGTTGTGGGCAACTCAATTTGTAGTGACCCAAGTTAGTTAAAAACAAGAAGAAGATGTGAACTAACCTACACATGAGATATGTTTAATCTTTTTTTGTGTTGAAGATGTGTTGTAACATTTGGCTTAGAAACACTCCAACTTCATGTCATTTAGTTTGCAACTATATTATGTTGGCATTCAGTTTTTATGCTTATGTTATGATGCATTTTACATTGCATTTCAATTTTGGTGCTTATGTTATAATGCATTTCACATTGCATTTCACTTCTCAAACATCAAAATGCATTTCACAAAATATTTGAACATCACAATGCATTTCACAAAACACTTTTCGTTGCATTTCACAATCCAAATATTTTTTAGGAATGCATAAACATTTACAAAACCAACCACAAATCACTCATATGACATTCCTTTTCTTTCCAAACCAAACACTAGAAACATAACATGAGCCTACATTAGTTTTAATTTTTTTTCTCATTCCAAGCTCCACCTGATTTGAAGATACACCACCCAAATGCCACCCATGAGATCACCACAAAGGCTAACAACCGTTTGTCTCTTGTGCTAACCTTCTGAAGCTACTCTTGCTACAAGGTAGTTCTTCGTAGAAGACCTGGTATGACTTTCCTAGAACGAACACACATAGGGGGATCTACCCATTCAAAGAATCCACATGAACCCATATTCTGCATTTCATTCAGAATAAGGTATTAGCATTTTAAGTAATAATTTAAAAAAAAAAAAAGTTTAAACAGCAATACACTTACCCCATATGCCGAACAACCCAAGAACCTCCTTCTAGGGTTGTTATTAGTCCAAGATGCCCTCAACAGTGTCCTTCTCCTATAGTGGCAACGTAGTGGCTCCATCCATGGTATCTCTTATTCTTTTCCTCTCACTTTTCTTTCCCTTCTTTGTCTTATCTACCTCCCTCTCTATTTCTCTTCTTCTCGATTTGCAGATGGTAGGGTTTTGTTAGATATATGTATATCTAACACGATTTGGGGGGAAGAATATGGTCAAAAATACCATATTACCCCTGCAAGAGTTCCACGTGCAAGGCGTGTGTTCATTTTTCATCAAAGTCTCTAACGACAGTTATCAGTTGGACCTTTTAGAAACACAATCCAAAATTAAAGGTTAAAATTGCTGTAATTGAAACTACAAGGACAAAAATGAAACTCACTCCAAACTATAAGGACCACCGGTGTATTTCACATTTAGAATTTTGTATAAATAAAAAAAATATATAATATTAATTTTTTTCCTAACATAGTTGACAAATCATACTCGCAAAATTGCTGCCTTTTTTTAAAGAATCTTGGAGCCTAACATACAATTATGCTCGCATGTCATTTTGATGTTTTCATAACCATCTAAGCTTACGAGACTCAATCTTGACAAAATTATCAACCAAATATTGTTCCAGAAGATGTCCCCCATGAGGAAGAGTTGATTCATGATTGTGTCAAATCTAAACATACGTATATAGATAGCCAATAAGTTCAATATGAATTGAACTTTAAAAAAAATGAAAATTTCAATATTAACTAAAACTAATATACTTGACCTGCAATATATATGCATAGTAGTCACAACATGTCACTTTGGTTCCAGTATCATTTACGTTCCATCCATAAATACCATAAGGTAACAGTAAGCGATATTGTAATTGATCATAGAAGCCAGCCATCTTGTACATTAATAAGCCGATCGCTAGTGGATTGAACAATAACATCTCTTTCTTTCATATTTGCAGGCTTATCCCCACTGACTATAATTGTAGCAACTTGAGGAGCAGTAGGAAGAGTGTGTTGACACTGATCAGATGGTTGTTCTCTAATGATTAGTTTAAAGTTTTGAACATTTGTATGTTGTGCTATTTGACAGAATATATTCACAAATGTGTTATTGACAATGAATGTTTTGTGTTCTCAATCAATTGCCTTTATACTTCATTATTTTCTAACGTTCGTTTTCGACTTCATGATCGGTGTCATATATATAAAGCTGCAAACTGCAAGGTCTTTCACTTGCGTTGGGTAACAAACTATCAATTTTATGGTAGATCGTAACTTTTGCATGAAAAGTGAACACACCTCTTCTTCTCCCTTCTAGATGTTCATTAACATGTACTCCCATTGAAGTGAAAGAAAACACATGATTGTAGGATCGAAATGTTTTGTCTAAAATATCTGCCTTGTGTAGTTTGCTCTAAGAAAAGTCCAACCATCTTGGTTGGAGCTAGTATTAGATGCAATCGAGTCCTTGCATTTTTATAACACATACCATATGACTCATGAAGTAATAGTCGTGCTCAATAATATGGACATATTTTAGATGTTAGTAGTTGGAATCTTGGTATTCCTTGACGCTCATGAAAATCTTTTGCACAATTGTAATATCTTCTCTTTCTATATGACTGAGTACCATCGACTACTTGTATGTCTATTGATTGGCCACCCACGTAATCAGTTTCTGTTTCATTTTCATCTTCTATATAAATAAAATAACTTCATAATTAGTATTTTATGTTATCTGTCAATGTAATTGTTTAATGCTTCAAAATTTTCCCTATATGCTTGTAAAGTATAAACTATTTATTGATTTTAAGGATATTTAGGTAAAGAAAAAACTTGTACAATACCCTTGAAATTAATAAAAAGGTTGGAACCTTCAATATAATTTACTACCAAGAGTGACTTTTATGTACAACTACTCTTATATTTTTGTTTTCTATCTGAAATTTGCATACGCATGTATGTGGCCTAAAGGGTAGTGGAAATTGAAAAGAAGTTTTCAGAAAGTATGAATATCAAATTTGTACCTTCATTCGACCATTGTTGACGCGTTTATTCTTTGTAGTCACTTGTGCTATCATGCTCATAAGTTGAATGGGTAGGTGCATATCGGGGTAAACATCTTATTTCAGATGTTTCTTGTGTGCCTATTATGAGTTCATGAAATAATAAGATTGCGTAGATTATTGTAGGCGTATTCGAATGTAACTTTAAGTGGAATTGCGTGAACATGCTCAATCACATTTGTAGTACCTTCTTCTAGAATGGTAGGCAAATGTACTGAATGACATGAACACCTCACATGTGTGAGGCGACTACTTGTGGTCACTACTCGAAAAAGGTTACCTACAGATATAAGGTACAAATCGTTGTACCATAAATCAATATCTTAATGCAAAAATAATAGTTGATATAATAATTGCCCATAAAACTCATTGCAATATAACTCATACATAAAGGAAGAGAGTTTTTAGAAAGCTATGAAGAAATAATTTAGTTTTACAAAAATTTTCGTGAAATAACACCTTCATTTGATACTGCCCATGATGCATCCACTACCATAGACCCAACTTGGTTATTGAAGGGAGGAAAATGAAACGATATAGGCCGACGCTAAGCAGATCCACTCCATCTTGGGACTCCATTGAAAATGTTAGCTGTTGATCTTGATAATGCAGCTTGTGATAAAACTAAGTAGGTGGAGTGAAAGTAGTTTTATGAAGCCCTTCTATTGGAGTAATACCTTCAATTGCTATATTTGATGACACATCCACCCCCGTTATCCCACCTTGGTCGTAGAAGATAGGAAAAGGAGATAGTCTAGGCCGACGCCTAAAGTGTGTAAATCAATTTCGTCTTGGGACTCTATTGAAAAAGTTGGCTATTGATCCTGGTTACGCAATTTACGTTAAAACTTAATAGTGTAGAGTGAATTTCGTGGATGATCCTATAATTTGACATATGTTTGGTTTTTGTCTTGTAATTTTTTAACTAGGAAGGAGGGAGCATTTGTACTTGCCAAGCGTTGTTGCCTATATTTTGATCATTGCCTTGATAATTGTTGTTCTCGTTGTTCAGTGGTTAGTGAAGCCCCTATTTATCTAGCGTAATTGTGACGCCACTCTGGTCATTTGCTTTGGGAAAGAGTTTGAGTTATATTTCGTTCAGAGTGATTAGCTGACCCCTTCTCATTGTTTGGGCGACACTACATCATTCTAATGCTTGAGAACATTATGAAGGAGTCATGTTTTTGACTGGCAATTGCTGGGATTGCCTGTTTGATTGTTTTTTTTGTGCAATTGCTTCTGAGCTAAGATAATGTCGATGTCTTTGTTACCTGTTGCAATTTTGTTGTCTAAGTTGTTGTAACCGTTTTGTAGACTGATAGCCTCTTCTAATTTGCATCGTGTTGGATGATTCTAATAGATCATGTATATGGTGTCCACCGTTTGAGTCCATTGACACTTCCTTATGATCACGTAAGCTATGAAGAATGGGTACATGCAAATAACCCTATGATCACAAAAAAAAAAAAAAAAACAAATGGGGTTTTCCCTTTATATATTGGGTTAGATGATAGTTTTGAAGCAACTTAAACAACTTAAGCACAGGTCAGAACATAATGGTTTGGATTTGTTTAAAAGCAGACAGTACAATGCCTAAAATAGACGTGATAAACTGCAAAAGCTCCAACAGTTTAATAGCTTGGATGAAGAAAGAAAAAGTAAAAGATTCTCAATGTAATTCAAGGAGGATAGTAATAGAATTGTTAATGGAATTGGTCTTCAAAAGCACAACATTCCATGAAGAATATTAAAGTAAAATAACATGAGAAAATAGTTATAAATGAACAGCTTCAGAAGCAGTTTGTGAAGAGAAACCTTGGATTTCCAACGAAAACAAAGCAAAGGAAATAAGATGTAGATGAACATGTCATTGTTGCCTAAGATGATGTATGCCCCTAAAACAAAGTAGTAATTATGCCAAATCTAACAGTACCACCAAAAAGAAAAAGAATATAATTAACATAAAACATTACAAAATTTAGCAAGTATGGAATTTTGATATGAATAATTCAAATGGAGTACCTAAAAAATGGGTGTTGTTGAGGTAGCGAAGAATCAGAAGCACTTTCAAATGTAACTTTAGCTTTCCATGCATAGCACTGCAGGGTTGTAAGAGATAATGAGGCTAATCGTGCACAATTATTTAATTTCAGAATCCGAATAATAGGTTGGACGAATAAAGAAAATATTTCAAATTGTCAAACATATTTTTTTTAAAAAAAGAGAGTAAAAAAATTCAGCAAGTATAGCCTATTGAAAAAAATTTGCAAGTTTGAAATTTTGATAGATATCATTAGATCCGTGTCATATGTGTAATCTCCAGAACATGGATGTGTATTGCCATAAAGTGAATTCAACAAAAAAAAAGAGGGTAAAAGTTGAACCCCTGTATAGGACATGCAATTAAATGGAGTGATACCTTGAAGAAGTAAGATTAGAAGTAAACCATGTTTCCATGTTAGGTGAAATTCAATGGAATTTAATGTTCTGTTATAACTCCATACATTTCACATTTGGCTTGGCTTTTCTGAGCAATACTTAACAGTTGTGCAGGTGGCCAAAAAGGCATGTTAAATTGTTTACCCACATGAAAGGTGGATTGACTCACTGATAGCCACAACACCTTTGTAAGGTGGCTTCCAAATTCTAATTTATACTAACTTATAATCTTGTATGGGACGAAATGAAAATCTATGTTTGGACCGTTAAAATTGTCAAATATAATATTTGGGTAAGGGAACCATTCATGGAAAAATAGGGAAAACTTAAACCCATAAATGGTTAGGTATTGAAAATGTGACAATATTCGTCAATTCTGTGTAGGTTTAAAGACATATATAGACACTCATGTTATTGACAAAGTATAAAATGAAGTTTTTTCACATCCAAATTGTCAGCTTTGTAGAAACAATATGAATGTAATTCCATGGAAGAGTTCCATTTCGTTGAAAGTCATACTCATGATTATTGTATGCCATTGAATACATATGCATACTAATTAAGCACAGGTGGAGTAATTCATATAGTCTACCTCCTTATCATCAATATATAGAAAAGAAAAGCAAAAAATACACAATGCATTTTCGACAACTTGAAGACAATATTTTGTAAATTATCCAGAGTCAGTTCAGGTAAATAGTTAAAAGAAATATGTATTGACCAACGAAGAATTTAGGAGTGAAGGAATCCATGAATACCTGTGTTAGAAAAGAGAGAGACATACAAAAGAGAATGTATTGCATTGAGTAATTTATTATGTACACAATGAGTCTATTTATATTACAAGAGAGGAGAGGAAGAAGTTTATGTTAACTGATGTGGGATAGACAAACCTAATATTAACAAGAGAAAGATAAATATATACACTAACATCCTCCCTCAAACTCAAGGTGGTTGAGTAGAAATTAGATTGAGTTTGGAAACCAAATGGGATTTGGTAAAGATATCGGCATGTTGGTCAGCAGAAGTTACAAAGAGAAGATGAACAGTACCATGAACAACATATTGCTGAACGAAGTGACAATCAATCTCAATGTGCTTAGTGCGATTATGAAATACATCATTGTGAGTAATCATAATAGCACTACGATTATCATAATGAAAAACAATAGCATCAGAATAAGAGACGTCCATGTCTTGAAGTAACCATCGAAGCCATAAGTGTTAGCTAGGGCACGATACTCGGCCTCAGTACTAGAGCGAGTAGTAAGGGTCTACTTCTTATTACGCCAAGAAATGAGAGAATCACCAAGAAAGAAGCAGAACCCAGTGGTAGAACGACGATCAGTAGGATCACCAGCCTAATCAACATCAGAATATGCATAGAGCTATAAAGAGGAGTGACGAGAGTAGTGTAGACCATGAAATAGAGTTCCCTTAACATAACGAAGATTGCAAAGAAGCATAGAGAATGGAGCGAGGTGAGGACAAGAATTGACTAACAAGGTGAACATCATGGATAATGTCAGGACGAGTAACAGTGAGATAGACAAGACTACCAACGAGCTGTCAGTAGAGAGTAGCATCAGATAGAGGCTCACCATCCAGAGGAGTAAGACATACATTAGCTTTTAGAGGTGTGGAAGCAGTCTTACTATCAGTAAGACTGGCACGAGTAAGAAGATTTGAGGCATATTTGGCCTGAGAAAGAGAATAACCAGTAGAGCCAAAAGAGATCTCAAGGTCAAGAAAGTAGTTGAGAGGACCAAGATCTTTTATCTCAAAATAGCTACTAAGAAATTCCTTGAGCTCAGAAATGCTATGAACATCATCTCCAGTGACGATCATAACATCTACATAAAGTAGAAGGAGAATAGTGTCGTGTGGAGACTTGCGAACAAAGAGAGCAAAATCATAATCACTAGTGGAACTGAATTTTGCAGACCAGGTATGAGGAGCTTGCTTAAGACCATAGAGAGCACGACGAAGCTTGTAGACTTGACGGGAAGAATGAGAAGAACCAAGAGGGGGCTGCATAGAGACTTCTTTAGAGAGATCACCATTGAGGAAGGCATTCTTGACATCCAACTGATCTAAGGGCCATTGGCGGAGAGCAACCATGGCAATAAGACTTCGGATAAAGGTGAGACGAGCAATTGGAGCAAAGATCTCCTCATAGTCAATGCCATATTCATGAGTGAAGCCTTTGGCAACTAAATGGGGTTTGTAACGTTCCACATAACCATTAGAATGGGTCTTGATCTTATAGACCCAACGACACCCAATCACAGATTTACCAGGAGGAAGATCAACCAAGTCCTAAGTGTGAGTCTTGACAAGAGCTTGCAATTCATCATTCGTTGCTTGCTGCCAAAGAGGATTAGAACTAGTCTCGCGATAAGTACGAGACTTACGTTGAGCAAGTATAGTGGAGAAATAGTGATAATCATCAAAGTGAGGAGGAATGTGCCTTACTCGGGTAGAACGTCGAACAAGAGGCTCATCAGAAGAAGAAGATTGAGAAAAATCAGAGACCGGAGAGCCAACAGAAGTTACAAGACCAATCGACAGGGACTCCACAGGATAGACTATAACAGGAGGCACATCAGGTGTGATAGTAGCAAGGACATGGACATCCTTAGGAGGGATAACATTAGGGACAGTGACATCCTCAAGAAAGGGCTCAATAGTAGGATCAGTGAAATAAGAAGGAGCAGAAGGAGAGGATAGATGGAAGGAAGATAAAGAGGAAAACATCTTGTGTTCCCAAAAGATAACATGACGAGAAACACGAAGATGTTTAGACAAAGGATCTCGACAACGATAACCTTTGTGCTCAATCCTATAGCCCAAGAAGCAGCAAAGACGAGCTCTAGGCTCTAATTTGATACACTCATGAGGCTGAAGTAAGACAAAACAGGCACACCCAAAAACACAAAGAGAGTGATAATGAGGGGTAGTACCATATAGACGCTTATAGGGAGTGAGGTTACCAAGGGGAGCAGAAGGTACACGGTTGATAGTGTAAGCAGTAGTAAGAGTAGCTTCACCCTAAAACTGTTCAGGGTAGGATGCAGAGATAAGAAGAGCATGAGTAGTATTAAGGAGATGGCGATGTTTTCATTCAACACAACGATTTTGTTATGAAGTACTGAGACAAGAACAACGAGGAACAGTGCCATGCTCACATAGAAATGCAAGAAATGTCTTATCACAGTATTCTGTAGCATTGTCAGACCGAAAGACCTTGATATCACAAGAAAATTGAGTTTTGATCATACAAGCAAAAGAATAATAGGTTTGTTGAAGTTGAGATCGATTTTGCAAGAAATAAAACTAAGTATATCTAGAGAAATCGTCAATAAATATGACAAAATACTAGGAGCCTCCTATAGTAGAAGTGGGAGAGGGCCCCAAATATCAGAGTGAATCAAGTTAAAAGGAGCGAAAGAAAAAGAAGCACTGTTATTAAAGGATAAAGCCAGTTGTTTGGCAAGTTGACAAGACTAACAATCAAAGTGTTCATTAGGGACATAACCTAACACACTTTTAAAAAAAAGAAAATGTAAATGACCTAAGAAAACATGACCTAAATGGGAGTGCCAAAGTCCAAAAGATGAGGAAGTAACAGTAAAAAAAAAAAGTTGCACTAGTAATCGGAGTAGGAAGGTGAATATGAACGAGTTAAAACAAGCAACCATGTTTACGGCCTATCTCAAGAGTTTGTCCCATCCGCGGATCCTGCACAACACAGCCAGTAGGAGAGAAAAGAACAGTAAGACCAAGATCACATAATTGGCCAACAGAGATAAGATTGAGTGTGAGTTTAGGAATATAATAAGTATAAGGGAGTGCAAGAGTGGAAGTGGAAACATGACCAACATGACCGATAGACATACATGACCCATCAGCAGTATAAATGACAGAAAGAGCAGATACAAAAGATTTGGAAGAAAAAGCTATCAAGTCAAAAGTCATATGATTGCTACATCCAGAGTTAAAGAACCACGAAGAAATACCTGAAGTGGCAGACAAGGCAGTAGAGGAAGGAGTACCAGAGGTGGACATAAATTGTTGAAAGAGTGCATAACGATCACTGACATTGATCACAGAGGAGGAGGAGGAGAAGGGAACAATAGAATCCTCAGTAGTGATAGCAGTAGATTGAAAGTGAGAATCTCTTCGAGAAGGATGTTTGGGGCAATCAGAGAGAAAATGACCAAGGCTACACTGACGACAGTGCTTGCAGATCTGAATGGGACAGGTAAGTAGGCGATGGTCAGTGGCATGACCAAATGTACAAGCATCAGACCGGGAACCACCAGGAGCTGAAGAACCACGAGAATCACCCAAAGAGCCTCAAAATCGAGAGCTAGGCTTGAACAAGCTCGAATACATCAGTGAGAGTCATGAGAAATATAATCAGGCATTGCTGATCGCGGTAGAGGACAAACTGCGCAGCATCAGCAGAGCATGTCCAAGTAGGCTCAGACAGAGTTAACTGGTCCCAAAGAGTATATATAAGACCGAAAGGCATTGATAGGTTGCCAGATTCTTGTTTTAGACGATGTAGAGAAATCAGAAGTTGGTACTAATGAGCAAGATCGACAGTAGTGTAATAGTTGGCCAAGAAGGCCTAGATGGAGTGAGGTGTCTCAAAGTGTCTAAATTGGAGACTAATAGAAGGAATGGATGTATTCCGGAACCAGGTGATGATCTGATGATTCTTATTGTCCCATTCCTTAAGTTGTTTAGTGAATTCCGGAGCCGTTTCAGCTACACCTTTAATAGGTGCCTGAATATCTCCAGTGACATAGCACCAAAGTTTTCTCCTCTTGAAAAAACTGGATGTGGCTTGAGACTAAGGAATATAATTAGGACCCTCCAAAGTGAGAAGAATTGGTCTAAAGACCTCAGAATGTTCCATAGTTGAGAGATGTGAAATAACAGAAACCTAACAGTAGAGAATAGTAGTAGAAAAGCTTCCAAAGCAAGAGAGAAACAGCAGAAACAGAGCAGAACCAACAGAAATAGAGGCGGAAGTTGCCGAAAGTTTGCCGGAGGTTGGCCAGAAAGAAAGAAAAGAACCTTAGGAGTTCTGATGTGGAAGATCCCTCAAAGGGCAACCATAGAGCATACTTTCCCTTGGCCAGAGCGTCACCGGAAGGTGGTCGGAGGTTGGCTGAAAAGAAGGAAGAGAACATTAGAAGTTCTAATGTGGAAGATCCCTTGAAGGGCAACCACAGAGCATACTTTCCCTTGGCTCTGATACCATTTTAGAAAAGAGAGAGAGATATGTAAAAGAGAATGTATTGCATTGAGTAATTTGTTGTGTACAAATGAGTCTATTTATATTATAAGAGAGGAGAAGAAGAAGTCTATGCTAACCGATGTGGGATAGACAAACCTAACATTAACAAGAGAAAGATAAATATATACACTAACAACCTATTTGTGATGGAAGAAGAAGAAACTAAAAAACAAAACTGTGAAACCAAGCAAAACCCCGGTGAATCGCAGGACACTGAAATCCAAGAAGATCTTGATGGAAGAGGAAGATACCCAAAAATCAAACTGTGAAACCGATCCAAACCGTGCTTAAGCACTGCACAATGTGAAATCTAGCATAGTAAATTAAGCCCAAATGTGAAATCCAAAGGTTAGGGAGGAATATAGTTGTGATTGAGAGACAAAGACCAACTGGATTAATATTTTTCTGTTGAATAACGAAGGATTAGGTATAATGATAACTAAGATAAGGAATCCACTTTACTGTGCAGAAAAGATGAAAATTTGATCTCAAGCTTGAATGCGAAGGTTTAATATTCCAAGGTTTCATATTGCAGAATTATCAATGTCTTCCATGGTTGCTAAGCCTGGTTGTAAATCAATACATAAATGCCTTTAAACCTACAAAATCTATGTTGCTTTGCTAAGTCGAATGGAGTGATTCAAGAATGGTTGCAAAATCTATGCTGACTTGGAAGTACTTCTTCTAGGTATCACTCCATTTAGTTGCATGTCCTATTGGGAATCAAGACTTTGAGAAAAAGTTTGGTAACAACAATTTGAAGTTCCAAAGAAAACATAGAGAAGGAAATCTGCACAAATGTAAGACGTTGAATTTAAAATTAAACAATGAAAAATTATGCAAGTGTATTTGACATAAATAATTGAAATAGAGTAGCTGGAGGAAATGGATGAAGTGGCTAACCATGAATAATTATGCAACCTGGGAACATCACAAGCTCGTTAAAAAAACATGGACATTGCAATGACGAAGGTTTTTCTTAATTATGATGCTGATGACATAATGGAAAGTCAAAAGGAAAAAATAAACGCAAAAAGAAAGAGAAACTGAGCAATGTAAAATGTTAAGGTATATAACTATATGGAAAAAGTAATTGATAGCATCCTTAAAAAAAAAAAAAAAAAACAGAAACAGTGCAATCCCCTGTGAATATATTTTCTTGAAAAAAAATAGTAATTTCCAATAATCAAAATAGATGCTTGCTTAGTAGGCCAAATCACTCGCTACAATTAGATATACTGAAAACTAAGTTTAGAGAATACCTTCAATTGTAACAGTTTGTGGAAATGCAAGTCGTAGTCATAGGTCAGTCCAAAATCTTCTAATTAGTGTTTACTTCATAAAACTTAGCACAAAAATTATTAATGGCAATATATTTAGCCTCTACAGTTGAGAGGACCGCATAATTTTGTTTTTTACTGAACCAAGATACAAGCATATTTTAAGAAATTGGTATGAATCACTAGTACTTTTTCTCTCTAATTTGCTATAGTATAATCAACATTAGAATAGCCAAAAAGTTCAAATATTGTACCACTAGGATACCATAATTTAAGATAGTTAAAGATTCTTTTTACAACAATCATATGAGATTCCTTAGGATTAGATTGAAATCTAGCACACATACACACAGTAAACATAATATTGAGTTTGCTAGCAGTTAAGTAAAGTAAGAACTAATCATACTTCTATAAAGTTGTCAATAGGGGTACCTTGTTCATCAGCATCAATTTTTATTGAAGTACTCATGGGCATGCCAATTGGCTTTCGATTGTTCATATCAAACCTTTGGAGTAAGTCATTGATGTATTTGGTTTGATTGATAAAAATACCTTCCTTTGATTGTTTAATTTGAAGCCCAATAAAGAAAGCCAGTTTTCTCATCCTACTCATCTCAAATTTTCCTTGCATGCACTCAACAAACTCTTTGCACATTTTTTCATTAGTAGAGCCAAAGATGATCATCAACATATATTTGAATAATAAGCATATCATGGCCTTTGGTTTTGATGAAAAGAGTGGTATCTACTTTTTCTTGAAAAATCATTTTCAATAAAAAAAAAATTTTGCTAAGTCTCTTATACCATGCCCTAGGTGCTTGCTTCAAACCATACAAAGCCTTGGTCAATTTGAAAACATGGTCTGGATGTCTTTTATTTTCAAAACCTGATTGTTGTTCAACATAAACTTTTTCACTGATAAAACCATTTAGAAAAGCATTTTTAACATCCATTTGGTAAAATTTAAAAATTTAAAAACATCCAAAAGCAAGTAGCATTCTAATAGCTTCTAGTTTAGCAACTGGTGCAAAAATTTTATCATAGTCTATGCCTTCTTCCTTATTGTAACCTTGAGCAACTAGTCTGACTTTATTTCTAATCACAGTACCTGACTCATCCATCTTGTCTTTATGGCTTTGGGTATCAAAAGTTACTGTTTTATCTTAGACTCGCAATTAGTTGTTCAATGGAGGAAATATTTTCCTTATTGACATGCTTAGGTGAATGGTCAAGTCTAGTGCCAAATTGTTGAGAATTGGCTACCATATTTGCAATCAAGTTTCTCGCGGCATTGGAAGTTTTATCCACCAAAGCTCCTCCACTAGTAGCATCAATCATGCTCCTATCAGTGGGCAAAAGGCCCTCATAAAAATACTGGATAAGAAGTTGCTCACTAATTTGATGATGGGGACAGCTTACACATAATTTCTTGAAACGTTCTCAATATTCATGTAGGGACTCTCTATTATGTTGTCTTACACCACATATTTCTTTTCAAATGATGGCCGCCCTTGAAGCTGGGAAATATTTTTTCAAAAAAATATTTTCATCTCGTTCCATGTGGTAATACTTCTGGAGGGTAGATAGTAGAGCCAATCCTTCAAAGAGAACGAAAAGGCTCTTAATTTAATTTGCTCTTCAGTTACCCCCGTAGGTTTCATACTCGTGCATACAATATGAAACTCCTTTAGATGCTTATGACGATCTTCACCTGCAAGACCATGAAAAGTGGGCAAGAGATGTATGAGTCCAGATTTTAATTCAAAAGTAGTAGTAACATCTAAAGTAGGAAATGTTATGCATAAGGGTTGTTGATTCAGATCAGGGGCTGCAAGCTCTTTCAAAGTTTGATTTCCAGCCGTGAGTTCCTCCTTTCCTAAATCAGAATCGCCAGCAAATAGGGAATCAAGAGTTGGATCGTTCTCTACAAAATTTCTCCGAGCTTCCCTTCTTGACCTGTGCAAGGTTCTCTCTATTTCTGGATCGTACTGCAAATCATTTTGATTAAAAGATCAAGTTACAATCATAAACAATCAAGGAAACTCTAACCAACCCTGAAAAACAATTCAAGAAGAATCTAGAGTAATGAAAAAAATTAAAATGCTTTTTTTGTTTTACAATGAAATAAGGATCACAAGAACCACAAAAATCAACTAGAATCACTCCTCGGCAACGGTGCCAAAATTTGGTGTGCTGTCTCGGGTACCCAAAATAAAATCGATACCCAAAACAACAAATATGTAGTAGTGCGAGTAAGGATCGTTCCCACGAAGAGTGTCTAGTCTAGTCTTATGCTATGTGAACAAGGAGGGGGGGGGGGGGTTTGGGTATAATGAAAGCTATTTTAATAATAACAACTACGAAACAATTTAGATTAAAGTGTCGAAATCAATCAAAAAAACAAACCTTGGTCTGAGTCAATATCCACCATCGGAATTTTCAATTCACACATTGAATATTCACCGTCGGAATTGTTTCCCTCTCTCTCCTTAATTGTAGTTAATTAGAAAACAAGCGATCTTATTAACCCTAACTATTAAACAACCCAGGATAAGTACTCAAGGTTTAATCTAGTAGCTGCCTTAAGAATTAGAGAGATCGATGAAGCTAAACAACACAAGAACAAGCGATTGCATTTAATTTAGTCAAACGTTCTTCCTAAGATATAATAATTCCTGACGCAGCAAATCATTAAATCTTAGTTGCTTCAAAAATCAGAGGAATCAAACAATTACGGCTTTGATATCTAGCCCAGCAGTAGATTGCAACGAATAATAAACTAGTAGGCCTCCTAGTGATTAAACAAGACAATCATGAAAATAGGCACAGACGAACATCCGATACTCAAAGCATAAATCGAATAAGAAAACAAATTAGATCTCACAGTTTATTGTTAATTTTGAGGCTTCTGTTTCCTCCGACCAAGATTCAAAGTTTAGCCACGTAGGGCCATTAAGAAAACTCAAAGAAGAAGTTACAGAAAAAGAAACGTATGTTTTTTGCTACTCTTTTCCTCCTCAAATAATATGAAAAATGCTCACCCTAAAAACAAAACAATCCCAGCTTTTATAGGCTTTTGAAAATCTGTAGGTTTGCACAACCGTTCGAACGCATCGGACCACAATTTGAACGGTGCATCGAACACACTTCGAACAGGAAATTTGCTTTCTGTATTTTTCAAACGCACTTCGAACTTGAATTTGGCGTGAATTCGTTTGACGTACTGTTCGAATGCATATGCAACCGTGCGAATGCCCTTTTGGAACATTCGAACATTGCTTCCAATTTAGCATGAATTTGGCCCTTTTAAGCTAGGATTATCTTCCTTGGCATTCCATAGCACCCTAAATCAAAATATAAGAATAATGAGCATATTTAGGCACTAAACAACTATAAAAGACTAAACATTAAGGGAGAAAAATATGACATTTGCATTCTCATCACACCCCCACCCATACTACGAGTGTCATGGGTTCGATTCACACTTCCACTCTCTATGGCTTTGGCCCTCCAATTATAAAAAAGAACTAATGAAGAAAGGTTTATGTTTCCATCTTTATTTTGGTTCTTATGAGCATCCAATATTTAACAATAGATGTTTATATTCGTTTTCTTCATTTTATGGACATGTTCTTGGACTTAAAAGGTGTTTGGTTGGTCTAATTGTTGATTTGTTCATTGGTCTTTGGCTTCTTTCTTTATCTTGGTTTTGGGTAGTGTTAGGAAAATTAGTCCATTTTGTGCCTCGTAAAAAGTGTATTATTTTTTTTTGGGGCTAATTAGAGAGTTTTGAGCGGGCTACAACCTATGTAAAAACAAATGCAAACCAAGGCCAGAGCAAATGCAAAACAAGCTCAAAGCAAAGTGCAAAAGGTGGAGAATTAAGGCAACACAAGACAAACGGCGCCATGATGCCCCTAGGGGTGCACTGGCGCCTTTAGCAAGCAAGACAGACTCCTCCAAAGGTGGTGGACCACGCCATGGTACCTTACTGGCGTAGTGTTGGCGCTACCCCTCCAGTGTAGTGTGCTAGTAGGCACACCTATAGTGCGCACTAGCATGCCCCTACCTCAACAAGTGACCTTTAGCTCCAAAGAAGGGCGCCACTAGGCGTGCCCAACCGCGCACTGATGTGGTATGTTAGTTTTACCAAGATCTATTTTTTCAGACCTTGAGCAGCGCACCAAAAAACAAAAATCAGCTTTAGCCACCTTATGAACTTGTGGGAGTCATTTTAGCTGGTCTTCCACTTTACAAGAAACCTCCTTTACATCATTTACAAGCATCAATCAATCGCACAACTTGTCCACACACTGGAGAGAGATTGAGATCTAAGGAAGAGGGGTGCTTAAGTCTTCTTCTTAAGCCAACAAGTGCTTACAAGCTCGAACTGTGACTCTCCACCATATTTCCTTTGATTCTATACAAGAGATTTAGGTGGCTTTTGTGCGCTGCCTTCCATTTTAGAGTCTCCTACTTCTCCTTCTTCATTTGTAAAGAGCATACATGTTCTAAGGAGACTCCCTACTATATTCCCCTCCATGCCATTAAAGAGAAAAGAGTAGCTTGTGGTGATTCAAGCTACTAGATCGAAGAGTTTCATTGTGGACTCGGTGGAGAACAAGTACTAGAACGTGTTCATGGATTCAGATGGTGTACAAGCTGTAGTTTTCAATCCTAGTTATGGATTCAACGGTATAAAAGGGTTGTAAGGCATTCTTATACTTTGTTCCTCATATAATGCTTGGTTGGAGCTAGACTAGGTCCCGTGGTTTTCTCCCACAAGGGTTTCTATGCTAAAATCTTGTGTATTTATGGTGTTTGCTTTACTTTTAGTTTATGGTTTGGTTTAGATTAATTTTCTCTAACATTTGTTAAAAACGAGTATAGACCAATTCAGCCCCCTCTAAGTCCATTGTTGATGAGCTAATCCATATTACTAGAACACTTGGTTTCTTAGTTGGTATCAAAGCAGTACATTCTCAACATCATTTTTAAAACTATTTTTCTTGAGTGAGGTCTGGAAAGTGCTTTTAGTAACATGGATGTACCTAAAGAGTGTGGTTTTACTGTTGGACCTCATTTGTTTGATGGCCCAAAATTTTTGTATTGGAAAGCTAGAATGTGTGCTTTTTTGAAGTCTATTGATGAAAGAGTTTGGCTTAGTGCTTTACAAGGTTGGACTTCTCCAACTAAGCTTGTTCAAAATGTGAGTTTTGCAAAACCAGTATTCGAATGGGATAAAACTAAATTAGAAGAGAGCGGATGGAATAGTAAGACTATGAATGTTATCTTTAACAGTGACACACTTGAAAAATTTCGTCGTATTTCAAAGTGTGAGATTGCTAAAGAAGCATGGGATATACTAGAGATCACTCATGAAGGCACTAGTGTTGTTAAAGTTTCAAAACTTCAAAAGTTAACCACAAATTTTGAAACTCTCTGAATGGAAGACAATGAAACATTTGATGCTTTTTTAATCAAACTGAGTGACATAGTAAATTCCAGCTATAATCTTGGAAAGAAAATTTCTGACTCCAAAATTGTTAGAAAAATTCTGAGATATCTTCCAAAACGGTTTCAGCCCAAGGTTACCGCCATCGAAGAGAGCAAAGATATTGACGCTTTCAAAGTTGAGGAGGTTATTGGTTTCCTTCAAACTTATAAGTAAATTTGAAATAAAACAAGAGAACCAACAAGAGCATGGCTCTCAAGTTCGTTAAGGAAGATCTTGAGAATACTAGTAAGGAAGAACTAGATTTTGACCAAGATGAGATGACATTGTTTGCTAAATAGTTTAGGAAGTTTCCTAGAAATAGGAAGAACAATACTTTAATGTCTGGTAAGAAAAACCAAGGTAAGGTAGATGTCAAACCAAATCCTTTTCAAATCAATGACAAAAAGGCTTCTAAGTCTCAGCAAACCAGGACAATTCAATGCTATGAATGTTAAGGTAATGGTCACATTGCTCAAGAATGCCCAAACAAGAAAAAAAAAAAAAAAAAAGAATAGAGTGATGACTTTCACTTAGGATGACACTGTCTCTAAAGAATCTGAGGAATCTTCTTCTGAGGAAGAAACTTGTAACTTTACTGCTTTTGTTTCATCTATGCATGAATCTACTAAATCTTCTTTATCCTCATAGGTTTTTGTTAATGATGTTTTAGAAACTAATAATGAACAGGAAAGAGAAGATGCTTTAAGTGACTCTGAAAATAAAAACTCAGATATTCATCAAGCATACAATGAGGTGTATGATGAATGCATGAAACTAAAAGACTACAAGTTGAATATGACAGTCAAGTACAAAACCATTCAAAAAGAAATAGACTTGTTGAAGCAAGAAGTAGCTAAAGTTTTCACCAAATTGAATCAGTTTCAAACTGAATGGGAGATTTTTTATAACAAGCTTTATGAAGCTGAAAAAGAGTTGCAAGAAAATGATGAATCTAAGGTGAAATTGAAAGAAAATGTGTTCTGCTTGGAAAAAGAGCTGGCTGTTGTCAATGCTACCTTCAAAAGATAAATTGGTGTAACTGAAAAGTTGGAGCATATGATTAACATCTAGAAGAACTCATACGATAGAACTGGTATAGGGTTTGAGGAGGCTCCTTCCTCATACAATGCAGTCAAGGAACCAAAATTTGTGCCTTCGACCTCACAAACCATTGATGAATTCAAGTCAATTTCAAATAAGGAATTTTTGAAGAATTGGCGATCTTCAAAGTGTCAACCTCAAAAGCGCAAGGTAAGTTAACCAAAGGAAAATGAAATGCCCTATTAGGGAAATACTCAACCTTTTCCATTACCTTTTGTACCTATATATCATCATCGCGGAATTAGACTAGATATTAGGCCAGATTGCTTTAAAAGGTTCCCCACCCCAAGGATGAAAGTTCAATTTGTGTATCAAAAATGGATTTTATAACAATTGTTTTCAAGTCCTGACTGAAGATTATCAAAGACCATATCCAAACTTTTAAAAGTCCTTTCAGAATTATCAACCATGGACAAGATATTTTTCTAGAAAAAACCATTTTGATGATCAAGCTCAATACTTTCAACCTAAGTTTTTTGAAAAAAAATATTAAGTCAAGAACAAAACCCCTATGGGTTAGAAAGCATAAGCTAAACTGTTATGTTGCACACACAGTATTAAAAGCTCATGACTTGAACATGTGGTATCTTGATAGTAGTTGCTTATGTGTGGTAATAGGTCATGGTTCACTTCACTTATTGAATTTGATGGTGGCAATGTAAGATTTGGAGATGGGATTACCTTAAAAGTCATTAGTAAGGGTACTATTGAAAGTCTTGGAATTCCTCAGTTAAATGAAGTTTTATATGTTGATGGATTGAAAGCAAATCTAATTAGTATAAGTCAAATGTGTGACAACAAATATTGAGTTTTTTTTTTCAAAATTAAAATGTTCTATATTAAATAAAAAGGGTATTTGTGTCACCTCAGATAATTGTTATGCTATTATGCCTTCAAATGAGGTTACATGTCATTAGAACAAGATTAGTGAAGTAGAGCTATGGCATGAAAGATAAGGCCACATTAATTACAGAAACATATCAAAATGTGTGGACCAGGTCGGTTAGGAAAACATATTCGAACTTCTTATAAGAAATCCAAACATCTTGCAACTAAAAGTCCATTAAAACTTATTCATATGGACCTTATGGGACTAACTTGGATTGAAAGCATTGGAGGTAAGAAATATATTTTTGTAGTTGTGGATTTACTCTAGGTTTACTTGGGTTAGTTATATTAGAGAGAAGTCTGACACATTCTCTGTGTTTAAGTCTTTGTGTACCAGGTTGCAGAAGGAGAAAAACACAATTATTGGATGCATTATTCGAATTGATCATGAGAAAGAATTTGAAAACTCTGAATATGCTAACTTTTATGATGAACAGAGAATTAGGCATGAGTTTTCGGCTCCTAAGACACCATAACAAAATGGTGTTGTTGAAAGAAAGAATCATGTTATTTAAGAAATGGCACGAGTGATGCTGCATAGCAAATCTGTGCCACTCAAATTTTAGGTTGAAGTAGTTAAGACTGCTTTCTATGTGATTAACAACGTTTATTTAAGTTCAGGATCAAAGCAAACTCCATATGAGATTTAGAATGGTAAAAAGCCAAATGTGAAATATTTTTGAGTTTTCAAAAGTACATGTTACATCCTAAGGGATCGAGAACATTTGAAAAAAATTTGACTCTCGAAGCGATGAAGGAATATTTCTTGGCTATTCCATTAACAGTTATGCTTATCGTGGCTATTCCATTAACAATGGTGCTTATCGTGGCTATTCCATTAACAGTCGTACTTATCAAATTTACAATTTAAATACTTTAACTATTATAGAATTAGCTAATGTGGTGGTTGATGATTCAAGTTCACATAATGCTGAAAAGAATGATGAAGAACTAAATGTTCTTATATAACCTTTCGGTGAACAAGTCGAGACGGATAAAAGAAAAATTTTGGAATAAGTTGAAGAAGATCAACATGTTGAAACATCAGCTACACCTGTTGAAACTCCAAAGGAAAAGGAACCTTCTGTCATGTCAAGTTGCATTATCGAGTCACACAAGTCATAGGTGATGTGACAAGCAGAATGAAGACGAGGCATCAAATAAGAAATGAGGTAAACTTTACTTGTTATACTTCAGATTTTGAACCAAAAAAAGTTAAAGATGCCTTGTCTTATGAAAATTGGGTGAATGCTATACAATAAGAATTGGAACAGTTTGTTAAAAATAATATTTGGTTTCTTGTTCCAAGGCCTAAGAATACAAATGTGATTGATACCAAATGGACTTTTAAAAATAAAACTGATGAATATGGTTTTATGGTTAGGAATAAGGCAAGACTTGTAGCAATAGGATACACTCAAGTTAAAGGAATTGATGTTGATAAAACTTTTGCACCCATAGCTAGACTTGAATCTATCAAAATACTTTTATCCATTGCTTGCTACTTGCAATTCAAATTGTTTCAAATAGATGTGAAAGGTGCTTTTCTAAATGGTTTCTTGCAAGAAGAGGCGTTTGTTGAACAACCTAAAATATTTGAGGATCCACATTTTTCAAACCATGTTTTCAAGTTGAAAAAGACTCTCTATGGTTTGAAACAAGTCCCCCCTGAGCATAGTATGAAAGGCTTACTTCATTTCTCTTGAAAAATGATTTTTTGATAGAGGGAGTACATAAAACACTTTTTATCAAAAGGCAAGAAAAATATATCTTGATTGCTCAAATCTATGTTGATGACATTGTTTTTCTTTTCTTTTTTTTCTACATTTGACTCACTTTCTCAATATTTTGCTATGTGCATGAGTTCTGAATTTGAGATGAGCATGGTTAGTCAGTTGAATTATTTTCTAGGCCTTCAAATCAAACAACTAAATTCTAGAATTTTTATATCACAATCTAAGTATGCCAAGGATCTAGTTAATAAATTTGGTTTGTCCTCAACAAAGCATGGTAGGACTCCTATGAGTACTAGTACAAACTTCAGCAAGGATGAAAAAGGTAAAGAAGTTGATCATACCTTATTCGAAGCATGATTGGAAGCTTGCTATATTTAATTGCTAGTAGATCGAATATTGCTTTTAGCATTGGTGTTTGTGCTATATTTCAATCATGTCCAAAAGAGTCACATTTGAATGCTGTCAAGAGAGTCACTGCGTATGTGAATGGAACTCTGAGATATGGGATTTGGTTTACATTAGATACTAATGCTAACCTTGTCAGTTTCTCGGATGCCGATTGTACATGTTGTGCAAATGATAGGAAAGCACCTCCAGCTGGTGTTTTGACATAGGGAACAACCTAGTCGCTTGGCATAGCAAAAAGCAAAATGCCATTTGCTTGTCGGTAATTATTGTACACAACTACTTTGGATTAAACAAATGTTGGCAGACTATGATTTTGATCAAGGTACCATTACTTTGTTTTGTGATTACACGAGTGCGATAACATTTGAAAGAATCCTATTCAACACTCGTGTACCAAACATATTGACATCCGTCATCTCTTAAGTATGTTCATACGGATCACCAAAATGTCAATCTTTTCACAAAACCTTTATGCTCTTAGAATAGAAAATCTTAGAAAAGCTATAGGGGTTAGTCTTCTAGAGTGATTTTGTGCCTCTCCATCATGTATATATGTATATTTTCTTATCTTCCATAAAAATTAAAAAAAAATTGTTGTTCTTGTCTTGTGTTTACAGTTTTGATTTATCTATATTAGACTTCATCTGATAGAATCAAACTACATGTTCAGGGAAAAAGTTCTTTATTCATTCCAAGTATGAATTGATTATCTTGTATGTACGAGTGATGATTTCCATTGAAGAATTGACTCATTTATGCAAGATTTTTGAGAAGAAACAAGTTGAGTCTAAAATTGTTTTGATGTGTATTTGTTTCATTTGAATTCCGTGAGTATCGTGTATGAAAAGACCTAGGATTGCATATCTTTTCTAGGGTTTATGTTCTTAAATGCCTTGCCTTGCTCTTGTGCCTTCACAAAGCAAAAGATTAATCTTGAGTGAGCTATTTATTCAAAAAGAAAAGTATTACTACAAATTCAAAAGAAATTCAATGCAGTCTTGACCAAGGAAAAGGCTACCTATAAGTATAGAGTGAAAACTACTATAGACATTAATCAAAATATACAACTTGATTTGAAGCGTCATAGAGAAGGCTACTTTGCTCACTAGAGTGAAAGCCTCCTTCGGACTCAAAAGAGAAAGCTCTTAAGTGACGGTGTGCATTTGAGGGGGAGTCTTTGCATTTTTGAATGCTAAGCTTTATTGGTTTTAATCGTTTTGATTTTCATATTAAATGATATATCTTATGAGTTCTTTATTCAAGTATTCAAATTGTGTTTTTGTTCTTAAAGGTTTATCTTGTTATTCTTGATGCTCACACACTCACTTTGTCAGTTCGTTATGACCATCATCATCTTGTTGAACACTTGATATGATCTTCATCTTGAACATGTCTTCATGAACTTGAAAAAAAAAAAAAAAATTCATGGGTGTTTGAGCACTTGATGCATGAGCTTGTTTTATAGATTTCTCAAAAGTTGTGATTTTCAAGTCATTTGTTTTTACTTATTTTATATCCAAATATGTTTTTTTAACCAAAAAAAATGTTCTTTGAATATCTTTTATTTTTCATATAATTAAAAAAAAAATAGGGTGGATCGTGCTATGGCGCAGTTTAGCTGCGCATTGGTGCGCTACTGCTAGTGGGGATTGAACATTTTTATTTTATGTTTTCCCGCTTGAGCACTCTCTCTCTCTCTCTCTCTCTCTCTCTCTCTCTCTACTCTCATGCGCGAAACTGAGCTAGGGCGTACTCCTAGCGTAATTTCTACTGAGGAATCTTTCTTTTCTCCTAATCTTATGGTAAGATCTCTCTCCTCTCCCGTGTCTTATCTTCCATTTCATCCTAGGGTTTTGATTTCTTCACCTAGGGTTTCTCATAAGTTAGGATTATTCAATTTTCATTTCTTTTTCTCTTTGTCTTGCTTACTCTTGTTGTGCAATGGCTGAAACTTCTCAAAAAGGATTACAAAATCTTACCAAAAGGCCTCCAACTCTAAACTTTGAGCGGTTCAAAACCTCCGCCTTCAAAGATCACTTTGTTTTGTTTGAGACTCGAACGGTTTTGGTTGAACGTTTAATCATCGTACTATCTCATCCTTCTCTGGCTAATTCTTTTTCGTCTCACACCTTTGAGACCCGCGGATGGGAAAACATGCTTTATGCCCAAGATCATGCTATCTCTAATCTAATTCGTCAGTTTTATTGTCATATTACCTCTGTGCTCGACACTCCAACTGTCTTCACTTCCTATGCTTGTGACATTGATTTCACCATCTCCGTTGATGACATTGCTAGAATCTTCCACATTCCTCAAGTGATGAACCCACAATATCCTAATGCCCTTCCCACAAATTTTCTTACCTATCGTGATCTTTAGGCATTGATTTCTGGTGACGCCTATCTTCAAAGTTCAGTACCACTCCCGCTTCTTTTCTTACTCATGAGTATAAACTCCTCAACCACATTTTACCTGCCAACTTCCTTCCTTAGGATCATCACTCCACACTTAGCAAAGACCGAAGCACGTTATTGTTTGCCATAGGCAACAATAACACGATTGATCTTTCGATTCTCATCTTTGATTACATCATGCATGCTGCCAAGTCCAAGCCTAGCACTCTAACTCTCCTATAAGGCCTTGTACTGATCCATTTTCTCCAACACTCTAGGTGTGCACGTATCCAAAATGAGTAGGTTCAGTTGCCTCCTCCTGATACTAATGAACATACTCTCAGTCGGAGTGAGTTTCATGTGCTTAACCATCCTCATCCACCCCTTGCTCTTCAGCCTCCTACTCTACCCCTGCTGCTGCTACAGTTGGAGCTGTCGGTGGTGTTGATTTTGGGCTGGTTCTTGCAACTATTGCAAATCTTAAGACTTCAGTTCATGCTGAGCTAGATGTTGTTCACACTAATCTTGAGTATCTATCTCATTGTGTTGATGATGTGACTGATCTAGTTGATAGCATGCGATGTGACCTTGATACATCTCTGGCATATGTTCATTGGTTTACCGCTCATCGGTTCCCTAATGTATTTTATGCCAAAAAGGGGGAGATATTGCATGTTGTTAGTCTTGTGTTAGTTGTGTAAGTTTTGATGTTATTGTTTAGTCTTGCACTATCTTGGTCTTTGTCTTGTGTTTAGAGTCTCGTGTTAGCCTTAAGTTGGTCGTCTTGGGAAGATATGGCCAAGGCTAGTTGTTCTGTGTGTTGTTAAGTCTAGTCTCGTGTTAGTCTTGATTAGTTGGGAAGTTATGTCATCTTTTGATATATCTATGTAATGTTTTGCCTTGCTTATAATGAACACAGTGAATGGATGGTATTTTGTTTCATGTTGCTTTGTTGATGTCTATTTGCTTGTCCTTTATCTTAGAAGCTTTAGTAATGCATATGTTTGGGGGGGGGGGGGGGGGGGGGGGGGGGGGGGGGGGGGGGGGGGGGGAGTTTTTATAAGTTGCTTGTTATACGCTTTCGCTTGGTCTTGTGCTAAATTTTGGGTGCAGGTGAATTGAGTTTTCTTTGAAGCTTGGAGCTTGGCCCTCGTTAATGTTTATTTTGGGGTTGTGAGTGATTTTAATATAATCTTTGGGTTATGTCACAAAACAGCCAAATGGGGAGATTGTTAAGAAATTGGTTCATTTTGTGCCTTGTAAATTGTGTGTGTGTGTGTGTGTGTGTTTTTTTATTTATTTATTTATAATTAGAAAGTTTTGAGTGAGTTGGAACCTATATAAAAACAAGGGCAAATCAAGGCCAAAGCAAGTGCAAAACAAGCTCAAAGCAAAGTGCAAAAGGTGGAGAATCAAGGCAGCCTAAGGCAGACCGCGCCATGATGCCCCAAGGTGCGCACTAGCACCCTTAGCAAGTAAGGCAGACTCCTCCAAAGGTAGTGGACTGTGCCATGGCACCTTACTATCGCAATGCTGGCATGACCCCTCCAGTGTAGTGCGCCTGTAGGCACACTTACAACGCGCCAGTGCCTTAACAAGTGACCTCTAGCTCTAGAGAAGGGCGCCAATAGGCATGCCTAACCATACACTGGCGCAGTATGGTGGTTTTGCTTGAATCTATTTTTTCAAACCTCAAACAGTGCACCAAAAAAGGAAAAATCAGCTTTAGCCACCTTGGGAATTCATGGGAGTCATTTTAGCAGGCCTTCCACTCTACAAGAAACCTCCTTTACATCATTTACAAGCATCAATCAATCGCACAACTTGTCCACACACTGGAGAAAGACTGAGATCTAAGGAAGAGGGGTGCTTGAGTCTTCTTCTTGAGCCAACAAGTGCTTGTAAGCTTAAAGTGTGACTCTCCACCATATTTCCTTCGATTCTATATAAGAGATTCAAGTGGTTTTTGTGAGTTTCCTTCCATTTTAGAGTCTCCTACTTCTCCTTCTTCATTTGTAAAAAGCTTACATGTTCTAAGGAGACTCTCTACCATATTCCTCTCCATGCCATTGAAGAGAAAAGAGTAGCTTGTGGTGATTCAAGCTACTAGATTGAAGAGTTTCATCGTGGACTCGGTGGAGAACCAAGTGCTGGAACGTGTTCATGGATTCAAATGGTGTACAAGTTGCAGTTTTTAATCCTAGATGTGGATTTAATGGTGTAAAAGGGGTTGTAAGGTATTCTTATACTTTGTTCCTCATATAGTGCTTGGTTGGAGCTGGACTAGGTCCCGTGGTTTTCTCTTGCAAGGTTTTCCACGCTAAAAATCTTGTGTTTTGATGGTTGCTTGCTTTACTTTCAATTTGTGGTTTGGTTTAGATTAATCTTCTCTAACACTTGTTAAAAATGAGTAGAGACCTATTCACCCCCCCTCTAGGTCCATTGCTGATGAGCTAATCCATATTACTAGAACACTTGGTTTCTCAAGTAGTTGTACACACTTCAGGAAATTACAGAAGTCTAAGGCAATGTAAGATAAACAAAGAGAACTAGGAAGCATTTCCATGGGGTATGTCTCTTTCTCTAGTTTAAATGTTATGTTGTAGCCTATGCGCATATATGTGCATACTAATTAGCAAAGGATAGTGTTGGATCAACAGTCATAATGGTGCTAAAAAATTTTCCCCGTTGCCTATGCTTTCATTTTATTTAACTTATATACAACTTGGAAAATGCCATTCTTACATAGTTTTGTATAGAATTTTGGATTAGAATGATTTGATAGTGGCGGTTTTTTAATTAAAAGCTATTACAGTGGGTGTTTTATTTTGGAGTTAAGAGCTCTCATTTAGACACATCATTTTATATGAATATTCAGTTTGTATAGTGTTAGGTTTTTTAGTATTGGCTAATTCCGTGGACAAAAACAATTTGCTTATAATCTTATTTCAAGTAGTATTTAGGTCAAATAAGTCTAAGATTCAAATTCAAACTGCAACAATACAAGATGTCCAAGCTGCATACAAGCCTTTAAATCTTGTAGAGCTAAAATTTTAAAAGGTCATATCTCCATACTCAGGTGTCTGTTTAAGCTCCATAATATATGGATTCTATGTAACTTTTCGAGAGCAACCTGAATATATCTTTCGATCAAGCGAATTGTTGATGGATCAAGTGAAAGAGATCAAGCAAATTGTTGATGGATCAAGCGAAAGGTACTTTGCTCAAGTGAACCGAAAGTTGGCTCGAGCCAACTTTGTTTGCAGGTTAAGTTTGGACATTCAGAGAGCAGAGAGCATCACTCAAAGTTGGCTCGAGCCATATGGCAGGTTCAGTCCGAAAAGAAGTCCAGACTAAACTTGTTGCACAACTTAGGACTCTCAAGCCAAATATGAACCATGCAATGGAGAGGGTGATCTGACCTATATTTCAGGAGCAGAAAGAGCTATAGAAAATACTGTAGTTGTACATATTGGAAAGAGCTCTGAGTGGTAGATATACAAGGATATAGAACTCTATACATGGAGATACATTGTGAGACACATAGATACACAATGAATGGTGAGGAACTAGATAGATGGATCTTTGAGCATATAGATCATCTTCACTATTGTTCTTGATTTGAAGAACAAAGCAGAGATATCGTCTTGGTGAATTCCAAGGATGAAGAAGAGCATCGTGGTGATTTAGTGTCAGAGTCAATAGCTGAGGGAACAGAAAATTAAGGAGTCGAATAAGAGAACTTTAACAGTAGTTTGTGGGGATTCTAACGCCATCGTGGAGTTTTGGTGTTTGGTTGTAAGTGTGTCTCGTGTAAACTGTTCATATAGTGCTTAGCTTGCTGGACATGGTTTTTTTACGAGTTCGATTTTCATATGAAATTCTGTGTCTTGTTCTTTACTACTTTTGTGTTTATATACATGGTGATGAATGTTTGAATGAATGCATAGTAAATAAGAAGAACTAGAGTTAGTTTTAAATAGATCAAAGCACACCCTCAAGGCTAGTAAATCCAAGAATTAGGAATTTTCATATAGCATCCCATACATGCATCTTAGAGGAAGTAGAAAGTTTGAACCATTGTATAGATATCCATTGTATTGATTTAATCCTGGACTTGTACTCTTGTGTTCAGCTTGATCCTGCATTTGGTTGCACAAAAAAGGTTGTAAGAAGCAATCAGAGAGGGTCTTTTATCACGTATACCCGAGATTAAGTTATTAAGAGGGAGATGAAATAAGCAATCCAAGAATTTGTTATTAGAGACCACATTACAAAATTACCCTCAGACAGTCTTGGGATTAATTATCCCCTTATTTCATCATGTGAAAGAAATGTGCCCTAATTTAATGGGAAAATTTTAACTTCTCTCTAATTATTCAATGTAAGAGAGCACAAAATAGCTCCATACAGAATCATGTGTTTGGGAGGAAATCAAGGGCAATAACAAAGCTGTAGTGCGTCAAAACAATGTACATTGATCTAGAGTAATATTAACACAGCAAAAAATTAAAAAAAATGATTTAAAGTAATATTACAAAAATTTTAAAGTCACTTTTCACGAGGAGAGGGGTTAGACCAAGTGGTAGTGACGCCCCTACCCATGATTGAGGTAATGGATTCGACTCATCTTCCCTTCCCCTAGGGCTATAACCCTCCAATGTATCCAAAAAAAAAAAGAGTCAATTTTCTTCAGTGTTCGAATAAATTATAATTCATCATTGCATTTTGTGCGTTAGTTTTCAGCCAGCATGGATTAATGACTACATATGAGCCGTTGCGAGTTTTTGGAAGGCTCTTTGGAAAAGTGGATGAGGGAAACTCACGATTATGCACTGGGATCCCATAATGTCTGGAAAAGGAGTGAAGTGCAATATAAGTAGCCTTGACACTATACTTGATATTAAGCATTTTGAAGTCGTGCATAACAAAACTTAAAATAGACAATATTGTATCATGTATGTATATTCTGGATCATGACAAGCTTGTTTGGACGGTAAGACAATAAGAGCGGGATTTGTAGAAAGTGAGACAAAAAAAATGTTATGGAGGGGTATAAGAAAATCTTTTTATACTAAGTATTAATAGATACCTCTAATATATTTATATATACATATCTAAAATTTCGGAATTAAAGGGTCATTTTGTCATGAATAAGGAAGTTAAATTCTTTATTTAAGAAAATTAAGCAAGATTGTGAATTTTAATCCAGTAAATAAACAAATATATTAACTTGCATTTTTTAAAGGGATTTTCCTAATCTAGTACAGAAATTTCAAAAATTACCAATGCAGTATCATTAAACTTTTCTCTTTTTTATGGACAAAAGTGCCCAACCCGATTTAATAAGAAGGCCACCGTTTTCATCTCTTCTCATTCTGTCTTCTTCTCAATAGGTAATGAGCAGTCCCCCATCCACCATGGGTGAATCGCTCTCAAAGATGATGTGAATTTGAGGTTCCCCACAAGAGAACGAGTATTGCGATTGAAGTATAAACTGGTAGTGTCCGGTATCGTTCTCTCCCAAGGGACCAAACCAAATATAGGCGTCACATTGGTAAACAACCAACAATTTGATTTGAATTAGAAATTCACTTAAGTAAATTAAAGCTATCTACAAAAAAGACCGAAAATGTGTTGATGATGAGAGAGTTGTAATTAAAAATTTGACTAATCACACTAAGAATGAAGAACAATTCTATCTAAATTTGAAAACAATTAATGGAAAGCTTGGATACAATTGCTTCAATCCACCAATTCTCTACAAGGTCTTCAATGGAGATTTGTATAATTCAAGTCAAGGCTCACTCCATGGATCCTTGACTCAGAGGATTTCGATAATAGAAAATCAAATTCATGTTCAATTGTAGGAATCACAGAGACAAACCTTCAATTGTGCAATTCTTATACCAATTAGATGATTGTGCATAGCAATTACCAACATATATTATGAATCTAAGTGTTCTATGGATCTACAACTCAATTGAAATGAATTTGAAGAAAATATAAGATAGATCATTGAAGTTCTTTTACCTTCATCGAAACCCTTGAAGATCCTTGGTAGATCTCCATAATTACATCCAAGAGATGCTTAGCTACTTGAATCCATAAGGTAGAATGTAGAGAATTGCAAATCTATCATTAATTGGAGCAGAAATTGACGTTTGCTTACAAGAAAAGTAGAAGAAAATGAAACAAAATACAAAGGAAACTAACTTTCTCTCTCTAAAATTCATACTAACTGTAATCTGATGTAAAATGGTAATAGATACAGAAAATTCCATCACTTTCTGAAGATATAGTAGTGAAAACTAAGTAGGAAGTGTCGGTACCGTACGTACAGTATTGTTCACCGTACGAATGATGAACATACTGTACATATGGTGGACCTTACTCTAAATCAACCTTTCTAAATCTTGCAAAACTTTTGCAAGCGTACATACGATACTTCCAACCGTACATACAGTCAACACAAATTTTTTGCTCTAAGTCTCCTCTTCTTTACTCAAAACCTGCAAAATACCCACAAACACTTATTAGAATAATTATTATACTAAATTGAGGCATATGTACACCCTAATTGGACTAACAATAGCTATTTAGAGACTTTAGATTACACTTTTGGAGTGTAATCACCACCCCCCACCTAGCTTTTACTAGTCCTTAGCAAAGTGTGAAGAATAAAACAAATATGTACAAAAAAAAAGAAGAAGATAATCTCAACTTCTGTGGGAGTCCTGGATACATTTAGCCTATGCATCAAGCCTTTGAACCCATATGTTACCCCTAATGGATGAGTGGTGTCTTGTGAGGGCTTGTAGTGATGACACCCACAAACATCGCCTTATAATCAACAATCCTAGATGTAGAACGATATAGGAGAAATGCATAAAGGTATATCACATCACTCAAAACAATGTATCTTTACTTTCAAATCAAACAAGATGAGTCTATGAAGACATTATGACAATATTCATGCATGTTTGTGTGCTAGGATCATACATGGTAGTTTACAATGCTTCACTTTACACCGACAGCCTTAAAGCCTCGATCCAAACACTCTTCGGGCATACACTCAAAGAATAATCGAACACACAGTTTATCTCACTTGGCTGCTCATAATAAAAGAGTAAGTGTTCAAGTCATACGTACAAAAGAGCAAACCAAACTAAGAAAGACTATATAATGTAAGTGTATCAACTTAGCATGACTTAATAGAAGAATGCTTATGGCATAGATATCAATTAAGCATGATGTGCAAACAATGTTTTACATTCCATCAAGACCTCAATTGAAGATCATGCTTTGGATCATAAAAGATTTTGTAAGGGAAAGCTAAGAGGTATCAAGGTATGGTAAGAAGGAAAGAAAGGGTGTAAAGATGCAAAACATGTGTGATCAAGGCATGTAATGCTCATTAAAAGACATTATTCTTTTCCAACTTTCAACTTTTACAATATCAACTTCACCTCTCTTTGAGGTTTCAACTCCCTTCATCTATCAATCGTTCTTGTTTCTTTTCCACTTTCTTGTATGCTTTCAATTTCGACACATGTATTATACTCTTTTCTTTTCTCTGTTTTTTTTTTTTTCAAAAGAATGGGAATACTTTTCACTTGCCACTAATGCTTTTTTTTTCTTTTTCTCTCCTTTTTTCTTTTCTCATCTCTTTTCCCATGAGACTCAGAAATGATTGCAAAGAGTGTAAAGATGTGATGACAAAGAGAAGAAAATATTAATAAAAGTCGGTGCCTCAAAGTGAACAAAGAGGCCCTAAAAATCATTTCCAAAACAAGTATTGTGTATATAGATCTTGATAGAATGCAAGTGCTAATCAATGCAAATCAATATCAAACCAACAAGCCAAACACAAGTATAATAAAGTCATTTGTAAATGAGAGAAGTTAATAAGAATTCATTTGAGTAAGTGTAAAAATCTCTCCAATGAAGCAATAGCCTCTACTCTTACCAGGTAATGATCTCCACTCAATTAGGTCATAGATGCAAAGTTTTACAATGTAAAACTACTTAATATAATCCATGCTCGTAAATGAAATCATCTCATCATAATGAAGTCAAAACCATATCGTGTTTATATTGAAATCAAAGAAGAACAACGCTTATCATATTGTGATCGTGCCCCATACTAGTCTCTAATCATTCATGAATCCCGAATTGAATCTCATAAGATATACTATGGTCCCTCATGCGAAGAATCAACACATCCACTATGAATAAGAAAGGTCAACTGATAGATTACTAATGGATGCTAATAATGGGAAGTACAAAGTGAGAGAAGCCATACAATACCATCAACCTCTTACCATCATGCAACAGATAAAATGAATCATCCACTAACTCATATCTGAAAAATAACCAGTGTATACAAGAGGTCGACATATACTGAAAGAAATACATCATATAAAACTCAAAACAGGCATGTAATCATATGAAACTGAAATGGGCTACATCAAAAATATCGTAGTGTTTTAGATACATCGATGAATCAAATGTATGCATGGGATGTACATGAGATGCAATATATGAGATGCTATCTAAACCCTAGCCTGTCGAAGTCCAAAATCATCGTCATCCGGAAAATCATGCCCTCCTAGAGATGCAGGATCTGAAGTACCAATAGCTAAGTCAGGAAAATCAGGCTCCTCATCCTCTTGAAGTTTGGCTAAGAAGTCAGTCAACATCTGGCTTTGACGTGCCTGCTCCTGTCAAATCTCATCCTGAAATTTGCTCTGAGAGGCCTGAAGCTCCGCAATTTGAGTGCCCAAAGCTTTCTGTAAAGTAGTGATCTGTATGGGCTGTCTTTAGAGTCGCACACCTCTGACCGAGCTCGGTATGGGTTGTCTAAAGACCCGCAACAGTCTGTTGCATCAATTGAATGGCCATGGTCTACCTCTTGATATGCGCACTCTGCTGATCTAATAGCTGAGCGAATGCCTGTAAGGCTAGACTAGCATGAGCCTACTGCTGCTCAGCCTTGGCTTGTGGCTGATGTCCCTCTACTGGAACCTGTTGTCCCTCTATAGGAACCTACTACTGCTGTTGGGCCAGTTACTAGGCCTAAACAAGAGCCTCAGCCCATCTCTGAATACCTGCCAACTAACCCACAGCCCTATTCTGAGTAAACAGGGTGATCGGTGCAAGTACCGGAGCTAAAGGAGTGTCATCTAGAACTGCTACTCCGACATGTGCAATCAACTCAGTAATCATGCCTGTGAAAGGCAATGCACCCTGTGGCTTCCTCAAAGCCGCTGGCTCATAGAAAGCTCTAAACATGTAGTAAGTAAGATCAATGGTCCTACTCGTCCCCAAGGCAAAAAATAACTAGCCTCTATATCTACTCACCTCTCCACAACGCCCTAACAGAAAGATCAAACCGCAAGTGAAAACGAACATCGAGGCGTACCTAGGAGTTTGGAATTTCTTCTCAATCTGAGAATAAATCCACTGGTAACTAGGCTGGCAAATCTTGGCGACCATCACCTTGTGATCAACCTCACCCTGTTGGGGCCAACTCAAAATTGGGTCATAAACCTAGGAGAGGCCAAAGAACTCTGCAAAATTGGTTGGGGTGATGGTAATGGTCTTACCCCTAACTATGAAAACTACGCGCTCATCCCCTGTAACATCCGAAAATGATCGGTTGTTAGCCATTAGCTCAGTAACGAGCCTAGTCCTATACTGGCCACTGTACTATGCCAACTAAAGCCAACTGTGAGCCTCAAACATCTCTCTCCAAAAATAAGGCTCACCTTCAAAGTGCTTGAGAGACATCGCTCTTTCCTACACTAGACCTCTTTAGTTAAAGATCTGGTCATAGCGCTACTGAGCCTTCCCGTCAGCAAACTAGGATGCATCATAAGTGGCGGGGGTCCCACGAACCTTCTTAGTCTGCAGAGCTATTTATACTAACTAACTAGCTAAACTAACTAAACGAGAAAGAAACTAAAAAGAAAGACAAGGAAATGAAAAAGAAAGGCTCAAGGCATTCCTAAAGTCGGGCACAAACAAGTAGGACCAAGGCTAGAAACTGGTAGGGCTCCACTGTGAGCTCAAAACACTCCCTCACTCACCCTCACTGAGTTAGCTCTGAGTCGACTCAGTTTAAAAATGAGTTACCATTTGAAAAGGGAGGTTTATATAGAAAAATAGGGGCACCGTACGTACAGTGGGTAAGTGCGTACGTACGGTACTAGAATAGTAGCATACGCTGGCACAAGGGGCCAATACCGTACGTACGCACTTGCCACCATACATACGGTCAAGAGAAAATGTGAATCGTAAGCCAATAGAAACATGCCATGTCAATGTATGCACGGCAGCCCAACCGTACGTACGCTTCACCACTGTACATACGATAGGCTAACTATACGTATGGTAAAGGAGAAAAACATACAAACTCACAAAATTGATCTACTCTACATGAAAATGAAAGAAAAAAAAAGCTGGGCCCAAAACAGCAAGAACAGGGGAGAATGCTCTACAATCGACCCTCATCCCCCACTTAGAACAATGCATTGCCCTCAATGTACAACAATAAGCAACAAAAGGAAGAATCAAGGCAACACAAGAGTGTTTATGCAACCCACTATTTCATTAAAACAACTAAACCGAATAATATAACACCAAAGATGGCATGAATAACAAGGAAACAAGAACCCAAGGACCCCTACAAAAGAAGTCTATAACAAGCCAACCTATGTCTCTAACTACCACCAAGCGGGGCAAGCGAGCCTACTTCTTAGAAGTTTTGGAACTAGAGGACGCGTCGGCATCCTTTGTGGTTGGTCCTAAAGATGATTGAGATGACTCATCAAGGAGATGAGAGGCCACCAAACAAGCTACAGTGACAACGTTATCCTCAGGAAGCCAAGACAATGAAGTGCAAGTGTAGGCTTGTAAGAACGCGGCATAGTCTAGATCCTCTAACTCATCAAAACCTTATGAACCACACCATACTTTTTCATCAAAAATGCAAAGGGTTTATTGCAAAAGTGTGAGCCACCATCACTAATAATGGCTCAGGGCATGCCATATCTTGAGAAGATATTTTCTTTCAAAAAGCGGACCACCACTCGGTGATCATTATTTCGGGAGGTAATGGCCTCCACCCATTTTGAAACATAATCCACCACCACTAGGATGTAAAGGTAGCCAAAAGAATTAGTGAAAGGTCCCATGAAGTCAATTCCCCAACAATCAAATATTTCCAAGATAGTAATGGGTTGAAGAGGCATCATGTGTTGTTTAGAAAGTGTCCCTAAACGTTGGCACCTATCACATGCAAGGCAAAATGCATGAACATCCTTAAACATGGTTGGCTAATAAAGGCCACATTGGAGAATCTTAGCAGTGGTCTTCTTGGAGGAAAAGTGTCCTCCACAAGCTTCAGAATGACAAGACTCCATGACTTGTTGAAACTCATGATTAGGTACACATCACCGGATAATTTGATTCGGGCAATGCTTAAAGAGGTGAGGATCATCCCAAGAGCAGTAACGCACATTTCGAAATAACTTGCGTTTATCAATGGATGACCAATGGAATTGAACCTCACTGGTCACAAGATAGTTTGCGATGTCGGCAAACCAAGGGGGAGAAACTTTCTCTAAAGCATGCACATGCAAGATTTGATCATCCAAGAAATGTTCATTGATAAGGGTGGAGTTGGTGGCTCTTCCATCAAAAGGAAGTCGAGACAAATGATCCACTACTATATTTTTCACCCCTTTCGTATCTCGCATTTCAATATGAAATTCTTAAAGCAACAAGATCCACTGAATGAGGTGGGGTTTTGCATCGGGTTTGGTAAGAAGGTATTTAAGGGCCTTATGGTAGGTGTAAATGATAATTAGTGACCCAATCAAGTAGGAACAAAATTTATCCAATGTAAAAACTATCACGAAAAGTTCCTTTTCAGTTATGGTGTAATTGATTTGGGCATCATTGAGGGTCTTAGAGGCATAATATATGACATGAGGCTTCTTGTCAACTCTTTGTTCTAAAACTGCCCCACGGTATAATCACTAGCGTCACATATAAGCTCGAATGAGTGAGACCAATCGAGTGCACGTAAGATTGGGGTGGATGTGAATAACCCCTTTAGTGTGTCAAAAGCATGTTGACACATTGAAGTCCATTCAAACGGAGCATCAATAGACAAAAGTTGACACATTGGCCTAGCAATTGCATTAAATCTCTCAATGAAACGCCGGTAGAAACCGGCATGCCCAAGGAATGATCGTACATCCTTCACACAAATGGGAGGAGGAGTTTTTGGATCAATTAAATTTTAGCCTTGTCAACCTCTATCCCCTTAGAAGACACGATGTGACTTAACACAGTCCCACTAATAACCATGAAATGACATTTTTTTCAATTAAGAACAAGGTTACTCTTCTCATATCGCTTTAACACATTTTCTAGGTTCTCGAGACATTCATCAAAAGTGTCTCCATACACAGAGAAGTCATCCATGAACACTTCTACAATATGTTCGACCATGTCACTAAAGATGCTCATCATGCACCTTTGGAATGTAGCAGGTGCATTGCACAAACCAAATGGCATGCAGTGATAAACATAAGTACCAAATGGACATGTAAAAATAGTCATGGATTGATCCTCTAAAGCAATCTCAATTTAGTTGTAACCTAAATAACAATTAAGAAAGCAATAGAAAGCTTTTCCGGATACTCTCTCTAAAACTTGGTTAAGAAATAGTAAGGGAAAATGGTCCTTTCGGGTCACGGCATTGAGGCAACGGTAATCGATACACATTTACCATCTAGTTTGGAAACGAATGGGCACCAATTTATTCTTATCATTTCTAACTACCGTGACGCCTAATTTCTTAAGTACCGCTTGGGTAGGACTTACCCACTTAGAGTCAGAAATGGGGTAGATAATACCCACATCAAGTAATTTCGACACCTCACCCTTTACCACTTCCTTCATGTTAGGATTCAATCTCCATTGCATTTGACGCACGAGTCTAGTCCCCTCTTCTAAGAAAATGCGATGTATGTATAAAAGAGGACTAATACCATGGAGGTCAGCGATGGTCCACCTTATAGCTTTCCTATGGTGTTTAAGTAAGGCTATTAAGCCTTCCTCTTGGCTCAAAGATAGGGCGGAAGAAATTATAATGGGATAAGACTCACCATCCCCTAAAAATGCATATTTCAAGGTGGTAGGCAATGGTTTCCTTTTGGGAATAGGAGGCTTTGCCTTTGATGGAATTCGGTTTATGGTACTAGGTTGGAGAGGTTCAACAAAAGGGATCCGTCGACCCATATACATGCATTGGGCGCTCTCATAACCTAAGGAAGAAACTTCTCCTAAAGCCTTAACATGATAATCCAAACCTTCATAAGGCTCGCTCCTCAAAAATGCTTTTTCCAAAGAGTCCTCAAAGAACTCATTCTCAAAGTGATCTTGCACTATAGTCTTAATGATGTCAATCTCCCGGATATCCTCACACTCACCCGGTTGTTTGGCAACCGAAAAGATATTTAATTCAAAAGTGGTGTTGCCGAAAGAAAGCTTTACTAATCCATTCTTACAATGGATGATAGCATTGGAAGTAGCTAGGAATGACCACCCTAGAATGATGGGGATTCGGTTATGAGCTACACAATTCTCCACGGGTTGAGTGTCCAAGACTATGAAATCAATGGGGAAATAGAAATTATCAATTTGGATGAGCACATCCTCAATGATAACCCTAGGAACCTTGATAGACCGATCCGCTAGCTGTAGAGTCACACGGGTAGGTTACAATTCTCCTAAACCAATTTCCTTATATATAGAATTAAGGGAACATTTGTATGCTTCCTGGCCGAATGTTAAGCGTAGTGTAATGTGGCGAGAATACTATACATGAAGTTGGTGCTTGACGTGGGGGATTCAAGTAGTCCTGTAAGGTTCTTTGATAGGGGGCCACCATGTCGCCATGGTGGCTCCCTCTTTCCATATTATCATTGCCCCCTACATTGGGATTTACCCCTGGTGGGATGGGTTGAAGATTAAGGTGGATTTATGGGTTAGGAGCATTGGGTACAGCATTAAGATTTGGAGGGAAGACGTTGGATAAACCTTGATCATTCATGTTTTCCATTGGAAGGAATCCTAAGTCCACAACTAATGGAAGTCCCAGTGTGTGTGATGATGAACTACTTGCACTCTCAAGCCTCACAAGTCAGTTATAAATATCCCTAGTGAAATATTGCATGCGAAGATGAATGCAAACAATAATGGATTGTCTAGGGCATACAACACATCATATACAATCATACATTGTCGGACAATGGCTTTTTTTTCTCTTGTTTTTCAACCGATCCTCCAATCTCCTTATGCAAAGCAATACCACCAATTTGCAAATTGAGCACACTATCCTACCTCCACTAAATGCCTCACAAGGACTCCTAACAAAATGTAATGCAACTAAACCTAAGTCAAACAAAATAAACTAAGCAAAGAAGAATAAAAAAATCTAACAAGATATGCACATTAAGGGAGAAAGAAATTACCATGGCCCGAAGCTGTAGATGCTTTCGTTGACGGTGAGTGATTAACTCCTACCCATTTGCAATTTTTTTGTTCTCTTTCGTTTTCTTTTTCTTCTTTGTTTTTTTTTTTGTTTTTGTTTTATATATATATATATATATATATATAAGCAATTCACCAACTGCTTCTTCAATCCTCAGCTTGTTAGCGTTCGCCTTATACTTTTGATTCCCAGCAACAGCGTCAAAACTTGACTCGCTCCCAAAGATGATGTGAATTTGAGGTTCCCTGCAAGAGAACGGGTGTCACAATTCCGGTAGTGTCTGGTATCGTTCTCTCCCAAGGGACCAAGCCAAATATAGGCATCACATTGGCAAACAACTAATAATTTGATTCAAATTAGAAATTCACTTAAGTAAATTGAAGTTATCTACAAAGAAGACCAAAAATGTGTTGATGATGAGAGAGTTGTAATTACAAATTTGACTAATCACACTAAGTATGAAGAATAATTCTATCTAAATTTGAAAACAATTAATGAAAAGCTTGGATGCAATTGCTTTAATTCAATAATTCTCTACAAGGTCTTCAATGGAGATTTGTACAACTCAAGTCAAGGCTCACTCCATGGATTCTTGACTCAGAGGATTTCGACCATAGGAACTCGAATTCATGTTCAATTGAGTGTAGATTGATGTTCAATTGTAGGAATCATAGAGACAAACCTTCAATTGTGCAATTCCTATACCAATTAGATGATTGTACATAGCAATTACTAACATAAAGTATAAATCTAAGTGTTCTATGGATTTACAACTCAATTAAAATGAATTTGAAGAAAAATATAAGATAGATCATTAAAGTTCTTTTACCTTCATCGAAACCCTTGAAAATCCTTGGTAGATCTCCACAATTACATCCAAGAGATGCTTATCTACTTGAATCCATAAAGTAGAATGTAGAGAATTGCAAATCTATCATTAATTGGAGAAGAAATTGATGTTTGCTTACAAGAAAAGTAGAAGAAAATGAAGAAAAATACAAAGGAAACTAACTTTCTCTCTCTAAAATTCATACTAACTGTAAATCTAATATAAAATGGTGATAGATACAGAAAATTCCGCCACTTTATGGAGATATAGCAGTGAAAACCAAGTAGGAAGCACCGGTACCATACGTACGGTGGACCTTACGCTAAATCGACCTTTCTGAATCTCAAAAAACTTTTACAGACATACATACGGTGAAACTTATAGTACATACAGTGAGACCACCATACGTACGGTACTTCCAACCGTATGTACTGTCAACACAAATTTTTTGCTCTAAGTCTCCTCTTCTTCACTCAAAGCTTGCAAAATACCTATAAACACTTATTAGAACAATTATTATACTAAAATGAGGCATATATACACCCTAATTAGACTAACAATAGCTATTTAGGAATTTTAGATTACACTTTTGAAGTGTAATTAATGGGTAGCATAAAGGAGACTACAAGACCATAGGAAGCCATAATTAAATGTAAAACTATTAGAAAATTGATTAATAGGCCGAAGGACCCAAGTATGATGTAACGCGCTGAATCAATTTTTGTTTTTTTGTCCCATACCAATAGAATAGTTTGGATGGTTCATATGCTGCTCCAGATAGCCCTTTTCGTGATACAAACTCAAGACTAGGAGCTGCTTTGATATTAACTATTAGGAACTCGATCAATATGCCAAAAAATCAAGAGAATGCAATGAATAAAATCAATTCCTATATTTTATTTCATGCCGAAATAGCCTAACTTATGTCCTATTATACAAGTGAGGCCCACCAAAACCATGACAAAAACCTATATTTCATCTCCCAATAGTTGCTGAAAAGAGAAAAAAACTAAATATAAGACTTCACGATTTCTCTTTTCTGGCTCTCAGATTGTTGAAGCATTACAATAACATAATGTTGGGTCTTATAAAAATTAGAGAGTTTGAGAAGGGTACTAAAAATCATCATATATTCATGTCCAGTCTCTTTCTCTCTAATTGTTGTTCCAACACATTTGAAATCCATAATGACATCTCTTCAAATTTGATTCCTGTTATTTACCTTGGATTTTGGTCAAGACCGTGAAGAGTCTAAAACCAATTGTCTATAACTCTCAGACTAATGTTTCGTTTGAAATTCGGATTTTCAGTTAGAAAACTAAAGAAAAAGGAAAACGTAGCAGAAAATAGAACAAAATTATTCTTTTATTTTGTTCAATTTTCCTTCACCTTTTTTTATTTTTACCAAAAATTTGAATTCCAAATGGAACGTAAAGCATTGTTTAGTTTTCAAGCAACAATCACAATGGTATCTTAAATATTGCGACGTTGTTACTTTCGGCTATATAGTTTAGGAGCAAAGAGAGACATGCCAAAACTAATATTTGTGCAGAAGAAAAAAAACACGAGATCTCATGTTAGGCTCAAAATCATGCATTTTCAATTTTATTTTTATGCTAATTCAGACAGAGTATGGCATCAAAAGTGAAACATTATGAGTATAGAAAAGAGAAAGGTGTGGTGTGATTGCCAGAAGGGAAATTTTGTCTAACAAAGAAGAAAAACCTAGGGCATAATATTACATCCGTAAATTTGAGAATTTCTATACTATATTGAGGAATTCATGTTATTTTGGTATTTTCTTGGTTAAAGTCCCTTTATTAAATTATGCCTAGAATATGAAATTTGCGGTCATTCGTTTTCGAATAAAATATATCAAATTATAATTGAATGATCACGTGATTAAGCACGTGGTTGACAAGTTGCAAGTAGCAATCTTTTCCGAATAAAATATATCAAAATCTAATTGAATGATCACGTGATCAAGCACGTGGCTGACAAGGTGTAAGTATCAAGACACTCAGAGATATTCTAACATAAAATGCTAGCGTCTTAATATTCCTCTTCTAAAATATATTTAAGAACTGGGGATATTTGTTTTTGGGTATTGTGTTGTGCAAAATCTTAGTCTTCAAAATTTTTTTTTTTCGGTTTATGGTAACCATGATTATAATGAATAGTAAATGTGGCCATATTTTATGAGAACTAAGATAAGTACAATGGTAACTTTTCACTTTTTTTTTTTCCATAACAACTTCAAATTCAGCATAAGTTTTGCAAGGTTCCCATATATTCATCAAAATTTTCTCCTTTTTTTCCTTCGAGGGTTACAATTTTGCAAGGTAACGTCCGATTCCTAACGGATACTTAGTGGAACAGTCTCTAATATTTATCTTAAATTTCTAAGATTAGTGTTGCAGGGTCGTCAAACAGTCAAACGCTATCACGTCACTCAAAATGGGGTTAGGACAGTTAGTTGTTGACTATAGCTACATTGACGTGGGACTTTGAATGTTAGACTACAACTACAACCATTATAAATAATCATAGACTTTACCTAATAAAACACACACAATTAATAAACACAATCTCTAAATGTTCTCGTTTTGCAAATTTCGAGGATAATAACACATCATATGGAGAGAGAAAGCGCGGAAGGAGGACTAATAACGACGGCTCTGCTTGCTGAGGACAAGCCGGACACCGATGGCATTGGCGGGAGCGGTGGTGGTGACCCCACAAGCAGTATTTCCTCATCCGCCACCGATGGCATTGGCGGGAGCGGTGGTGGTGACCCCACATGCAGTATTTCCTCATCCGCCGCCGATGGCATTGGCGGGAGCGGTGGGGGTGACCCCACAAGCAGTATTTCCTCATCCGCCACCGCTGTTCTCCTCCTCGGAACCTTTGTTGCCATCAGTGGTCCATTTGCTTATGGTTGTACTGTAAGTATTATGCACCATAGTTATAGTTAAATACAGAACGGAAAAACAACAACACGTTTAACTTTCAGACAATTTTTTCTTTTTTTTTTTGAGAAGTACAAAAAATAATTTGACACAAAAGATGAGAATGTAAAAAAAGTATGAATGCATAATTGTAAGAGTCTAATACGGATATTTATAAAAAAAAAATTTGAAGTAAAAAATATGTCAACAATTTGTAGATATGGGTACGTAATATTTGCACAATAAAATGGTGCCACTCACAATATTCCAAAACTTTACCTCTTACGGTGTGTCAATCAAGTAATTAGGAGAGTGAAATTCAAACTTAACATGATTACCAATTTTCTATTATATCTACTTGTAAGTAAGAATGTAGATATATGTATGGAGAACAAATGGTTGTTAGGGAAGACTAAAACTTTATGCAAGTTCAGCACAGCATGAGGGAGAGTTAACGTGCATTTTTTTTTTTTTCACTCTTAAATGATTTTGTATCTTTATTTTTTCCCACAAAACTGTTATTTGAATTGCATATTCCACTTATTGTTATTATACTTGTTAAATTTACGCTTACTGGTATTACCAAACTTCCACTGATTGCTGGGCTTACTGGGATTACCAAATTTCTACATAGACACGCACCATGTAGTGCATTTTTTGTTGTTATGATTAAAAAATTGATTCTAAATTTTTAATTCAAATTTGATGATGTGATTGAACAACTCATAGTGTTTTTTAGTTCATTAACTCCATTCGAAATTGGATGCTCTTATATTTGTTTCTTTGTTTATTTAATTCTTTGTATTTTTGTCTCAACCTACAGGCCTAGTCATAGCAAATTTTTCTTTTTTTCTTTTTTGGCTTTATTATGCTAATCATTGCAGGAAAATAAGTCGCCAAAAACAATAGGAAAAATTATGAATACACAGTTCTTTTTTAACTATATCTACAGCTTCTCATTCACGTTGTGGAATTAAGACATGTAAGAGGAACTACTACGATTACAATTCTTATGCCACAATTGTACGGTGGTATCAAGCATTCTAGAACGGAATGCACATTGAATAGAGCATGGAACGAAATGAAATATCATTCCTTTATTTGGTAGCTAACCAGGAATGATGTGGGAATGTAATAATTTTTTACATTCTATGTTTGGCTTGGCCAATTGAGTATGCTGTAGTATGGGAAGAACTTATATATATACATATTTTAGTAGGCCCAAATTCGTTTCAAGTAAATCCAAGGTGGGATAATTGGATCCGAAACATGAGTCTTTGTGGGTTCAAGTAAATCAAAGGCACTATGGGATAATTGGATCCGAAACATGAGTCTTGTGGGTTTAGTGGTAGGGTGGCCGCGGTTTGCAATTATACAAAGCAGTCGTTGTGTGTTGGTGGTAAAAAAAGGTAATTATGTTTACACTATTATGGTCTGAGCGAAAATTACACAACTCTGTGGTTTGGACTTACTCAAAATGGTTGGAAACTTAGTAGATTTAGGAAAGTAACAAAAATGTTTTTGCAAAGGACAACTCTTTTTTTTTTTATGTAATAGGATAAAATGCCTTTTTGATGTTGATTTAGTGAATGATAAAAATACCTCTACAAAGTACAACTCATTATTTTATATAAAAAGAAAAAATTATTTTTTTAATGTTTCACTTTGAAGAGATGAAATTATGAAAACACTCTTGTTGCAGAACTATGATTAATTATTCTAATGATTTTTATTTATTTTACAGTTAAATATAAATCACATGAAATTAAGTTTTCACTTTTGAATCACATACGAATTATTTAATATTTACTCAAATCACAACGGAATAAATTATAATTATCTAAAAAATATAAGAGAGTGTGGGTTGGCGCTAGTGGTGGTTAACAGTACTGAGAGCATGTTGTGGTGGTAGTGATGGGACGATATTATGGTAGACAACGGTTAAATGAGCTTCAATCTGTATAGACAAGCAGGAGGAAAGATTAACATGATGTTTCTAGTCTTACCACGACAAGGTAGGCTGTCGTACTGATGACGTTTGACATAGCTCTTTTGAGGAGAGGGTGATTTCACCTCTAGCGTGTAAATCCTAATTTCAAAACATAGGATTGACGGAATAGTATAATTCAGTGAGTTTGGAATCGATTTTACGCAAGAATCACGTTCAATATGAATTTAAGCTTTGACTAACACTCTTTTCTTTGGAAATTATCACACAGAATAGAAGACTTCTAAGAATAAAACCAAAAACAAATTGATTGAGAGAGTTTAATTTATCTAAACTAATCAAAATTAACACAATTAAATCTAAAAAGGAGAAGGGTTTAGATTTAATTAATCCAATCATTCAAGTCAATCAAGGTTTCAAGAAAATTTGATAACTCAAATCATTGACTTTATCATGATCCTTTGATTCAAAAAATTTAGCTATGAAGAACAGTAATTCAATTTTAATTGAGTTTAGAATTGTAGAAAAATTAAAATTTTAGACTTATACCATCGATTTGTGCAACCTCAATACAAAATAAGGATTTGTGTATTGAGATTACTAAACTTAATCAATAATCTAAATTTTCTAAAAAAATCTAATATTCAATTAACAAGAATTGTGAGATTCAAAAAATAAAATAATGACAATTTGATATCACCTCCATTGAAGATCTTGAGATCTTTGGATGATATTCACAAATGGTTCCAAGAGATGATTTAGCTACTAATTGCCATAAGAACATGAAAATTGAATTGAAAAACCATAGAATTTAAGAACTAGAATTCAATTATAATCAAAACCAAGTATTTCTCTCTCTAAAAAAAACACTCTAAAAAACTACTATATTGTAAGTTCAATTCGTATCTCCAGCCTCGATTCCCAAATCAAGTGCAAATCTGTCTTTAAAAGACTATTGAAAAATAGGGACGCCGGAGATCGTTTGAACGGTATGAGATACCCTTCAAACAAGTTTCGAATGGCTTGCTAACGGTCTTCGAACAGTTTGGACCAACCTCTGTAATTTTTAATGGTGCTTCGAACCTGATTCAAATAGGCTTCTTTCAATTGAGACCATTCAAACATTTGAGGAGACCGTTCAAATGGTTCTGCACCTTGATGTCCAAATCCTTCATAATCTTGCCTTTTTTAAGCCCAATACCTACATAAGAGGAAGGAAACTAGGTTAGTATTAAAATTTAATTAAATCAACTGAAAACTTTTAAACTAAAACAAATTAAGATATTGTAATTGTACTCTTTCTGAAGAGAATATCGGCATCTTGCTTGGCGGCCATCCAAGGCAAGTCAATACTACATTAGTGTTACAATGGGCAGGCCAATTTCGTGCATTTGTCACGATTCTCCTATTCACCTTGAGTATATCAAAACACACCGTAGCATAGTATTAATTAGTTACTGTAATATCAAATCCAAACTCTCTAGATGCGATTTTGATTTACCAATTAATTGATAAATCTGATTCAGTTTGTGACGGAGTTTGTAAGTCGAAACCCTCTAATCATACCAAGACAATTGGTTTTTAGCCAATTAAAATTGGATTATTGGACTGGATGATAAAATGTTGTTTGATAACTTGATGACAAATGTAAGATTGTGTTAAGATATAAGATATAACATAATAAGCTTATTAGATCAGATCGATGGACCATCTAAGCAAGTGGTGTAGGTATCTTTTTCATGAAGCATTATCAAGGACTAGCTAGTAGTTGATCATCTGGCAATATTGATTAGTTCATGTTTTTATTGTTGCTTTGTAGGTCGGATATTCATCTCCTGCAGAGGCTAGTATCAAGGAAGATCTTGGCCTCACTACTGCAGAGGTAATTAGCACCAACTACTTTTCTCTTATATATAAGCACCTTTATAAGAGCGAGGGCACGTTTTATTTTTATGTTACGATATTGTAAACCAACACCTAATTAAGTGCTGTATAGCCATGACCTTAAGGCGTGCATATTACCGGTTTTTATCTTATAATTTGTGTCTTTTGTGGTGAAAAACTTTAGTTTTGGAGCAAGGCGTGAAGAACATTGCAAAACATTTCTTTAATTTTTTTGTTTTTTGGTTTTACAAATTTAGTGCTATATATATTCAAACAAAAATGGAGAATCTTTGGGAAAATTGGATAATCTGAAGGTAATTTATGAAGTCAAACTTGATAACACATTTGGCTCAAATTCCATAAAATTTCTAATGCAAAGAAAAGAAAAAATAAACTCGAAGGTATTAAGTTGAACTGACCAAAACTTATAGGCCTTGAAGTTGTATAATACAAGAAGTTTGGTAGATTTAGTGTGGTTGTGCTTTCTCCATTCCATTAGTTGCCAACCTTCTTATCAAGGAGCAAGGATTCACCATCTCAACGCACATCAGGAAACATAGTTGAGACAGGGACCATAGGGGCGGATCTAGAAGTTTTATCCACTGGGGGCGAAACTAACATAAGATTGTATATGAAATAATGACTTAACCCTAACTTTTAGTAAATTAGAAGCTAAAACCCTAACTTTTAAAAAAATCCCCTGAATTTTAACAAATTAAACCTACATTCAAATGCAATTCAACAAAAGTTTCTTTGACGACAAACTCCTAACATAAATAAATTTTAGTAAATAAGTAAATGAATTCAACATGATAAGTAGTCACATAATATGTTAAAAGTAATACCCTCCGATGTACCCAAAAAAAAGAAAGTACAACTTAATGTCAATTAAATTCAAATCAAGAACTCATCCAGTTAAAAATAAATGAATCGATTGGAGATAGACAATACAGGTCATATAAATGTGAAATATGGTACCGAATTTGCATTTGTTGGAAAGAAAATGGTCAAAAAAAGGTAATTACCAAAAGTTGAGGAACAAAAACATCTTATTGGAAATACAATGTCATAAAAGTGCATATACATACACTAAAACTATTTGTCCTAATAAAAATTTGGAACATTAAAGCAGAAAAATGAAAATTCAACTAATTTGTAAAAAAAAAAAATTCTAATTGGAAGATTAGATCAATTCAAAGAAAATTGTCAAAGTTATTAAAAAATTAACGATCAACGAACAAAATTTAGAAGACAAGATAAATTACCAAATTTGGGAATGTTGTTTTTATAGAGTAAATGAAATATTGAATGAGTAAAAATATTTTAATTTAACACGAATTATTTTAATATTTCAATAAAGAGCTGTGATTTGGGATCTTGAATTGAAAATTGTCTTATTTACATGAGTGAATAATATTATCTCAATGAAATCCAGTGGTGCCATACAATGTATGTGCAATCTAGAACTTAATATATACAAACAAACAGTGTTACAAAAACAGGTAGTATGCAAATTTGGGCAAGTACCTTCTGTCCTTGTGGGGCTGTATTAATCACATTGTACCCTTTTGCTCCAGAAAACTGAAACTAAACTCATAAGTTCAACTCCTACTAGTCAAAGACCCACGCAATTGCATAAATTTTACATATCATGATTGATTTTGAACTCGCTTTGTTCAGGAAATAGAGTGAAGTGCTGATATGTCCAATTTTTCTGCCCCTGATCATTTTGCAGTACTCAGTTTTCGCTTCAACATTAACATTTGGAGGAATGTTGGGTTCAATCATGAGTGGCAAAATAGCAGATCTCATTGGCCGGAGGGGTGTAAGATTTTCGCTAATCCTGTGATCAGTATCTGTAGGCCGGCTGCAAATCTTTATGGAATGGAGATTTTCATTTCAATAACTAAGGAATTGAAAAAAATTTTAAAATAAATAAATTATAGGGTGAGATGATGCTAGCTCAATTAGACTTGGAAGATAAGTCAGTTTGTTGCTATATATAAGAAAATAAAATTTTAATATACACCTATGTAGTTTTCATAATATGTTAAATATGTTATAATTGAGTTCATTAATTAATGGAATGGAGATGATGCAAATCTCTCTGCACCTGGATAGCATTCCATTGTAATATGTACACTAGCTTTTTTATTATTCTCAATTTGTGATGATGATTGTGCAATGCAGGCAATGTGGTTCTGTGACATATTTTGCATCCTGGGTTGGCTTGCAATAATTTTTGCAAAGGTTTTTTTTTTTTTTCATTCTCCTTCCTTTCTCCTCCTGAGCTTATACAGAATAGAACTGAATTTTACCTCAACAAGCTTGCAACGTTAAATTGGTGCATTAACATGTCTTTGAAAATTAATGACATCTAATTGTCTTTTATATATGCAATAAACTTTTAGTTTGTCTCCGTTACATACTGAAGCATTTTTTTCGCCTTGTTTTAATCTAAAAGTTGACTGAAAAAGCATACTGTGGGTTAAATTGTTGGGTAATTCTCCTCTGAAAGTCTCACTAAAAACAAATTAAACTGTGCTGTGAATTATATGCTCCGCAGAGGGCCAAAACAGCAAAACTAGAAATCAAGTTGAGCGGTTTTTATTCTTGTTTTTGCTTTTTGTTCACAATGTGGAGAAAATATTCAATGTAATGGTGATATCATGTCATTATTATTGATGTGGTATCACAGACCAATGAAATCCATTCACGTATGTATTATGTGCAGAGATTTCAAGATTTCATGTTGGTTAGTGGGTAGTATGGATAAAATATCCGAACTCCTTAATTTTAGGTGAGGAGGATAAAAACTATATTTTGGTACATTTCTATTGATTTGTGATACCACATCAGCATGATGGCATGACATCATCGTTACACTGAATATTTTCTCCACAGTGTGGTGGACTCATATATATACGTATATATATATATACTGAATTTCAATGCTTGTTAAAGGATGTTTGGTGGCTCGATCTTGGAAGATTATCAATGGGATTTGGATTTGGGATTCTTCAATATGTGGTAAGAATAGTCATGAGTCGTGACCGTTGCATGTTGTATTTGATTTATTCATAATAACCAATATATGTAAAGCATTTCCAAACAGGCATGTGTGTATGTCGCAGAAATCACACCCAAGAATATTCGCGGAGGATTTACAGCAGCTAACCTGGTAAATTGAGCAAACACTCAAATTGATTTGATTTCAGGAATAAATCCTTTGTTAGTTCATAGGTCTATATGTTGCTGACTCTACAGATGATGGTATGTCTCGGCATATCATTAATGTTCTTTGTCGGAAATATCTTCACCTGGCGCGTTTTGGCTATATTCGGTAATTTTTGCATCGCTTCTTCAGTACTGTTCAATACTTTGCGGGCAGCTCCATCTTAGTTATTTGCATTTGGTTATGTCTCCAGGAATATTTCCATCCTTGGTACAAGTTTTTGGCCTATTCTTCATACCAGAGTCTCCAAGATGGTTGGTGGGTTCAATTCAAATTTTTTCCTCCCATTTCTAGTCCAAAGTACAAGTTGTAGCTTGTCAAAGGAAGTTTTTTTTATTGATCAAGTAGAATTTGGTTGAAGGCCTATCGAGAATATTGTATAAGCTACCAATGTCTTTTTCTTTTCCTAAGATATTCTGAACTGAATTCCTGTTGAAACTATATATGTTTGTTCACTTTGTTCTTTAGATTGCATATCCATTTTAACCTAGTGAAGAGAGCGAGAAAGAGAGATCTTTGAATTCTCATTGGACGATGAAATTTTCAACAGGCTAAGATTGGCCGAGAAAAAGAGTTGGAAGCTACTCTACAACGCCTTAGAGGAAAGAATGTTGATATTTTTGCAGAAGCAGCTGAGATCAGAGTAACCTCAAACTTTAATTGTTAATGAAAAAATGGATATATATACATGTGCATATGTATAACGCATAATGTTTCATTTTTATTTCTATCTAGGCATTGCGACTAAGGAGAGTTTAGTTTTTTTTTTTTTTTTTTTTTGTATAACAGGACTATACAAAAACCTTTCAACAGCTCTCCAAATCCAGCATTTTGAACTTATTTGAGAGAAGATATGCTCATTCACTCACTGTAAGTCTGTAAGGCATATAACTATATATAACAGCTAATCTGGAGTGTTGCATGCTTCCTTTCGATGCCTTGTCTGTACTCCAATGAAACATGTGAAATTGTTTTAGGTTGGAATTGGGATAATGTTACTAATGCAATTTGGAGGGAACAATGGGATTCTTTTTTATGCAAGTTCAATTTTTGAAGCTGCTGGTAGGTTATGGGCCCTTGGTCTTATAATCCTGTGAAGATTTATGGTTAGAGGAAATAAACCAAGAATTGGCCAATGTTGCTTTTGCAGGTTGTTCAGCTACCGTCGGGACAATAGCAATGGCTATTATTCAGGTTCTTCGATCCTTTATGTGTAATGTGAGATAGGATTTAGCATATATCCTGAATGTTTGAATAATAACATATATATGTATATGTATATTGTTTTGCAGATTCCATTTTCTGCACTGAGTGTATTCTTAATGGATAAATCTGGGCGCCGGCCACTTTTGATGGTCAGCATGTAAATTCTGATCTAAGTTTCGGTTGTGTTGATTAATGAGCCCATACTGTGACTTTTTTGCAGGCTTCTGCTGCAGGAACATGCTTGGGAAGCATTCTTATTGGTTTGGCATTCCTCCTCCAGGTTTCTTCAAAAATAAAACCAAAACCCATTTACTTATTTGTCTTGATCCATTAATTTGAAAAACGGTCACTAAATTCCTGAAGCACAAGTTTGCCATGAACAGGATCTTCATCAACCAAGGGAGCTCTGTGCCATGCTGGTGCTAATTGGCATACTGGTAGTGTTATAACATATGTCAAGAAAATACTTTCCATTCATAAATTAGGGTTTTACACTATAAGCACTTCTCAAGTTCCAACACTAACCTTCATAATGTTTATTTTGTACAAAACCCAATCTTCATTGGAATGATCAAAGACTTGCTTGTATTTTTTTATTTAATTTGATTTAATTTAACATTTTGAATAAAAAAATTTGGATTACATATTTGATGATTATTTGATTCTACAACCAGGTATTTTCTGCATCTTTTGTAGCAGGCATGAATGTTACCCCGTGGCTTCTCATGTCCGAGGTAATTAAGTTTTCTTAGAGGATCTTAACTAAATTTTAGCCGTGACTAGAAAATTTGTTGCATAGATTTTGAATGATTTCGTACTATTTCAGATATTTCCCATAAACATAAGAGGTCCAGCTGGCAGCCTTGTGACTTTTGCCTGCTGCTTCAGTTCTTGGATTGTTTCCTACAGTTTTAACTTCTTCTTTGACTGGAGCTCTGCAGGTGATGCAACTTAATTTCTCTGTATGCTTGTGTGCTTGTGATCCTGTTGTTTCTTGACTTCAATCTTACATCTATGCCTATACTACTTTAGGGATATTCTTTGTATTCGCGACTATCTGTGGTGCAACTGTTCTGTTCGTGGCAAAGTTAGTGCCCGAGACAAAGGGTCGATCGCTGGAAGAAATTCAAGCATCCATGGTCCATCTTCTGCAATGACATTTCAATGAAAATGTATTTTATGATAATAAGAGAGACACATTGAAAAAAAATGATTTAAATGAATAATATGGACCGTTTTCATTGGATTGTTGTGAATCTTGTGATCCTCCAAATATCAGAGAATTTTTGTTACCTTTTTTTATTTCTTACTAGGAACAAACAGACCATGAGTACAGGTTGCATTGAAATCAGAATGGGTCCTCACACCTGCACAATGCTCACATGGATTTTTTTTTCTCCCAACTAAAAAATTCTTAAACCAGTGGAAAAGCCCCTCTGTGTTTTCTGCTGTTTGGAGATTGAAGATACGAACCACATTCTATTGAAATGCAGTCATGTTAGGAAAATCTGGGGTAAGATTCTCTTTTGGCGGGGTTGGAATGGATATGTCCTGGCTCTTTTGAGGATCATTGTGTGTGGGGAATGGATCAGTCCCAGCACAACCTTGGAAAACCTATTTGGATCTCTTTATTCAAAGCTGTTGCCTGGGATGTATGGTCAACAAGAAATGAGGCTCTTTTCAATCACAGGAAAATTCCATGGGAGGAATCTGTGGTGGATATTAAGTTGCATGTTTAGCAATGGTTGTATGAAAATACAAAGTGGGCTTCTGTGTGCTGGTTCAATTTTCTGCATTCGATTGATGAGGTAAAATCTCTGGGTTTATCATTAGTCAAATGTTGATCCTTCTGCATTTTGACATTTTTTGGGTGTTTGGAGCACATTTTTTCACTTTGAAGAATCGGTTTTCAGGCTGGATCCATATGAGAAGGTCCTTGTTAACCCTGGTATTTTTGCTGGGCTCTCTATGCCCTCATTTTGGGTTTTGAAAAGGTTCCTTGATCTTCTATGAAAGGGTTTTTGTTTTTTTTTTTTTTTTTTTGTTTCACTCCTTGTTTTTTTTATCTTCTTGTTTTTGGGAGGCTTCTTGTCTGTGCTAGTTGAATCCTTTTCAACTGCTTGTTTTTTATTGGGTTGCTAGATTTGTCAAGCCTTATGGCTTGTGGATTCCAACCCCTCTGTCTTAATAAAAATCTTTCTTTTTGCTGTTCAAAAAAAAAACTAAAAAATTACAAGACAAATAATGAACTATGGTAGATCATTTTATTTTAAAAAATACTGCACAAAATAGTTTTAAAAATATCGCATTTGAGATTGAGAGGCACGTGAAGTGGCAATTGGATATTAGCGGTGCCAAAATTCAACCCAAGCGCTTAGCCACTTTCTCAGTTAAGAGAAAATAAACTGTTCCAACCAAGTCACCTAAAAATTGGTAGTAGGAGAAACATGTAATATTAGAGAAAATGAAAGTGTGTGTGAATATCTATCTATACCAGAAAGTGTGTACATTTCATGGGCGTTCATTTATCACAAAATCAAACACAAGTAGTCTTTTTGTTCGCTTTCGAAACTAGTAATGGCTCACATAAATTGACAGTAACTCTTTGTAACAGCCTTCTAACTGAATGTGCCTTAATATATATTTAAAGACTATATTGCAACAGAAAATTATAAATTAAAGGTTTTGACTAAAATTATTCCCACTAAGCTAACAAAATTGAATTGAATCCAAAGTTTAACTTGGCTGGCTTTAATACATGGGTGTGTGATCAGCCTGAGAATCCAATTAGTCTCATATCTAAAAGGAGTTAGCCTACATAATCCTATAAAACAGTAAAAAGAGGTAAAAGATTGAACCAAAAAAATAAAAAAGAGCTCTCTCTCTCTCTCTCTCTCTCTCTCACACACACACACACACACACACACACACACACACACACACATTCTATATGTGCATGTGTCTGAAAAATCTCCAAACACATTCATCTGAAAATTTTGATCCTGTCTATTCAAGTCTCATTACCTATGGACAATCTAGTGCATTAAACTAAATATTGCATGTAAACAATAATCAAACTTGTGATCTCTTGTAATTGTTCAATTTTACAGGGGAGAATTGAGTCAAGCCAAGTACTGGTCCAAAAAAAAAGACTAACTTTATAAGTTCACAAGTTAAGGACTTAAATGGTCTTGCCATATTCATGTACATCATTCCTTTAGTGAGAGAACCACCTCGTATTGACTCCTTGATACTTCGCAGAGTCTTTGAAATCCACCAAGATGAACACCAAACTTCAAAAGTTGCTAAGCAGAAAATAATAGTCTTGGTATTATTTTCCTTTGAGATCTAGAGCCTCTTCATATGTTCTCAAGTCATAAATAAGTTTATAACGCTACGAAAATGTGGCAAATAAGAACCTCCTCAATACTCGCGCAATCCTAGGTTTTTCATAATTGGAACTTGACTGAATTTAATTTGTTAGATTTATGAGAACAAGTACTAATGAGAGCCTATGGAGAATTTGTTCCACTAAGCACTATGGAGCTACCGACTTGCAGCTCTGAGATTCTGCAGACTAGTTTATTTTTAACTAATCTTCAAAGCTTGAGCCTCCTTAGCCTTACTCATGCACATGGGACACTCAAAAAATTACTCAACTGAAGGACTACGGAGAGATATTTATCTAAAGCTTGAGCCTCCTTAACATGTTTCTCATCCTTGGTAACATGGAAACGTATTTATCTCTCCCTTTTGTCACGAATTATCAAAGATTTAACAAACAAATACTCAACTGAAAGACTAGGGAGAGATATGAGCAATAATGCAGAACGACCCACAATTATGCACAATGAGCAACTATTCTAAGAAAAATATCCTAATCATAAACAAGATGAAATCAGTGCTCCCATTAGAGCCTCATTAGAGCCTAATGCTAACTTTTTAAGACGACCAAAATAACTTTTTAAAATCTACAAGAAGACAAACATACTTTTTGAAACAAAACAAAATGTAAGTGGAACTATGCACCTCGGAGCCTCAATAGTGCCATGCATTAGATCATATAAAGTTTAGTTTGATGCACTAATAGTATAGAATTTTTTTACACAAACAGAAAATCAGAGTATAACATGTGTCTTTTAAAATTTAAGTACAACATAAACAACTAAGGCTTACAGATAAATATCACATTCTAGTATCCATTTGTGTAAAAAAAATTTGCACTGTCAGTACATCAAAATTAAACTCAATCATATAATTCAAATAATATTTAAAATGTAAATTATGAACTTAATAATTAAATTAAAAAAGAAATTCTAAACTCCTTGTAACAAGATGATGTGCTATCTCATCCACAGAGCTATCAACACTAGACGCATTATGTATGACCTGACTCTAATTTTTTATTGATCTAAAATTTGGAAAGTATGAAGGAAATGCGATAAGCATGAAATCCCACGATTGTCTTTGCCAAAAGAGACAAGCACGAAAAGCTTGTTTAAAAATAAAAATTCTTACACCAGTGTAAAGGGGTCTTCTTACGTAGTGTGTATATGTATATTGGAATCGAATTTAATGGCCATTGCATTCTGTATATAGATATTAAATTTTTTATTTAATGAACTTAGGGAAAAATTTTGAATTGTAATCCACTAAACAAACAGAAATCTAGCAACCTTTTCAAATTATGCCTAAAGATATGAAAATTAAATGGCCAACTAGTGATCGACCAGGAATTCGGCAAAGTGGAACTAAAGTATGGACATTTTTTAGTAGTATAATTGTACCAACTACTATAACTCAAATTTATAATATGAGACACATCAAATATATAATAAAAAATAAAAGAAAAATCAGAATGGATATAGTGTCAAAAAAACAAATATGCATTGATAGGTATCAGTTCCGTATGCCAGAATAGATCACTCCCAAAGTCCCGACCAGACCTCTCATTGATTAGGCATCTTGCGGGACAGACCGACAAGACAGCTAGCGTGGCATCAGGAGCCTTCCCAGCACATCCTGAGTTTCTCGACTGCAAATCATCCATCGCCCCTTGATTTGGGGCATGATTGCACCCTTAAATCATACAGCCGTTACCGAAGAATCGCTCCCAACTGCCACCTCTATATAAAGGTGTTTGCAACTTCCTCCAAGAAACAAATCATCTAGTCCAAACTCTACTAATATATCTCCAGATTCAATCGCTTAATTTTGGCATCACAGTGCCCTTGGCAATCATCATACCAATGTTCATAGTCCAAAGACGCTTCACCTTCCATCAGATCATCTATGCTTGGCCTAGAACAAACCGTACAAATTTACTGCATCATCAATTGGCATTGTCTGTGGAAATGACTTTCTTGTTGTTTTTATGGTCTTAACCAGGTCCGACACAACTACTCGAAGACAAACAACCATGGAGGATTGAAACACCATCAAGATGATAGCTTTGGAGCAGCAGGTCGCTAACCTGATGGCCAGCATGCAACAACTAATTACGCAGAACTAGGAGATACTTCAGAGGGTCCCTGCTACCCCTGAAGAAAATCAACAACCTAGAAATTAGCAAGTAGATGGAGACAGATTAGGGCGGTCAACCAAGGAGATGACAGCCTTGTCAGAACCGAAGGCAGTGCATAATAGGAAAACAGAGCAAGGCTAGTAGAGGAATAACACAGCCACACCTCCCAATTCAAGTTGTGACAAGTCCCTCAGGTCACAGAGGTCATCGGAGAGAAGATGGGGAACCCCCCCCCCCCCCCAAAAACCAGGATAGGCATATCAGATCCATGCAAGCGTAGATGGCTGGAGTCCTGGAGGCAGTTAAAACAAAAACTCTTTGTTGACTCAAGGTTGACCCTTATTAACTCAAGGTTGACCCTATGTTGATTTTGATGATAACTAAATCTTGTGTTAATTTACTAATGAAACTACTTAGTGTGCAGATTAACAAAGTTCATAACTTAAACTTAAAGTTCAATCTTAAAGTCTACTACATGTCAAAGAGAATGCACAACAAATTCAAGAGCTATGCAATGAACCAAACAGAGGAGTGATGCCTATCTCTACTTCAAACAAATGTTTTATATTCGAAGAGATTGAAGGTATTCAAACAAAGATCTCATCAAGTATGCATAAGACTCATTAAAGACTGATTTGCACTTTAAAAAAATTGAAGACTTCATCAGAATATACAAAGATCAGTTGAAGATGAATTGATTGTTGAGGAGATTGAATAATGCTCAAGAGAAGACTTAATTAGGAATGCAAAGATCAATTCAAGATTATGTGATTGAAGTTGCTTGAAAAGAAAGTTCACAATGATTGTCTGATCTCTACCTAGAATCCAAGTGAAGAATTCTTCTACAATGTAAAGAATCAATGAAGACAAGATGTATGAAGAGATTTCATCAAGCTTGCAAAAGTCTCATTGAAGTGATTTTAAAGAAGAAAGAAGAATTGCTAGCAAAGAGAAGAAATCATAAATGAAGCATTGTGAAGCTCTACATATTAAGAAAGCTTGGCATTGAAAGAGAGTGTTCTACAATGATAGAAGAAGCTTTACAAATGAAGAAGATAAGATCAACATTGATCTAATGAAGCTCTGACAGTTTGAGAGTCAAGAGAAGATCAATATCCAATGATTGATTCAATCCAAATTGAATAGAAGTTAACTCTGATGAGTTAAAGAGGTTTGATTGATCATCATACCCTAAAGAAATACTCCTTGAAGATCTTATACTAGTGCTAAGATAAGCTGGATCATTAGAAGTCAAAAAGCAGATTTCTGGGCAATGAGCGGACTCATGGAAATAAAAAGTCGCCTCATAATTACAGAAGCAAAAGACTTAAAGACTAAATGAATAATGAGTGGACTCATGGAAATGAGGAGTCGCCTCTTAATCAAAGAAGCAAAAGGCTTGAAGACAAAATAATCAATGAGCATACTCATGAAAAATGAAGAATCGCCTCTTGATCACAAAAGCAAAAAGCCTGGAGACCAAGTAGACAATGAGTGGACTCATTGAAATGAAAAGTCGCCTCATAGAGATAGACGCAAAGGCTTGAAGATGACATGATCAATGAGCGGACTTATGAAGATGAAGAGTCGCCTCATGACAACAGAAGTAAAAGGTTGAAAATCGAATGAATAAAGAGCGGACTCTTGAAGATGAAGAGTCGCCTCATGACAGCAGAAGCCAAAGATGTGAAGACAGAATGAATAAGGAGTCGCCTCATTGATATGAAGAGCGGACTCATGAAGTCAGTGAACAACATCTGGTAAATGCAGAAGTAGAAAGTATCGACTCCACAAGCCTGGAGCCGACTCCTTGAATATAACGACTAGTTTTCCTAACGTTATAATGGACTGGACGTGCATTAATGAAGCCCAACAACCTCTAACGGATGAAATTAATACAGGAGTTTATATACAAGCCTCCAGCTGTGTTTATATAAGTGATGAGAGACAAAAACAAGATCAAACTGACTGATTCACTAAAAACCTTGAATATTCTTCCTGTCTTCATCTGTGAGCTCTGATTGTAAAATCTACTCTTGCTAAAGAGTGAGTTAGTTACTTGTATACTTTTATACACCTGACGGAGAGTTTGAGAGTTCTCTTGAGAAAGAAAAATTCTTGTAAGTTTGAGTGGAGCTTGGACAAAACCACTTGGAGATTGAAGAACTCGATGAGGAGTTCTTGTGTATAGTGAGTTTAGCACTTTGTCAATTAGTAGCTCATTTGTAATTGGTGATTACATAGTGGAAGAAGATTTCGAGGAGGTCTTGGGGTGAGGATGTAAACCATGATTTGTGGTTGAACCTCAGCAAATGTGTGTGTTCTTTCTTATGCTCTGTTTTCTTTCCTTCCTCTGATTATATTGCATTGCATATAGATTGATCACTGTTGCATTGGTTAGATTAATTTTAATTAATCTTAATTGCCTTTAATCTTCGTAAAACCTAATTCACCTCCCCTCTTGGGTTACTTTTTGGGCCAACACTCTCAACATCGTCGAAGAGTTGATAAACCGAACTGATTCGCCATTCACCCAAGCAATTAGGGAGCAGCCCTTACTGCCAAAGTTCAAAATGCCGACTCTGGAGACCTTCGATGGATTCATGGACCACTTAGAAACGTACAAGGCCCTGATACACTTGGAAGTGATGCCCGACGAAATTATGTACCGAGCTTTCCTAATCACCCTCAAAGGGTTAACTAGAGTGTGGTTCAACAGGATCAAGCCAGGGACAATTGGTACATTCATCCAACTCAGCAAGTTGTTCGTTGGACACTGTAAGCACCCCATTTTTGACCACTCGGCAGTCTACGCTCCGTCCAGACTTATTTTCAAGTCACTGTGGGCGTATTCCAACCGAAACCAACTCTTTAAGTCCAAATCCCGTGTGTCCATCGCTTCGCGGGCCCGTCAGGCCCAAATAGAGGCAAAATGATCAAAATGCCCTTAGGGGCATTGTCCTTTCCTTTCCGACTCCAATCCCACTCTCGAGACAGTATATTCCTCGAGACGGTTCCAATCAGGCACGTCTTTTTGAAGACGGTAAGACCTCTTTCCAATTCCACTCTCGAGACAGTTTATTCCTCGAGACGGTTCCAATTCATGCACGTCTTTTCGAAGACGGTAAGACCCCTTTCCAATCCCTCTCTCGGGACAGTTTATTCCTCGAGACAGTTCCAAATCAGACACGTCTTTTTGAAGAAGGTAAGACCCCTTTCCAATCCCTCTCTCGAGACAGTTTATTCCTCGAGATGGTTCCAAATCAGGCACGTCTTTTCGAAGACGGTAAGTCCCCTTTCCAACCCCTCTCTCGAGACAGTTTATTCCTCGAGACGGTTCCAATTCAGGCACATCTTTTTGAAAACGGTAAGACCCCTTTCCAATCCCTCTCTCGAGACAGTTTATTCCTCGAGACGGTTCCAAATTAGGCACGTCTTTTCGGAGACGGTAAGTCCCCTTTCCAACCCCTCTCTCGAGATAGTTTATTCCTCGAGACGGTTCCAAATCAGGCACGTCTTTTCGAAGGCAGTAAGACCCCTTTTCAATCCCTCTCTCAAGACAGTTTATTCCTCGAGATGGTCTGAGTAACGAAAATACTCGTAAATATCACAACCGTTAGAGTAGCAGAAATATTTACAAATAGGTTGATATAGGGAATTGCCAACAAACCCCTGTGTCACGACGACCACCGTCAGAGTGGCAGAAACACTCAAAACCCAGGTCAACACCAATGTCTGTTAGCCTACTTCGGTGAAAAATGACCAAAATGCCCTTTGGACCTTTTCCGAGACTTTTCGGTCAAGATAACCATTTTGCCCCTAGGCATCCGAATGCCCCAGGAACCACACCAACTCTGGGTATCAAACCGGTAACCCTCTGAGATTACTTCTTATAGTATTCTCAATCTTCCTTTACCTTTCCGGATCATTTCGAGTCAGTTCTGGCCAACCCGGTACAAAATGATCGTTTTGCCCCTGGTGGGCCAGTCTCCTTTTTCGATCACACCGGCTCTGGGTATCAAACTGGTAACCTTCAGAGACTACTTTTTATAGTATTCTTAATCTTCCTTTATCTTTCCGGATCATTCCGAGTCAGTTCCGGCAAACCCGATACAAAATGACCGTTTTGCCCCTAGTGGGCCGGTCTCCTTTTCCGACTACACCGGCTCTAGGTATCAAACCGGCAACCTTTTGGAACATTCTAAATAATGTTTTCAGATCCCAAGTCTTCTTCTAGGATAGTCCGAGTCTGTCCCAGTAGTTTCCCGGTTCGATTGACCGTTTTACCCCTAAAGGCCCGGTCAACATTTTCGACCCATCTTATCCTCATTTCTCAAGTCAAATACCTCCAGGACACTATTTTAAGTGTTCCTGCTCTTTTCCGGCCTTCCAAGTCATTCCCGGCTCCTTCAAATCATTCCCGGACTTTTCGGAGTCACTCCTAGTGAAGCCAGGCTAAAAATTACATGGTAGTCACTAGTACAGGCACCCAAATATAGTCAAAGATACATTCCTTGCCGACCTTAAATATTTCCTAAATGGCTGACGCCACTCCTAGTGGCACCAGTGTAAATTCTGGCCTGACGCCACTACAACAGGTGCTAGTGTATTCCTCCCTCTATAAATACAGAGCCTCCTCCAACGTGAAAAGGGTCCGTCAACTTAGTCTAAAAATCATATAATTCGATATACAGAGCTCGAGCACTCCCTAAACCCTAGCCTCCTTAGGTTTCCCAAACCCTAGCCACCATACACTAAAACCTAGCCTCTTATACACTCATACATACCCCCATACACTCATACACTAACCTTCAACCCTCCTTCGAAGACTTGAAGAGTTGTAATATGAAGTTTAAAGCTTGAAGACAACTCTTAAAGATTGAAGACGAAGATCAAGACGAAGACCGAAGACCGAACAAAGCAAGGCGCGCAAAATAAACAAGATACAAGGTAGGTTCTCCATTTAAATTTCCGCACTTCCCCCTCTCTCTTCTCTCTCCTAACCCACTTGGGTTTTCTCTATTTTAATCCCCCATCTCTTTCCCCCCCTTTCTTTGCATGCTTGAAACAAGGGGACTCCCGATCCATGTGTAGGATTAAACTATTGGAGAGTCACCGTATCGGGGGCTTTCTTCTAGTCTAACCAGAGACCAAGTAGGTCCGGCCCCCTTGATTATGTGGTGAAGCCTTAGCCTTGTATGTTCACGACCCCAAATTTGCATTGTGCATATCATGATCTTGCATCTTCCAAAAATTTGTTTTCAAACTCGTTTTCAAAATCGCTTTCGAACTTGTTTTCAAAATTGCATCAAAATCTCTTTTTTAAAACATGTTTTCAAAATCACAATCCTAGGGTGATTCTAGCTTTTCCATGGCTAGGGTTGCTTTAGGAAAGTGCTATATTCACAGTGACCAACATGGTCCATATTTGCAAATCTTGTTGTTTTCAAAACCGCTTTCTTAAAGTGGTTCTAGCCCTCTTATGGTTAGAATTGCTTTAAGAAAGTGAGATATTTTTACACCTTCTAAAAACTCCCTTTTCAAAAGTCTCTCTTCCTAAAAATCTCTTTTTCAACATACTTTCCTAAAACTCCTCTTTCCAAAGTTATTTTCAAAAACTCCCTCCAAAACTCTATTTTTCAAAAACTCCCTTTTTCAACTCCTTTCCAAAATCCTCTCCCCAAAATCCACTTCTAAAAATGTTCCCCAAAATTTTTTCCAAAAACTCTCTTTTCAAAATCTTTCCTCTAGAAACTCCTCTCTAGGATTTCCTTCCAAAACCTTCGTTTCTAAAAACACACTTTCCAAAAAACTCCTTCTCTTTAAAATCTTTTTCCAAAAACTCTATCTTCAAATTCACTTTCCAAAAACTCCTCCCTAGGATTCCCTTCTAGAAAACCTTCATTTTCAAAAACGCACTTTTCAAAAATCCTCTCTCTTTAGAGCCCAAATCAAATCCTAGAACTCACAATTAGGAAATCCTAATTTTCTTTTCAAAAACATGATTTTCAAACTTTGCCCCAAACCAAGGTTTCCGAAACCTCTTGTTTTCTACATCAAAACTATATATGTTTCCAAAACCTATTTTCTACGTCAAAATTATAATTTTCCAAATCTAGGATTTCTAGAATCTCCCTTTCCAAATCCTTGTCAAATCTTATCTTCCCTTTAGAAAATCAAATCAAATATTCCCGTTTAGGAAACCAAATCCAATCCTCCGTTTTTGAAAACAAAATTCAATCTTTCTCTTTTAGAAACCGAATCCAATCTCTTCCTAATCCAACTCTTTCCTAATTCAAATCCTTCCTAAATTTCTCCTTTCCTAAATCTTAAGTTTTCAAAATTTAAACATAAGAATCTTTCCTAAATTTTAAAACTCAACTTTCACATCTTTCTTAATTCAACCCTTTTCAAATTCTATCTCTTTCCAAATCTTTCCTAAATTCAAACCTTTCCTAATTTCAAGATTTTCTAAAAATCAAACTTTAAAACCTTCTAAATCCTAATCTTTTTAAACTCTAAACTTTTCTAAAACTTCAAAACTTTCTTAAGTTGAAGCTTTCCTAATTCAAATCGTTTCTAGATCTTTTCATAATTTCAAATCTTTCTAAATTCCAAATCTTTCCAAATTCAAAACTTTCTTAAGTCAAATCTTTCTAAACCTAAATCTTTCTAAATTCCAAACTTTCTAAATTTCAAATCCTTCCAAATTTCAAAACTTTCTAAACTCAAAATTTTCCTATTTTCAAAACTTCCTTGTTTTCTAAACTTTCCAATTTCCAAAACTTCCCTATTTCAAAACTTTCCTAAGTTGAAATTTTCCTAATTCAAAACTTTCCTAAGTTGAAACTTTCTTAATTCCAAAACTTTCCTAATTCGAAAACTTTCCACAAATAAAAATTTCCAAATTCGAAACTTTCCTAAATTGGACCTTTCCTAATTCGTACCCTTCTTAAATCCAACCATTTCCTAAATCTTCCAAGTCTAATATTCAAGTCAATTCTTTTTCAAAATCTTTCCAAGTCAAATCCAATTCTTCTTTTTTTGAAGTCCTTAAGTCTAGGTTTTCTAAAACCGAGTTTTCCAAAGTCAAGTCTTTTCAAATCTTTCAATCAAAGTTCAATCTCTCAATCTTCTAATCCAATTTCCAATTCAATCTCTTTCTTCCAAGTCAATCTCTTCTCAATCGGACTCTTGTCTGAACTACGACTGACCTGATTCCTCCAAAAGGATACGTAGGCAACTCTCATGGGTGCGGTCACAACTTTTTTTAAATTTCAAATTCCACAACCTTTTTCAAATCTCAAATTCCACAACATTTTTCAATTTCTATTTCTATAATTTCTTTCCAATCTTCAATTCTACAATATTTTTCAAGTTTCCAATTCCATAACTCTTTTCAAATCTCTTTTCAATTCCAATTTCAAATCTATCTTTTCAAATCTATTTTCAAATCAATCTCTTTCCAAATCTATTTTTCAATTCTCTTTCATTGCACTTTCATATCATGCATCATGTTAGTTTCTTTCCAAGCATTGTTTTCCAAGGTGGATAGGATTGAACTATAGTTGGTTGAAGACTCTCATAGGTGAATCTAGGGTATATTGACATGTAGATACTGAAAGGGCGAGGTAAGATGATGGCTTAGTGCGTCGTCCCTACACGTAACCAACCTCCGAACCTAGAATCACTATTTTCATAGACCAAAAAGGAGTTATTTTTCAAAAAGGGCTAAATGTTTTTCAAAGGTTGCCAAACAACCTGTTTTCTTAAAAACCCTCTCTTAAGGAGATATTTTCAAAATCGTTTTCCAAAAACCCTAAGTGTAGTCTTCAGATTATTTTTAGTTTTTAGGTGACCTAACTCACCTTAATCAAGTTAGGTGGCGACTCCAAATATTTTTCAAAAGCCCTTTATTCAAATCTATTTTCAATTCAAACCTAATCGCACTTATTCTTCTAGGAGGGTGAGTTCTAACAAGAGAGTACAGCATTTTTTCCGCTTGTGTGAGTATTCCTCGAGTGCGAAAAATCTGAGCGCGACAGCTGGCCACTCTATTGGGGACTACTTAGAGGGTTAGGCCGTAGTCATGTCCCTCTACCCTTCACCCATGTAGAGTCTTCAATTAACTTGGTTCAATCCTATTCACTTTAAATTTTCAAAACTAAATTTTCAAAATTGTTTTTAAAAAAAATGCATTTATTCATATTATCTTGTATTATGTTTGTCATCCACATACTAACACTTGTATCTTTGTTTTGTAGGTACACATTTTGTTTAAATTTTATTAACTGCTTTGCATGAATGTGATGTACAGGATGAATGGGAGTTGTTAGGCCCTTTCCTCCACTTTTAAAAATCACACACACACTGCATGTGCACTTGCATTCTACATACTTGCATTATTACCCTGATATGTCCTTTCTAGTTAGAAAGGGGGAACGGTATATTGGTTGTAGGCAAGATGTTGTGTCAGTTTCTTCGCCTACGGCCTCTTGATGGTTCCCCCGCTCAGATCACCAACCGATCATGGCACCACCTCGGGGAGTGGGCCTAGGTTTGAAGATCCGGAGACCGAGTCTTTTTAGGACGCATTAATCAACCCTCAACCTCATACTCATATAGACACCATGCATAGCCGAACCTCTGCCCGATTTAAGACACAAGCACCGTTTTCAAAACCACGGAGGAAAGAGCGACTGCTCTTACTTTCATTTATATATGTCTATTACTGCTGTTATATTGACTGTATTCATATTGTTATAATGCATGTTTAACTGCTCATGCATGCACGTTTATCTTGCTATTATATTTCTCTCTCCTTATACTCTTTGCATACCCATGTTCATGCATTCAATATTCCATCTCAAGACAAGAGTTCCAAGTAACTCAAGTCACTGCATTCTCATGCATATGATCAACCCCTTGGGAGTGACACCAAGGTCACTCTCCCTTGCATTAAACTCACCTAAACTCTAAGGGTTCCCACGTAACCCTAAGGACTCATTGCATGCATCTCAATTCATTCCATGAGAGGGGCCCCAATCCCTCGATGCTCACGGAGATAGGGTTGCCAAGAAGACAAGGGGCAATCAATCAACAAGGTCTCTCAGCGACCTCCTCGACATCAAATCCAACGAAGGCGGATCCGAAGACTCAAGAATAGTTTAGGTTTTCCCTTTGTAAAAGTAGATAGGTAGAAGTCCAAAGGAAAATGTTCTCCTTCCCCCTATTAAAATGTATTTCAATTCTTTTGTATCTTAAACCCAAAATTCAATGTATTGTTTTCATTTTTATGAATGAATGCATGGATGGCTGATGGTTCCTACTTGACGGTAAAGTTTCTGCATACAGGGGCAAATCCCGTATCTTCAAGCATGGGCCAATACATCATGACTAGTTTCCCTCCTTAAAAGGGGCACCTTAGAGCATGCATTGCATAAAGACTTGTCAAGGTCAAACACTGACTCTTTCCTTTTGTTGGTTTTAGGTACCTTCCCTCGTTCCCCAGTCTTACAAGCATGGAATTGCTTACTCTTGATACTTTAACTCAATTACTAGCAGAGACAAGAGGAGTCAAGCATAAGATGACCGAAATGGAAGGCATGCTTTCCTCACTTTTATCCCACGCAACCCATAAGCAAGCAGAGTCCTCGCAGGCCCAAACCCATGATGGACGGAAAAGGATGAAGAAGGAAGACCATGACTATACCACCACCATTGCTTACCAAGGACCTCCCCAAGCCGAGGGCCTTGCTCGGATGCCTTCCAAACCAACCCCTAACCAAACACAAGGACTATATAATCTCTCCTTCGGATACCATCCCAACCCATTGTCGCGCCCAGATTTTTCGCACTCGAGGAATACTCACCCAAGCAGGAAAAATGCTGTACTCTCACGTTAGAACTCACCCTCCTAGAAGAATGAGTGCGACTAAGTTTGAATTGAAAATTGGTTTGAATAAAGGGCTTTTGAAAAAGATTCGGAGTCGCCACCTAACTTGATTAAGGTGAGTTAGGTCACCTAAAAACTAAGCATAATCCGAAAACTACACTTAAGGTTTTGAAAAACGATTTTGAAAATATCTCCTCAAGAGAGGGTTTTTAAGGAAAACGGGTTGTTTGGCAACCTTTGGAAAACATTTAGCCCTTTTTTAGAAAAATGACTCCTTTTGGTCTTTGAAAACAGTGATCTAGGTTCAGAGGTTGGTTACGTGTAGGGAAAACGCACTAAGCTATCACCCTACCCCGCCCTTTCGGTACCTACATGTCGATCTACCCTAAATTCACCTATGAGAGTCTTTAACTAACTATGGTTCAACCCTATTCACTTTGAGAAACAATGTTTGAAACAAATATGATGCATGATATGCAAGTGTAAAAAAAAAAAAAAAAAGAGAGAATAAATTTGAAAAGAGATTAATTTGAAATTGTTTTGATTTGATTTGATTTGAAAATAGATTTGAAAAGATATAATTGAAATTGGAAAGTTTGAAAATTGAAAGTAGAAATTTGAAAATAGAAGTTTTGAAATTGAAATTTGAGATTAGATTGGAATTTTGAGATTTGAAAAGATTTTGGAAACCGCACCCATGAGGGTGGAATTGAAAGTTTGAAAAGTATTGTGACCGCACCTATGAAGGTTGCCTACGTATCCCTTTGGGGGAATCAGGTCAGTCGTAGTTCGGACAAGAGTCCGATTGAAAATAGAAGGTTGGATTGAAGAAGGAAATTGAATTGGAAATTGAATTGGATTTGAAATTAGAAGAGGAGATTGGAAATTGGAAATTGAGGACTTTGACTTGAAAAGATAGATTTGGACTTGTTTTGGAATAAGAAGGTTTAAGAAAACCTAGACTTAGGAAAGAGACTTAGGAGAGGTTTGACTTGACTTGGAAGGTTTAGGAGATTAGGAAAGGCTGGATTTAAGAAATGTTTGAATTAGGAAATGTTCGATTTAGGAAAGTTTTGAATTAGGAAAGTTTCATTTTTGGAAAGTTTCAACTTAGGAAAGCTTTGAATTAGGAAAGTTTTCAAATTGGGAGAGTTTTGAAATTAAGAAAGTTTTGAAATTAGGAAAGTTTTGAATTAAGAAAATTTTGAATTTAGAAATGTTTGAAAAAGGGAAGTTTTGATTTTGGAAAGTTTTAAAAACAAGGAAGTTTTGCAAATACGAAAGTTTCGTTTTGGGAAAGGTTTGAAAAGGGAAAGTCTTCAGTTTAGGAAATGTCTGAATTAAGAAAGTTTCAACTTAAGAAAGTCTTAAATTAAGACAGTTTTGAGTTTAGAAAAGTCTTAGATTTGGAAAGATTTTGAAGTTTTGGAAAAATTTAGAATTTAGAAAGCTTGGAAGTTTAGAAAGATTTAACTTAAAAAAGTTTTGAATTTAGAAAAGTTCTAGATTTGAAAAGATTTGAAATTTGGAAAGTTTAAGATTTAGAAAGTTTTAGAGTTTTAGACAATCTTGAGATTAGGAAAGGTTTGAGTTTAAAAAAGGTTTGGAAGCTTGGATTTGAAAAAGATTTTGGAAAGGGGTAGAATTAGGAAAGGGTTGAATTAGGAAAAGTTTTGAAAGTTGAGTTTTAAAATTTAGAAAAGATTCTATGTTCAAGTTTTGGAAACTTAAGATTTAGGAAAGGAGAGGCTTAGGAAGGATTTGAATTTAGGAAAGATTTGGATTTTGAAACTTAAGGAAAGATTTGAAGTTTAGGTTTAGGAAACTTATGGTTTAGGAAGGAATTGAATTAGGAAAGGTTTGGATTAGGGAAAGATTGGATTTTGTTTTGAAAAGAGAAGGTTTGATTTTGTTTCCAAAAACGGAGGACGGGATCTAGTTTCCTAAACGGGGAGATTTGATTTGGTTTCCTAAAGGGAAGATGGGATTTGGTTTCCTAAAGGAAAAATTGGATTTGACAAGGATTTGGAAAGGGAAGTTTTAGAAACCCTAGATTTGGAAGACTATAGTTTTGATGTAGAAAATAGGTTTTGTAAATGTGTATAGTTTTGATGTAGAAAACAAGAGGTTTTGGAAACCTAGGTTTGGGGCAAAGTTTGAAAATCATGTTTTTGGGAAGAAAATTAGGGTTTCCTAATTGTGGGCTCTAAGGCTTGACTTGGACTCTAAGAAAAGAGTTTTTGGAAAGTACGTTTTTAGAAACGAAGGTTTTCTAGAAGAGAATCTTAGGGAGGAATTTTTGGAAAGTGAATTTGGAAAGAGAGTTTTTGGAAAGATTTTTGGAGAGAGTTTTTAGAAAGTGGATTTTGGGGAGAGGATTTTAGGAAAGTATGTTGAAGAAGAGATTTTTAGGAGGAAATTCTTGGAGAGAGAGAGAGTTTTTGGAAAGTACAAAAACATCTCACTTTCCTAAAGCGATTCTAGCCATAAGAGGGCTAGAACCACTTTAAGAAAGTGGTTTTGAAAACAAAGTTTGAAAATATAGGCCAAAAGGCCACTTTTAATATAACACTTTCCTAAGGCAACCCTAGCCATGGAAAAGCTAGAATCACCCTAGAATTGTGGTTTTGAAAACAAGTTTTTGAAAAAGAGATTTTGATGCAATTTTGAAAACAAGTTTGAAAACGATTTTTTGAAAACAACTTTTTGAAAACGAATTTTTGGAAGATGCAAGACTATGATATGCACAATGCAATTTGGGGTCGTGAACATACAAGGTTAAGGCTTCACCACATAATCAAGGGGGCCGGACCCACGTGGTCTTTGGTTAGACTTGAAGAAAGCCCCCGACACGGTGACTCTCCAATAGTCCAATCCTACACATGGACCGGGAATCCCCTTGTTTCAAGCATGCAAAGAAAGGGCGGGAAAGAGATGGGAGATTAAAATAGAGAAAACCCAAGTGGGTTGGAGAGAGAAGAGAGAGGGGGGAAGTGCGAAAATTTAAATAGGGAGCCTACCTTGTATCTTGTTTATTTTGCGCGCCGTGCAGTCTTCGGTCTTCGGTCTTCGGTCTTTGTCTTGATCTTCACCTTTAGTCTTCAAGGATTGTCTTCAAGCTTTGAATGGCTGCTCTTCAAGTCTTGAGAGAGTGGTTGAAGGCTAGTGTATAAGTGTATAGGGGTGTGTATGAGTGTATAGGAGGCTAGGGTTTGTGTATAGTGGCTAGGGTTTGGAAAACCTAGGGAGGCTAGGGTTTTTGGAGGTGCTCGAGCTCTGTGTATCGAATTGTGTGATTTCTAGGTTAAGTTTGCAGACCCTTTTCATGTTGATCGAGGCTCTGTATTTATAGAAGTTGGACAAGCCTAGCGCCTGTTGCAGTGGCGCCAGGGCAAAATTTATACTGGCGCCACTAGGAGTGGCGCCAGGCCATTTTTTGGCTTGACGCCACTGCTAGTGGTGCCAGCCATTTAGGAAACAATTAAGGTCGGCAAGCAACGTATCTTTGACTAGATTTGGGCGCCTGTACTAGTGACTACCATGTAAACTTTAGCCTGGCTTCACTAGGAGTGACTCCGGAAAGTCCGGGAATGATTTGAAGGAACCGGGAGTGACCCGGAAGGCCGGAAAGGAGCAGGAACACTTGAAATAGTGTCCTGGAGGTATTTGACTTGAAAAGTGAGGATTGGATGTGTCGGAAAGGTTGACCGAGCCTTTAGGGGCAAAACGGTCAATCGGACCGGAAAACTGCCGGGACAGACTCAAACTGTCCCGGAAGAAGACTTGGGATCTGAAAACATTATTTAGAATGTTCCCAGAGGTTGCCGGTTTGATTCCCAAGGCCGGCGTGGTCGGAAATGGAGACCGGCCCACTAGGGGCAAAACGGTCATTTTGTACCGGGTTTGCCGGAACTGACTCGGAATGGTCCAGAAAGGTAAAGGAAGGTCGAGAACACTATAAAAAGTATTCTCGGGACATTACCGATTTGATACCCAGAGCCAGTGTGGTCAAAGAAAGAGACCGGCCCTCTAGGGGCAAAACAGTCATTTTGTACCGGGTTTGCCGGAACTGACTCGGAATGGTCTGGAAAGGTAAAGGAAGGTCGATAACACTATAAAAAGTATTCTCAGAACATTATCGGTTTGATACCCAGAGCCGGTGTGGTCGAAGAAGGAGACCGGCCCTCCAAGGGCAAAACGGTCATTTTGTACCGGGTTTGCCGGAACTGACTCGGAATGGTCCGGAAAGTTAAAGGAAGGTCGAGAACACTATAAAAAATATTCTCGGGACATTACCGGTTTGATACCCAGAGCCGGTGTGGTCGAAGAAGGAGACCGGCCCTCTAGGGGCAAAACGGTCATTTTGTACCGGTTTGGCCGGAACTGACTCGGAATGGTCTGGAAAGGTAAAGGAAGGTCAAGAACACTATAAAAAGTATTCTCGGGACATTACCGATTTGATACCCAGAGCCGGTGTGGTTCCCGGGGCATTCGGATGCTTAGGGGCAAAATGGTCATCTTGACTGAAAAGTCTCGGAAAAGGCCCTAAGGGTAGTCTGGTTATTTTTCACCGAAGTGAGCTAACAAACATGGGTATTGACCTAGGTGTTGAGTATTTCCGCTACTCGGACGGGGTTGATGATTTGAGAGTATTTCCGTTACTCTAACGGTTCTGTGAGTATTTCCGCTACTCTAACGGTTTTGTGAGTATTTCCGCTACTCTAACGGGTCTGTGAGTATTTCCGCTACTCTAACGGCTCTGTGAGTATTTCCGCTACTCTAACGGTTGAGTATTTCCGCTACTCGAACGGCTTTGTGAGTATTTCCGCTACTCTAACGGTTGTGTGAGTAGTTTTGCTACTCGAACCGTCTCGAGGAATAAACTGTCTCGAGAGAGGGATTGGAAAGGGGTCTTATCGTCTCCGAAGAGACGTGCCTAGATTGGAACCGTCTCGAGGAATAAACTGTCTCGAGAGTGGGATTGGAAAGGGGTCTTACCGTCTCCAAAGAGACGTGCCTGGGTTTTGAGTGTTTCCGCCACTCTGACGGTTTTATGAGTGTTTCCGCCACTCTGACGGTTTTGTGAGTGTTTCCGCCACTCTGACAGTTTTGTGAGTGTTTCCGCCACCCTAACGGTTTTGTGAGTGTTTCCGCCACCCTAACGGTTTTGTGAGTGTTTCCGTCACCCTAACGGTTTTGTGAGTGTTTCCGCCACTCTGACGGTTTTGTGAGTAGTTTTGCTACTCGGACCGTCTCGAGGAATAAACTGTCTCGAGAGAGGGATTGGAATCGGAATAAGAAAGGACAATGCCCCTAAGGGCATTTTGGTCATTTTACCTCTATTTGGGCCTGACAGGCCCACGAAGCGATGGAAAGATGGAATTTGAAACTAGAGAATTGGATTCGATAGGAATATGCCCAAAATGACTTGAAAATAAGTCTGGACGGAGTGTAGACTGCCGAGCAGTCAAAAATGGGGTGCTTACACCCATTTGGCCCTGCCATCGAAAATTGTCCCATTTTAAAACATAGAACCTGAAGCCCTTTCAATTCCCGGACCATCAACCCAGATATGACCTTACCAAAGCTTGGTCCCCAATCATCAAAAACATCTGCAACACCTCCTCGGCCGAGGCGAACAAGTGGGAAAAAACGAACATTTACTAAACTTGCATGCTCACAGACCGCGGCTTATTTTGGCCTCTTAGCAGCTGGATATCTGAAACCTATACCTGCTCGACCCCAGCCGAATCCTCTGCCTCATTACCTCACATCTGCAGCAAGCTGTAAGTATCATTCGGATAGCTAAGGACATGACACTGAAGATTGTTTGGCCCTCAAGCATAAGATTCAGGACCTGATAGATAACAAGATCATTGAAGTACGACCAGCAAATCCTTCTCCGAATGACCCTACAAACCCTCCGCTGGACCACACCGTCAACATTGTTACAAAGTTTGGTAATAACAAGATTTGTTTCACGGCATGCCAAGAGATATATTACAAGGATGGGGAGGAGATGGAATGCGACGATATGGAATAGAGTCCTACTCAATGCAACCCCGATAAAATGTCGACCCCCAAAGACAAACTCGCATATTAACCAGGAGCTGTCCAAACTAGGTAATAAAAATCTCCCAGTGTGTACACCTGAGGAGCATCGAGCCCCAACTGGAAGCCAGAGCAGAAAACCCCAGGCACGACCTATCGAGCTGGACTAATACGAGTCGCCTGAGTGGTTTGTTAAAGAAACTCCAGAGCAAACAAATGAAGGCAAAACAGTCAAGAAAGCTGACAACTACACCATCACTGCCAACTCACTTGGAACTCCGAAAGAAGCATCTACCTGTTCTACCTTGATTGAAAATCTCAAACGTGGATGGAATGCAGACAAGGGCATTGTCCCAAGGCCGTACTAAAATGGGTTCCTTGCACAAGCGTACAAGAGAGGGGTATTTTCACCCACTTTCTTTTTATCCTTTTCACTTTCTATCTTTAAATTAATGTTTATATTTTCTCATTGCTTAAGAACTTTATGCTTTCTATAAAGAACTTTATGCTTTCCATAAAAATAATAATAATAATCAAATGACAGTCTTTTATTCCATTGTTGTTGTCTTGTCTTCCCTGGGGAATAGTGACTACTTTCTACGCAAGGGGCATGGTTTATCTTATGGAATAATCCAACTTGAAGGGATGATAGCATGAGTTAACCACTCGCCAAATGATCAGCCTTCCATAGAGAGAGAGAATAAGGATGAGTGAGGATACTACCTAAAGGCAGCACTTACAGGACTCCGAAGCTAAACGATGTGTGGCCAGTTTATCAAAATGAAGAGGAGCCATCTTTCATTTCCCCACATATAAAAAATAAATAACTAAATAAATGAACAAATGTGCTCATATTCCCTTTGCTTAACCCCTAGTGCCTCGCGGAAAGCGAAGATTTTCTTTGTCAACCCTGATCCAAAACTGTCCTCCCCACACTGGGGCAGACAATAGTTGAAAACTCTAAGAGTGGTGTCCACCTCTATCATGCTAGGATAGTGTTGAAAACTCTATGGATCAAGCAATCTAATTCAAAGTGAAGAGAGGCCCTCATTTCATTTCCCATACAGTCGAAAGCAACCCCTTGCCAAACCCGTTAAGCCACCTATCATTTCTTAACAAAACCCCAACCTAGAGATCACCGCCCACATTGGGTATATTGAACTGCCAAAGAAAAGATATAAGGGAAAAGGATCAAAAAATTATTCATAGAAAAAATAAGCAAAGGAAAGGAGTTGCCAAGGGGTTGACTCCTTAATACTTCGCAGAGTCTTTGAAATCCACCAAGATGAACACCGAACTTCAAAAGTTGCTAAGCAGAAAATAATAGTCTTGGTATTATTTTCCTTTGAGATCTAGAGCCTCTTTATATGTTCTCAAGTCATACATAAGTTTATAACGCTACGAAAATGTGGCAAATAAGAACCTCCTCAATACTCGCGCAATCCTAGGTTTTTCATAATTGGAACTTGACTGAATTTAATTTGTTAGATTTATGAGAACAAGTACTAATGAGAGCCTATGGAGAATTTGTTCCACTAAGCACTATGGAGCTACCTACTTGCAACTCTGAAATTCTGCAGACTTGTTTATTTTTAACTAATCTTCAAAGCTTGAGCCTCCTTAGCCTTACTCATGCACATGAGACACTCAAAAAATTACTCAACTGAAGGACTACGGAGAGATATTTATCTAAAGCCTAAGCCTCCTTAACATGTTTCTCTTCCTTAGTAACATGGAAACGTATTTATCTCTCCCTTTTGTCACGAATTATCAAAGATTTAACAAACAAATACTCAACTGAAAGACTAGGGAGGGATATGAATAATAATGGAGAACGAACCACAATTATGCACAATGAGCAACTATTCTAAGAAAAATATCCTAATCATAAACAAGATGAAATCAGTGCTCCCATTAGAGCCTCATTAGAGCCTAATGCTAACTTTTTAAGATGACCAAAATAACTTTTTAAAATCTACAACAAGACAAACATACTTTTTGAAACAAAACAAAATGAAAGTGGAACTATGCACCTCGGAGCCTCAATAGTGTCCATGCATTAAATCAAATAAAGTTTAGTTTGATGCACTAATAGTATAGAATTTTTTTACACAAATAGGGCATCAGAATGTGACACGTGTTTTTTAGAATTTAAGTACAACATAAACAAGTAAGACTCATAGATACATGTCACATTATAGTGCTCGTTTGTGTAAAAAAAATTTACACTGTCAGTACATCAAAATTAAACTCAATCATATGATTCAAATAATGCTTAAAATGTAAATTATGAACTTAACAATTAAATTAAAGAGAAATTCTAAACTCCTTGTAACAAGATGATGTGCTATCTCATCCACAGAGCTATCAACACTAGACGTATTATGTATGACTTGACTCTAATTTTTTATTGATCTAAAATTTGGGAAGTATGAAGGAAATGCGATAAGCACGAAATCCCACGGTTGTCTTTGCCAAAAGAGACAAGCGCAAAAAGCTTGTTTAAAAATAAAAATTCTTACACCAGTGTGAAGGGGTCTTCTTACGTAGTGTGTATATATATATTGGAATCGAATTTAATGGCCATTGCATTCTGTATATAGATATTAAATTTTTTATTTAATGAACTTAAGGAAAAATTATGAATTGTAATCCACTAAACAAACAGAAATCTAGCAACCTTTTCAAATTATGCCTAAAGATATGAAAATTAAATGGCCAACTAGTGGTCGACCAAGAATTTGGCAAAGTGGAACTAAAGTATGGACATTTTTTAGTAGTATAATTGTACCAACTACTATAACTCAAATTTATAATGCGAGACACATCAAATATATAATACAAAATAAACAAAAAATCAGAATTGATATAGTGTCAAAAAAACAAATATGCATTGATAGGTATCAGTTCCGTATGCCAGAATAGATCACTCCCAAAGTCCCGACCAGACCTCTCATTGATTAGGCATCTTGCGGGACAGACCGACAAGACAGCTAGCGTGGCATCAGAAGCCTTCCCAGCACATCCTGAGTTTCTCGGTTGCAAATCATCCATCGCCCCTTGATTGGGGGCATGATTGCACCTTTGAATCATGCAGCCGTTACCCAAGAATTGCTCCCAACTGCCACCTCTATATAAAGGTGTCTTCAACTCCCTCCAAGGAACAAATCATCTAGTCCAAACTCTGCTAATATATCTCTAGATTCTATCGCTTAATTTTGGCATCGGAGTGTCCTTGGCAATCACCACACCGGTATTCATAGTCCAAAGACGCTTCACCTTCCATCGGATCGTCTATACTTAGCCTGGAACAAACCGTATAAATTTTCTGCATCATCAATTGGCGTTGTTTGTGGGAATGACTTTCTTGTTGTTTTCATGGTCTTAACCAGGTTCGACACAACTACTCGAAGATAAACAACCATGGAGGATTGAAACACCATTAAGATGACAGCTTTGGAGCAGCAGGTCACTAACCTGATGGCCAGCATGCAACAAATAATTACACAGAACCAGGAGATACTTCAGAGGGTCCCTACTACCCCCGAAGAAAATCAACGACCTAGAAATTAGCAAGTAGATGGAGACAGATTAGGGCGGTCAACCAAGGAGATGATAGCCTTATCAGAACTGAAGGCGGTGCATGATAGGAAAACAGAGAGGGCTAGTAGAGGAATAACATAGCCACACCTCCCAATTCAGGTTGTGACAAGTCCCTCAGGTCACAGAGGTCATCCGAGAGAAGATGGAGAACCACCCCCCCCCCCCAACCAGGATGAGCATATCAGATCCATGCAAGCGTAGATGGCTGGAGTCATGGAGGCAGTTAAAACAAAAACTCTCAACATCATCGAAGAGTTGGTAAACCGAATTGATTCACTCTGAACATCGTCGAAGAGTTGGTAAACCGAACTGATTCGCCATTCACCCAAGCAATTATGGAACAGCCATTACCACCAAAGTTCAAAATGCCGACTCTGGAGACCTTCGATGGATTCATAGACCACTTAAAGACGTATAAGGCCCTAATGCACTTGGAAGTGATGCCCGATGAAATTATGTGCCGAGCTTTCCCGATTACCCTCAAAGGGTTAACCAGAGTGTGGTTCAACAGGATCAAGCCAGGGACAATTGGCACATTCATCCAACTCAGCAAGCTGTTCGTTGGACATGACATAGGCGGACAGAGATAGAAGATACCTGCTGCCTACTTACTGACCTTGAAACATGGAAGAGAATAATCCTCTAAAGAGTTCATGAACAGGTTCAACCAGAAGACCCTCAACGTCGATAACGTAGATGACAAGGTGGTAATCACCGCCTTCATGAGCGGCCTAAAAACCCACAAACTCCTTTACTCCCTGGAAAATGAGCCACTGAAGGACATAACGAGACTCATGCTTAGAGCTCAGACGCACATGCACGCCAAAGATGCCATTAACACCAGACACAATAGCGATGCGGAAGTCTATTCATGTTCAAACAAGAAGAATAGGTCGTCAAGAGACAAGAAGGACGACTAAGAAGCAAAAACCCTGAAGTACTCTAGGTCAGGATCCTGAATAGAAGGGGGTAAAGGGCGATCTGCCAACCTCGACTACAACTTCACCCCCCTCACCGCCCTCTAGAGTATATCCTGTAAGAGATTCACAATGACCTAGCTCTAAAGGGGTCCGGCAAGTTGTGGACGCCCCTAAAGAAGAGATCTTAGAAGAAGTACTACAAATTCCACCGAGACCATGGCCATGACACTAAAGATTACTTTGATCTTAAGCAGCAGATTGAGAACTTGATCAAAGATGGAAAACTTGGGAGATACATCGCCGAACAAAAGCAAGAGAAACTACCAAGACAAGCCAAACGAAGGAGCCCTGAACGGGCTCAACAGAATCAACAACCCCTCAAAGAAATCCGAGTAATAGTCGAAGGGTTCACGGGAGGAGGGGAATCATCAGCGGCCAGAAAGAAGCATGTTCGGGTGGCAAGAAAATCGAGGGAATTGTTGACGACCGAACATCCGAGCAAAAAGCCTTGAGCGGAACCATCCACCATCACCTTCACCGAAGAGGAGGCAATAGAACTACGCCAGCCACATGACGATCTCGTGGTGATCACCACCATCATCTCTAATTTTAAGACTAGCAAGGTCCTTATCGACAGTGGTAGCTCGGTGGACATTCTATTCTAGAAGGTGGTCAACCAGGCAAAGATCAAGAAGGAGAAGATACAGCCTATCACATTCCATCTAGTCAAATTTACAGGACTGGATCACACCCCTTGGTTCTATAACCCTTCCGGTAACCTTGGAGACCACTCCACAGTAAGCAACTAAGCTGGTCAACTTTCTAATAGTCGACTGCCCCTCTGCCTACAAAGCAATTATCGGACGAACGACCTAAAACCAGTTCAAGGCTATGACATCCGCCTACCAACTCAAGGTTAAATTTCTAATTGGGCAAAGAGTTGGAGACATACAAAGAGATCAACTAACGGCAAGGGAATGCTACATGGCATCCCTGAAAGGAGAAGTAGACAAAAAGACCTTGATAGTAGAAGAGCTAAAAGTCAGGAATGAAGATGAGGGTTCGTGAAGGACCTGGATGAGGTCACGCTCAAGGAACCTGACCAGAATAGCGTGGTCAAGATATAAATAACAGCTCTCGACCAGTTGAAGGAAGGACTAAAGGAATTCCTTAGAAAGAATACAAACGTCTTTGCTTGGACACATGAAGGTATGATAGGTATCAACCCCCAGATAGCGACCCATCACTTGAACATTATAGCTGAGGCCAAACTAGTAAAGCAGAAGATGAGGAGTTTTGCCCTGTAACGCAACGAAGCCATAGCTGAGGAGGTGGACAAACTAGTCAAAGCCAAGTTCCTTTAAGAAGCCTAGTACCCATCTTGGCTGTCCAACATGGTAACGATGAAGAAGTCCAATGAAAAATGGAGAATGTGCGACGATTTCACGAACCTCAACAAGGCATGCCCTAAGGACAATTTCCTCATACCTATGATCGACGTCCTAGTAGACTCCACAGCTAGGTACGAAATGCTCACGTTTATGGATGCATTCTCATGGTATAAGCAAATCAAGATGGCCAAGTAAGACCAAGATTATACTTTCTTCATCACTGACAGGGGACTACACTGCTATAAGGTAATGTCGTTCGGCCTAAAGAATGCAGGAGCAACATATCAGAGGCTGGTGAATAGAATATTCAAGTCTCAGATTAGACGAAATATGGAAGTATACGTGGATGACATGCTGGTCAAGAGCAATTCACAACCGATCATTTACAAGACTTGAAAGAAACCTTCCAAATCCTAAGAAGGTACAACATGAAGCTGAATCCCACTAAATGCACGTTCAGGGTGGCATAAAAAAAGATAGAAGTAAGACGAATCTCGTATCGATCAACCAAGTATGCGCTAATGAACAGTGTTCTTTACAAAAGGGGACATGCGTTACTTCTGCTCAAGTGCGCCACAGAGGAAGAGGCAGACTACATAATAAGGGAAGTCCACAAAGGAGTCTGTGAAAACCAGTTAGGTGGACGATCCTTGACGCAGAAAGTACTCCAGGCCGTGTACTACTGGTCGAGCATGAACAAGAATGCCCAAGACTTTGTGAAAATATGTGACAAGTGCCAGAGGTTCACAAACATGTAAAGACTGCTAGCCCAACACCTAACCCCCATCTAGAGCCCTTGGCCTTTCGCCCAATGAAGGATTGACATAGTGGGACCATTACTTATGGGCATAGGACAAAACAAGTTCGCAATTGTGGCAATCGACTATTTTACCAAATGGGCAGAGGCAGAGGCTATTTCCACCATTACAAAGCAAAAAATGAAGAACTTCTTGTGAAAGAACATCATGTGCCGTTTTGAGATCCCTAGGGTTATCATCATGGACAATGGGAAACAATTCAAAGGAAAGTAGTTCAATAAGCTATGTTTGGACCTAAAGATCAGCCATCACTATTCCTCGCCAGAACACCCCCAGCCCAATGGACAAGTAGAAGTGATGAATAGGTATCTCTTCAAGATCATCAAGACCAGACTCGAGAAAGCTAAAGGCCTATGGGCAAATAAACTTTCCAATATTTTATGGGCCTACTGAACTACAGAAAGGATCTCAACTGTGTAGACCCCCTTCTCAATCACATTCGGCACAAAGGTTGTTATTCCCGTTGAAACCGGAATACCCATCCCAAGAGTCGAACATCACAACCCCTAGGCTAACAATGAGGCTTTTGGAGTGGAACTTGACCTGCTTAAAAAAAAGAGGCTACTAGCAACTATCAAGGTGGCCTCCTACCAACAAAAGATGCGCCAGTATTACAACACAAAGATCCGTCCCAAAGATTTCAAGGCAGGGGAATTGGTCTTGGAAAAGGTCAACTAGTCGATAAGAGACCCCCAATAAGGGAAGTTTAGGCCAAATTGGGAAAGACCCTATGAGGTTATGGGTTTCACCAAGAAAGGAATATACAGGCTCAAGAACTTGAAAAGGAAGGAATTGCCTCACCCATGGCATGCAAAGCATCTCCGAAAATACTAGGTATAGAGGGCCTAAATGTAATACCAGTTCAAAAGTCAATAGAATCATATGTCCCTATAAGTGCATTTTTCTACAAAGCACCACAACCAAAAGGCTTACGAGCCTAAGGCTTAAACACCCACCAAAGGCTTACGAGTGCAAGGCTTAAACGCCCAAGAACTGTCCCTATTCGGTTCACGAGATCGAATAAGGAAAAGGCTTACGAGCCCAAGGCTTAAATGCCTATCAAAGGCTTACAAGCCCTAGGCTTAAAAGCTCAAGAAGTGTCCCTGTTCAGTTTACAAGATCAAATAAGGAAAAGGCTTACGAGCCCAAGGCTTAAATGCCCACCAAAGGCTTACAAACCCAAGGCTTAAATGCCCAAGAAGTGTCCCTGTTCGATTTACGAGATCGAACAGGGAAAAGGCTTACAAGCCCAAGGCTTAAATGCCCACCAAAGGCTTATAAGTTCAAGGCTTAAACGCCGACCAAGTATTCCTGTTTGGTTCACGAAAACGAACAGGTCAGAGGCTTATAAGCCCAAGGCTTAAATGCCCACCAAGTATTCATGTTCGGTTCACAAGATAGAACAAGTCAAAGGCTTACAAGCTCAAGGCTTAAACGCCCACCAAGTATTCCTATTTGGTTTACGAGACCGAACAGGTCAAAGGCTTACAAGCCCAAGGCTTAAATGCCCTAGAAAGATATAGCACATACACATCTGGAGAAGCATTCATTTAAGCAGCTAGAAAGAAGATACATCAAATCCTCCCAACAAAAGAAAAATAGAAGTACAAGAGTATATAAGAAAGAAATAGACCAACCTCTCATTGATATAGCGTAAAGAATATATCTGGAAAGAATTCATTAAAATGAAGAAAAAACCAAAAGTCAAAAACAAAAGAAGGCCCAAGATCTAGGACAGAGAAGGCCAAGATACAGGACAGCCTATAATTGGGCATCGTCCGCCACCTCGTCCACATCAGGGTCATCTCCACCAATAGGCCCCACTACTATTGAAGCAACGTCATCCTCACTAGGCCTCAAAGTAGAGAAGTCCCAATCAAGGTGAAGCTTCGCAACCATCTTCTTGGCGTCAGTAAAACCCATCATGTAGACATCAGCCATCTCCAGGTTGTAGGCCTCCCCTACCTTGAACTCCTAAACAGCTTACTCCCTGACCTCCTCCAGTTGCTTCGGAAAGTTGGCCACCTCCTTCAATACCTATTTGGTAGTAAAATCTTAGTGAGGAGCATCAAAAATGTCCAAGGCCTCTTTCTCGGTGACGTTAGTTTCGTTCTCAGCTACAACGTCCTCTAGCTTCTTCTTCATGGCCTCTGCCTCAAAGCAGAAGTCAGTAATCTTTTTTTTCTACTCCAAGTATTCCCTGCCTATGGCAACAACCTTAGTGGCCATCACCATCGCTTTGGTAACAGCCTGAACAGATCAAAGAGGAAGATAGCACAAAATACAAATGCAAGGACAGAATAGCGAGAGTTCAACACTCACCCTCAGCAAGTCATACGTCAACTCTCTTACCAGCTGAGAGTTCGACACTTCCTTTAACCTCTCAACGTCGTCATTAAAGACAACGTTCTTCATCCTCTACCAAGCAACCTCCGAACTATCAATGATAGTCGCTAGCTTGATGGCCTCAGCAGGAAGTTCTAAACCAAAATGAGGAGTAGAGGACCGGTCCTTTGGTGGTGGAGGGGCCATAGGTGCAGCAGAAAGGGAAGGAAAAATCCTCTTGGGCTAGGGGGAAGGGTTCAAAACCTCCCCAGTCTTAACACTAGAGCCCGTTTTAGGCAAGAATGTAGGTTGCTTAGGCCTACCCTATTCAATGTCTTTAAGGGTCTCCTTCGATCTCTTCAGAACGGACCTATTGAAGCCCATCTTTTGGTTCTACTAGTCCAGAGAGGTCTTTTGATTTGCACAAAAGGAATAGTTACCAAAGTTAAAGAAATACGCCATAATCAAGAAAACAGACGCATGCAAACTTACTCCTCTCACATTTGGCAACTAGAGCTTCCCTTGTAGGACCAGGTCCTAATGTGTATGTAGCGAGGCTCTTAGTATTCACTAGAAGGCTGGCCTTACTCATCCCATGGTTTTGAGCACGCTTGATCCTTTTCAGCTACTTATAGTTCAAGATGGGGGTAGTATGCGCTGACCAAGACAGGACAGACCTAAGTCAGAACTCCAATGCTACAAAAAACGCTACTGAAAACTAAATGTTTGGTCTATACATACTCTTCCTGCTCAGCCTACCCCATTGCTTGGGGACTCGGGCCGTACTCTTGTCCTTGGCCTCCCAAGGTTGGAACTCCCACCCATTGTCATACACATAGAAGAATTTGTCCTTCCGCTTTTTATGGGAGGAGGGCAACTTCGTCACCAAGTTCAGTTCAGGTTTCCTAGTTGACAAGTACCACCACCCAGTCTCCCTCTTCGTTATGTTATAACAGTACATGAACTCCTCAGGCTATAGGTTGTCCTTCTTATTGCTAGAGGCCTGCCATATAATAACACACCCTAGAAGGATTCTCCAACCGTTTGGGTTGAGCTAACCAAAAGCCAAGCCTAGTCGATGCAATAACTCTTAAATAGGTTTATAGAAGGGAAATTTAAGGCCAGCAACCAAGGCACTCTCATAAACAATTATCTCCCCCAGACCTGGTGAACAGGTCGTGTCCTTGTTCGATGGAACCCTAAAGGCCAAAGAATACAAAAACTAGTATTCCTTCCATAACTTATTAACTTTAGCCTTTGTCATGGTAGACTTCATGTGGGCTGCAGTGAAGCCATATTCCTTAACTTTAAGAATAATAGAGTCCCTGGGCCTAGACTTAACAGCCCCTACCCCAGAAGAGGAGGGCTCTATTTCTAGCACTATTTCCTCCAATGATGCCCCAGAATAACCCACAGAAGCACTCCTAGGATCATTACGCCTCACTGCAACGAGATCGTTGGAGGCAGTTTTCTTAGAATCCAAACTAATGTCCTCTGGGTTATTTATGGTACCCAAACTATCTAAATTTCGAACGCTGTCTAATAAAGATCTCACTAACTCGACCAATCCCAACAAATCTACTCTAACAACTTGGGGTTTTCCATAAAACCCAAGGGATATGGAACCCTACCTGACCTCTTATAATACCAAAGGCACCAAGAGAAAAACCAACGTATAAAACGAAGAACGAAAAGGAATCTTACAAAATGGGGCAAGGATCCACGAAGAGGCTTGGAGATTGGAGTGCGGGCAAGATAGCAAAGTGTAAGGGAAGAGAGAAATTGCAGAAGTTCAAAAAATGTAAAGTAAAAGGTCAAAGCCAAAATACCAAGCCTAATCCTTCTCTATTCGAAATGGAAGGCCAAGATTAATCCATTTTCCCCTGATCCAACGGTCAGCGGTTGAAAGAACGCTTCTCAAATCGAGAACCAATCAAAAGTGGCCACGTTGCGAAAATGTGGAGGGACGCGTCTCATCATCAATCCCTGCCATCATTACACCTGCGGCGCAATAAATATACCCCAGTCTCAAGGATTGGCTGACCATGTAATTCCCCCGATTGCGAACAAAACGACTAAAGGAATTAGGGGCATCTGATAAGTACCAGTTTCGTATACTAGAACAGATCACTCCCAAAGTCCAAACTAGACCTCTCACCGATCAGGCATCCCTGCGGGACAAATCAATAGGATGGCCCGAGCTTGGAATTAGGTGCCTCCCCAGCACATCCGAGATTCTCTCCTGCAAATCAACTATTGCCCCTTGATTTGGGGCACGATTACACCCATGAAGTATGTAGTTGTTACCCAAGAATCACTCCCAACTGGCACCTCTATATAAAAGTGTCTTCAACTCCCTCCAAAGGATGAATCATCTAGTCCAAACTCTCCTAATATATCTCCAGATTCTATCGCTTAATTTTGGTATTGGAGTATCCTTGGTAGGCACCACAACGGTATTCATAGTCTAAAGACTCTTCACTTTCCATTGAATCGTCCATGCATGGCCTGAAACAGACCATACAAATTTACTACATCATCATGCATAAATATTTTTCTTTTTTCCCCCCAAAAGTGTAGTCATTTTACAACAAAAATATTTATATTCAATAAAAAAATCATATTACTTGTTAGTATTATTTAATAACAACTGTAGTTCATCTATACTAATATAAAGCGAACATTTAAGTTTTGTGAGGAATTGTAATACTTTTTAAGATGCCGAAATCATGCCTATGGTCAAATAATTTTATTACTTTGTGTCTTGTTTTAAGTTGACCATAAGGACAATGTAGTAAAATCACACAAAGCCCCCTATCATTATTTAAAGGAATTGGCCCCGCACATTATGCACTCTCATATCCCACACGTAACCCACCTTTTGTTCGGTTGCACAATCTAGAGATTACCTAGTAACTCTTATTTCTAAATAAAAAATAGTACAGAAAGTAATAAAGTGTACTATATCACACTCACATAGTACGTGCCACCCTTCTAGTACTATGCTATTATAAAGCCAACACTTAAATTTAGTGAAGATATGTAAAGCTTTTTAAGATGTCGAAATCACCCCTATGGTCAAAGATTATTTTGTATTCTTTTTTAAGTTGATTTCAAGGATAACGCTGTAAAATTACGTGAAGCCACCTATCAAACTCACACAAAATGCACTCATGTGTACCACCTTTAGTCCATCTTTTATTATGTTACACAATCTAGTAACCACACAATTTTTTTTTCCATTAGCAAAGAAAGTAATAGGATGCAATATAGCATACTTATATGGTATGTGCCACCCCTCTAGTGCTATGCTATTTTAAAGCCAACACTTAAATTTAGTGAAGATATGTAAAGCTTTTTAAGATGTCGAAATCGCCCCTATGGTCAAAGATTATTTTGTATTCTTTTTTAAGTTGACTTCAAGGATAATGCTATAAAATTACATGAAGCCACCTATCCACCTCACACAAAATGCACTCATGTGTCCCACCTTTAGTCCATCTTTTATTCTGTTACACAATCTAGTAACCACACAATTTTTTTTTTCCATTGGCAAAGAAAGTAATAGGATGCAATATAGCATACTTATATAGTGCATGCCACCCCTCTAGTACTATGCGATTATAAAGCCAACACTTAAATTTAGTGAAGATATGTAAAGCTTTTTAAGATGTCGAAATCACCCCTATGGTCAAAGATTATTTTGTATTCTTTTTTAAGTTGACTTCAAGGATAATGCTGTAAAATTACATGAAGCCACCTATCCACCTCACACAAAATGCACTCATGTGTCCCACCTTTAGTCCATCTTTTATTTTGTTACACAATCTAGTAACCACACAATTTTTTTTTTTTTCATTGGCAAAGAAAGTAATAGGATGCAAAATAGCATACTTATATAGTGCGTGTCACCTCTCTAGTACTATTATAAAACCAACATTAGAGTTTGGTAAGAATCTGTAAAGCTATTTAAAGTGCCAAAACCACCTCTATGATCAAACAATTTTTATTACTTTGTTAAGTTGACCATTAGGATAATGCTGTAAAATTATATGAAGCCACTTGTCATCATTTGACGGAACTAGTCTCACAGACTGTGCACTTCTATCTCCCACATTTAGTCCACCTTCGCATAATTCAGTAACCACCCAATAACTTCTGTTTAAAAAAAACAAGTAGAGAAAATAATAGGATACAGCATAGCCCACGCAAGTAGGTCGTGTTACCGCTCTAGTATTAATTATATATGTAATATTGTTATACTACTGCAACATACAATACTTATTTATCAATACAAAAAGAGAGGGTTAATTATTAAATATTTTTTCAATTGCTTTAAAAGTATGGACATTATTGTGAGATATTTTTATTTTATTTTTGTGAGTACAATTTCAAAGTAACAAATCTATAAATATATATACTATAGTCATAATTACTATCTTCAATGATGATACGTAAAGGTAAATAGAAAATGAACTAAGATCGAAATACATTTACATTTAAATTATAAAGAGTTAGATGACTAATGAAAAATGTTAGCATGAATAAAAAAAATAATAGAAAATATTTCAAGGAGAGACAAAGTAAAATTACTTCAATTTTTTTGGAGAGAGAGAGAGAGAGAGAGACAGAGAGGTTTCTTAAATGTATCTGAGATTTACTTAAAGGGTAATTCTGGGGTAGCTTGATGCTTTTTCAAGGTACCTAACCTTGAAAAAAAGATAGATTGAAGCAATTTTAAAAGTGCATCTTTTAAAATTAACATTTTGGGCTATCATTTTTTGAATAATAGGGCAAATTGGCATTTTGGTAATGACCCCTAATTAGAGCGGAGTGACATCTCATCTCATCTGAAAAGTGCATTTTTTAAATAAACACTTTAATTTTTGGCTCAGGAATGCTGTCAACAAAAAATAAAATTTGAATCTACCTCGTGTTTTTAGGCTATCATTCCATTTTCCAAAGGGGCAATCTCAAAAAAATTAGAAATAGGTAACAAAAAGTGACATGAAAAGAAAGACCGTTTTGTTAGACTTTCGAAAAAGTATAATACATTTATCAATGTCCCTATCAAAAAAGGAGGATCCGTTCTTACTATTAAATTTTATGGTAATTGTTATTAAATTGAATAGTAACTATAACTCATTTAAGTGATAGCTAGATCAATGCGTGGCAACTATGTTCAAAATATGGTATCTTGGAGGCACTATAGCTGTTCTTTTCTAACTTTCACTGAACAACATATTTGGAACTTGGAGAGGAAAGAAAATAAAAAAATTTTTCATTCTTATCTGATTCTACCGAGGAAAGCAGGGGGGGGAGAAAAAAAAAACAATCACTCTCTTTCCTTTCATTTTCTTTACCAATCAAACAAAAAATATATATATATATATTTTATTTTTTTCTCTTTTCCTTCCCCTTCCTTCCCATTCTAAGTTAAATTTCTAATTTCAGGGCAGGACAATTTTTCACATCACTCGGACTACCCTCCCCATCCTAAGTTAAATTTCTAATTTCAGGGCAGGATAATTTTTCACATCACTCGGACTACCCTCCCCATCCTAAGTTAAATTTCTAATTTCAGGGCAGGACAATTTTTCACATCACTTGGACTACTTGAGAAGAGTCTGTTGTTTGACTATACATTTATTCACGTGGGAATTTAATAGACCAACAATTAGGCCTCACCTAAAACAGAGACACACTCACACTCTCTCTCTCTCTTTGTTTTCGAAATGAGAAAATAAGAGATAAGTAATATTATGAGATTAAAAAAATAGTGATAAATGATAAATAATATTTAATGTGATGAGAGATTACTCATTAAGATAAAATTATGGTGGGATAAGTAATATTATTTTATTAAGATATTACATTAAAAATAAAAAAAATTAATAAAAAATTTAATTTTAAATTATAATATAACTATTTAATATTATTTTAACATATTATAATAATAAAAGAAAGATAAAAATATTATTTTTGAGCTTATCCGAAGAAGAAAATAAGCAATACCACTTCCTTATAATATTACTTATCTCTCATTTTAAGAAATTAATAGTTCAGAAGGATGATTAATTCTCCATCACTTTTTTTTTCCAAACATGAAATTAGGTAGGCTAAAGAATAACATATTCAATCCTCCACCCTGTATCCCCAACCAAACATGCCCTCTGTCTCAAGATTTCTTTCTCAATTAATCGATTCTCGTTTTCCGATCTTGGAGGAGAACATCAAATGGAGAGGGAAAGCGGGGAAGGAGGGCTAATGGCAAGGCCGCAAGGGCTCTGCTTCTTGAAGAAAAGACTGACATTTATAGCATTGGCGGAAGCGCTACTGGTGACCCTACAAACAGTTCCTCTCCCCCCACTGCTATTCTTCTCCTCGGAACCATTGTTGCCACCAGCGGTTTATTTTCCAACGGCTGTGCTGTAAGTATTTTACCAATATATATACATATGTATTGTATATGCACACTACCCAATTTCTATGATATTTTCACGTAAGCGAGAATGCAGAATAATAAATGGAGAACAAATGGTTGTTAAGGAAGACTAAAACTTTATATAAGTTCAACAGAGAGGCAGTGCTAAGAGAGTATTCTGCCCGAACAATGATGTTGATAATTGCAAGTGTGAGAATGGGGGAAATTTAGGGCCTTTTTGGTTGTGGTTTCAGTTTCTGTTTTCTATTTTTGTTTTCTGAAATTTGACGAAACCGTGTTTGGCAGATTGGTTCTGAAAACTGTTTCTGTTGAAACCGCGTTTGGTAAACTGGTTCCGGAACTTGTTTTTTGAAAATTTTTCAGAAAACAGCCCAGTTTCAGGAACCATTAAAAAGGTGTTTTCTGAGTTTCCGGAACCATTTTTATACGAAAATGAGAACAATATGAAAACGATAGTGTTTTCGATGGTTCCATTTTTTTGTTTTCGAGATCAAGAAAAACAAGATGTTCTCAAATTTTTTGGTTCGGAGAACACAAAAAATAAAAACGGAACTGGAATCGAAACCGATTCCAAACAGGGCCTTACCCTCTTTTTGTAACAACTTGTTTTTTTTTTTTTTTTCTCTCTTTTCTGACTTTTTCGTGATGTTAATATCTCACTAAATCAAATTTTAGGCTGGTTGGGGATGATCCATACGCAAAATTAAGCATATTAGTACATGAATGATAAATCTTGATCATTGATTGGGCTCGAAACTTGAGCAGTGTAATGAGTATATTGAAGGAACATGTAATTTCGTGGTGGTCAGCTTTGTAAACATGCTTTTCATCATAAAATGTTACAAATATGTGTAAAGATAAAACATTTAAATTTTTTAATTCTCATTTGATGATATTATTGAACAACTCATAGTATTTTTAAATAATTAACTACTCCATCCCAAATTGGATTCTCTTGTATTTATTTATTTATTTTGTTTTTATTTTTGTCTCAAAATGCATTCGTAATACAATTCATAATTGTTGTTCTTTATTCCTAGGATCTAATATTGTAGCTAAATCATAAATAAAAGGAAATTCTCTAATGCTGTGTTTGGAGCCTGGATTTATCAAGGAAAATAAAAAGGTGAGAGAAAATAGAACAAAAATACTCTTTCCTTTTATTCTCTTTTCCCTCACCTTTTCTTTTCCCTTGCTTTCCCCTTGATAAATCTGGGACATCATAAATGTTTATCATTTTTCCTTTCATTTTTCAATCCCCATTGTATTAATATCGGCCCTATTGCTTCCCTTAGTGAATAATCATTATATGAAAGTTCTATATTTTTAAATGAAATAATTAATTTGTTTAACTTTCAATCATTTTCTATAAAATGTGCTACTATGTATTGATATTCTAGACCTTTTTTTGATCTTGATGGATCAGATGTGAAACAAATTTTTCGTTCAAAAGTTTTACAAAAAATTATTAATTGGTGTTTTCTTTACAAAAAATTTTCATAACATTATTTTTAGGAGTGTTTCTTTAAGAACTATGAAATTGAGGAACGACAACTTCTTGAACTAATTCTTCAAAAATTTTACTTTTACTAAAAATAGTAATTCCTCTTTCATTACATATTCTGCAAGTAAATTTCATGCATGTGCATGATCATAAGAAAATGTAGTTAAATAACTCGTTTGTGATATAGCTAATTGCATTTGAGTTTGAATATTAACATTTTGGTTATTTAAATGAGTATTAAAGTGTCTTCTCAGATGATTAAAATACCACCTGCTGAACTACCATTGAGGATACTTTTACAAATTGAGCATTTTTCTTTAATATCTATAATTCCATCAGGATTTGTTTCTATTATTTTGTTAAACTAATCCTAAATGTAAGAAGTAGGATGTTTCCTAAATGAAGATGCACCAGCTGGAAGGGAACCAATTGAGTCATGGTTAGTGCCAGTAGCAGTATGTGCTTTTGTGGATGGATGTAAATTTCAAGGTCAAAACTATTTTCTCTATGATCCATTTTATTTTACATTATGAACACAAATATTAGAGCATTATAGGCTGTGCAACCCAAACTTCAAGAGCACTTGAGACTTGAGAGCATAGGGCAACATATAGTGAGATTAGAGATAAGTTGAGAATGTTGTGATTTATGAAAATGTGTGTATGTGGTTGGGGGTATTTATAGGCCAAAAAGAACCGTTAGAAGAAAATTGAATTGTTGGAGAAAAAATTAAAAAAAAAAATTTGACCTTTAACAGCCCTTGGCCAGCCCTAGGCCTTGGTTTTTAAGGCTGGCCCATAGGCCCTGTGCCGAGTTTACATCCCTAGCTAATTGGGCAAGTGCTAACTTAGTTTGCCTCCTCAACTAATTATAGTCTGAATTAATACTTTACTAGATGTGGGTGCAAGCACGTATACACGTGATCATTGCCTAAGTGATGGTTACGACGTAAGAAATTGAGGTTGGGTAGTTTCACATTATGAAATTTCTGCCAGTGATGGTTTTTGGAAGGCATTAACATTTTTATCCTTAATACAACTCTAGAATTAGTTGATGATTGAGGACTATTATGGAAAAACTAAAATGTTACGGCATCAACTTGAAGCTCTCACAAGAACTGAGGGTTGTCTTATTATAGCAGTGTAGATTAATGAAAGTGACTTCATTATCTCCTCTTGGTTTTTATTGTACCTTTTCTTGGGCATTACCTTGGGTCCATGTGTGTGCTCTATCCAGAGTAAATATCGGCACTTTGCTTGGCGGCGCAAGTCAATCCTACACTAGTCTAAAAATGTGCCAGCCCATGACACTTGCTTTGCAACGTGCATTTGTTAGTATGCTCCTAGCCTCCTATTCACGTTTAATTTTTTCTCCTGCAGTTAGGAGGTAAAGGGAAGAAGGGGTGAGCCGAACCCACAACTTAAGGTGTGAACAAGGCACCTTGGATCATTAATCTAACCCCGATTCTCCTATTAACCTTGAGCCTATCAAAAAGCGCAAAGTTGTCAAAGTATACAGAAACCATGATATGAAATCCAATCTCTCCAAATGTGAGGTCAATTTACTAATTAATGGATCAATCTGATTCAGTTTATAATGGAGTTTCGGAGTCGAAGCCCCCTAATCATATCCAGATAACTGGATTGCATTTGCATCAAAGCTCCATTCATTGGCTGGGCTTTGGTAGTGTCAGTATGCGAGTGACATGCTGTGAAATTCCATTAAAAGAAAAAGGGAAAAGAATGTTTGTAGATGGGAGACTATGTCAGATATTTGGCATGTGATTGAACTAGCCTGGATCTTATGAACTTGATTTTCTGGATTGAAATTTGGTTCGTCAAATTTTTTTTTCTATTTTAGCCTATTCAAGCTGGATTGTTGGACTGGAGGATGTTATATGATAAAATATTTGTTCGATGATTTGATGTTAGCTTTAAGATATAATCTAACCAACCGGTGTAATTATCTTTTTCATTTTAGCATTTTTAAGCATGAGGTGTTGATCATCTGACATTGATAATAGGTGATTTATTTTTGCATCATAGGGTGGATATTCATCTCCCGCAGAGGCTGGTATCAAGGAAGATCTTGGTCTCACTACCACAGAGGTTTGTACTAACTACCTTCCTCTTGTATATATGTATATATGTAACTCATGCGTAGTGGTTTGGGTGCAAAAATCTTGGTGTTTTGGAGGCCTAGCATTGATGGTTTCAAGCAAACGCCAATTCATGTTTTCTTCTGATATTGTTACCCTAAACCTAAGTGTTGTAAATTACATAGTGTCATCCATACGTTTGACCCTTACCATCCCAGTATACACCAAATGTGGGACTCAACACACGCCTGTACAACCATGTAGTCTCCCCCGCTCGATCACAAGGGGACCACACCTCTATTTGGTACTCTCGCTGCGGTGCCCCAAGCCACATGACAGTACCACCAGGTTGGTTGTGATACCACTTGTAATGAGTTGGGGCCATACCCAAAAGGACTAGTCACATTTAGGGTTCTTCGCACCTGCTTATGTGCCTAGTACAAGCCTATTACACGCCCAATGCGGGACTCAACAAACACCTATGCAACTGTGATAGTATCCCCTTCTCGATCCTTGGTGACCAGGGGAACCAACACCTCTGGGTGGGAACCGCGCTGTAGTACCTCTGAGCCACATGGCAATATCCACTGGGTTGTCTATAATACCAACTATCAAAAGGTGGCCTTATGGGCAAGTCGGCCACAAGCACACCACGTGTGGCGTTGCCAAGACTCCTATGGCAAGGCCACCAAGGTCGAATCTTTAGTAGCACACCACAAGTTGTTGGCGTGCAATAAGTTGGGCATGTTGCAAAGCAAATACAAGAAAATAAATAAAGCAAGTGGGCAGTTGAAAAAATACAGTAAAATAACAAAAAAGTGCATTTTCATTACTACAAAAGTTTTCTCAAGGCTTTTGAAATTAAAAAAAAAAGTACTTGGTCAATAAAAAGAAATAAATAAATAAAAGATACCAATGTCCCTAAGGGGCTATATATACAAGTTATTGGATTACTGGTTGTGCGGTAAAAGTGGGTGGATCGACGTCCCATAAGTGAAGTAGTTGGTTGCTGCACAGTGTTGCAGCACGGGGCTTGGCACTGGGGGACTCAAGTGTGCGGACGGGCTTTCAGAAGGGCAAATGCATGCATGGATCAGCTTGGCACTAGAACAGACGTGCGCAGCTGTATCCTGGTGGCTGTTTGGGCACTGGTGCTGCGCCAATGTTTGGGTCAGTGTTAGGCCATGATTAGGGCATCATTGGGCCATGACTACAAACTTGCTTGATTTATGTTGGCACACCCTTCGGCAACCACTTGGGCACAAGTTGGGCACTACTAAGGCACCTGGAGGCACAACGTTGCCTTCAAGAAGGGCACACCTTGGCACTTGTACTTGGCTTGCTCTTGGCCCGTTGTTGGGTGACATGGGCCATCCAATCTTGGTCATTCTTGCCACACCTTGGACCCTTGAGAAGAACACACTAAGGCACTTGTGTAGGACAACATGGCCCCCAAAGGAATGGAGCATAACACTGGCCTTAAGCCATTACCAGTTTTTAACCAAGAATTTATGTCCTTTGGGATGAAAAATTTAGTTTTGGTTTCTTGCAAGGGTGAGAGTGAAAGAACATTGCAAAAAAGTTCCTTAAAATTGTTTTATAATTTTAATTACTTTCAAAGAAAAAGATAATTTTTGGGGGGAGAGTTGGATAGTCATATGCTTATTCATTGTTAAGTTCATGAGTGTGATTGGACAATTTTGTATGCAAGTCATTGCCTTGTAATGCGTGAAGAGTATTGTGTAAGGAGTGGCTACGCGCGTGCAAGGACATGTTGGATGTGTGTCTTGTATATTGCTTGGTCCATATGATTATGAGGTTATACTTGGGTCGATTTGTGAGTCATACCACTAAGGGATCCAAATATGTAGAGGGTTGTCCTTATTGTATAGGAACTACGATTTCTAGGGTATTGTTTAATGTTTATGGATAGGAAACTTGTGGGAACAGGGATTGTACTCTTCAATTGAGGTAGTGGAATTTTTCTCTTCTCTGTGGATGTGGATTGAATCCCAACAAAGTAGTAGTATCAAAGCAAAGGCTGAAGAATTTCTTGATTTCATTCGATTAATACATTAAAATTTTCTTACACATACAACAAGAGAGTGAGGTTAAGGAAAAAAAATTCCTGTGGAAGGAGCATCGTACAAAGGTAGCAGAATGCCTCAATTATTGTTGCCTTGATAAAGCTCGTTGCAGGTTACAGAAAGGGCTAATTCTGCTTGTGTTGGATTTTTTTCATCACATTTTCTAGCTAAAAAAAGGTGCACTTAGTTCAGTGTTAATTTAATTCTCGTCTTTCTCTCACATTGATCTAGGCAAAAGAAAATTGATAAAATTGTTAATAGTCAGGTGTTCATTATCACCAAAAATAATAATGATAGAGATAAAACAGAGCAAAAGCAGAGTTCACAACATAACTTGCTCCTTGGGCTCTGCAGCCAAGTATTTTCAAGACAAGACCAACATTCCAGAAAAGGTCTGTATGAGCTGCGCTATCAAGCCTGCTATACCTCGCTGCTGGCTGTGCCTCAGTATTCTACTCCACAATTGCTCGCCCTTAAGGGTGCCAAAGAGTGCTCTCCAAAAGTCTAATGCCAGTATATCTAGCTATCAGGTTGCTATAGCACTGCTGGTTGTGCCTCATAATTCAACTCCCAAATAGCTCGTTATCAGGTTCGCTCTTCTTCACTATGGTGTGTTGCTATTCCTCCCCAGAATATTATCCCAGTGTAGCTCGTTATTAGGGTGATAAAGTGTGAAGATGGTTTGGAATTTTGTGCCTTCGTCTGACCTTGAAAAGTGTGCCAAAAAACCCCCAATCATGTGAAGGCTGATCTAGAGCAGTGTGAAGGTCATTTGAGTTTTAACTCATCAAACTTATAAGCATTGCAGTTGTATTACGAGAAGTTATATAGTTGTAGGGTGTTTGTGCTTCCTCACTGCCATGATTGGCCGGCTTTCGATCACAAGAGGATCCTCCACCTCAACACACATCGTGAATCATATTTGAGACATGGGACCATACCGATAATATTTGACCCTGCTGTTTCGGGCAACAGGTGAACTTAAAAATTCAACTCCTACTAGCCAAAGCTGCGTGCAAGTGCAAAAAGTTCGCCTATCATGATTGATGTTGAAGTCACATATTCAGGCAAGAGTGAAGTGCTCTCCATTTCTCTGTTGAGCTGCTTTGTTCAGAATTTTCTTTTCTTCCCCTCATTGTGCAGTACTCAGTTTTTGCTTCAATACTGACGATCGGAGGAATGTTGGGTGCAGTCATAAGTGGTAAAATAGCAGATCTCATTGGCCGGAGAGGTGTAAGTTTTTTGCTTATCCTTTCATTTAATCTGGGTACTAGCATTTTGATTATTCTCAAATGGTGATGATTTCAGTGACATTTTGCATCATGGGGTGGCTTCTAATACTTTTTGCCAAATTTTTTTTTTCTCTTCCCTGTCCTTCCTTTCTTCCCCTGAGCATATATCGAATGTCAATGCTTGTTAAAGGATATTTGGTGGCTCGACCTTGTAAGATTCTCAATGGGATTTAGGTATGGGATTCTTACATATATGGTAAGCACAGTACCATGTCGTATTTGATATTTTTCATAATCAGCAATGTAAAGCAAGATTTTACATGCATTTCCTTTTCCAAACAGGGATGTATCTACGTGGCAGAAATCACGCCCAAGAACATTCGGGGAGGATTTACATCAGCTAACCAGGTAAAGAAAACGCTAATACTTTTGATATCAATCCTTCATTTATTATGTCTATATGTTGCTGACTCTACAGCTGATGTTAGCGTCATATTGTTTTGCAGATTTCCTGAAATACGCCAAGAACGGAATAGAAAAACATCATTCAATTATAGGACATTACCAGTATGCCACTTAACGCCAGTATGGCACTGAGCTCCTTTGGCTGATGAAGATCCTGTTCATGGCAAACTACAGTTTCAGCAATTTAGTGACCATTTTTTGAATGAATGGAAATACAGAAATACACTAGTTTAGATTATTTTTGAGGAAACCTGCAGGAGGAACGCCAAACCAACAAGAAAATCTCCGAGGCATGTTCTTGCGGCAGCAACCTTCAAAACTCATAGTGTCAGCCCATCAATCAACAAAACCTAAACTTCGAACAGAATCTGATATACTGACCATCAAAAGTGGTCGTTGCCCTGATTTATCCACTAAGAATACACTCAGAACAGTAAAGGGACTTTCCATGCAAAGATTTGGGTTTTAGGCTATAATAACTTCTAAAATTCCTACATAAATTCAACTATTTGCTTTGTACAAAACCAAATCTTCACTAGAATGACCAAATGCTTGCTTTTTTTAATTTAACATTTTGATTAAAAACTTGAGCTATATATTTGTTGGTTATTTGATTCTTTGTTTTGTGTTTTTTTATTTTTTTGTTTTTTGGTGCCAAGTTTTGATTCTTTGATTCTACAACCAGGTGTATAGTGCATTTTTTTCAATAGGCATGAATAGTACAGCGAGGGTTCTCATTTCCGAGGTAATTCAGTTTTATGATTTTCTTTTATCTATTTAGGAGGATCTCAACCAATTTCTAACATGACAAGGAAGTTTCTTGCATAGGATTGAATCGATTGGTTCTCTTTCAGATATTTCCCATAAACATAAGGGGTTCAGCTAGATGTTGGGCGCAAAGGCGGTGGAATCGAGGGAGAGAGAGCTTTAAGAAAAAGTGACTTTTTATTTATTTAGTTGGTGGTGCAACTTTCGAACAAGAGTTGAATTCCTTTTATAAGAAAATCAAAGGGTTACACACACTTTAAATACACAATACTAATACATTGAATCAGCAAAATTTAAGATTTTTAATCTTATCTTCTCCATTGACAATTTTTTATTTGCTTATATCTTTTATTAATAATTTCTATTTGCTTATCTCTTTTATTGACAATTTTATCTCTTCCATTGACAATTTCTATTTGTAGGATTTACTATTACAAATTATTATTATTTTAACATCTCCACTTAATTTGTAATACGGAAAAGTGTCTTGAATTGTTGTAATTTTTCTACTGATGCTATTTTGGTAAAAATATCTGTGAGTTGCTCATTGGTGTTGACAAAATTTATTTGAATTTCTTTTTTGCTGACAAGATTTCTAATGTAATCGTGATGAAGTTTAATATGCTTTGTCCTGGCATGAAATACTGGGTTTGTGGTCATAAAAACTGCGGATATATTGTCACAGTAAATGATTGTGAGGTTCTTTTGCTTTCATTGCAAATCTACAACAATTCTTCATAGCCAAACTGCTTCACAAGCAGCGTTAGTGACAACAATATATTTTGCTTCAGCTGATGAGAGAGCCACTGTCTTCTGTTTTTTGGATGACTAAGAGATTGCTTTAGTGCTCATGCAGAACATGTAGCCAGATGTGTGTTGATTTCATGTCTTAATTTTGATGATAATTAAATCTTGTATTAGTTTACTAATGAATTTAGTTAGTGTGCAGATCAATATGAAATGTGTTTTTAAGTTTAAAGTTTAATACATGTCAAAATGGATGCACAACATGTTAAGGATTGAGTAATGCACCAAAGTAGAGAAATGTCACATATTCAAACATTAAATCAATAATTTGAATTTGAAGAGATTGAAGGAGCTCAAAAGAAGAGCTCATCAAGCTTATGAATATTCAATGAAGAATCCAATAGAAGATTTTGAAGAAAGCAAAATGAATTCAATCCAAATTGAATTAAAGACATTCTTGAAAAACCACAATGAATTGGAAGTCATTATACCCCAAAGAAAAGACTCATTGAAGATTTTAAAGTGTTTTGAAGTTTAGTTGATCAATGAAAGCGTGCAAGAAATTTTCTGGGCAGAAGTGTTGACACATGGAATTGAAGTGTTGATACATGAAGTCAGAGGCCAATTTTTGAGAAATGGATAATTAATTGTCGACACATGGAGACAGAAGACAAACGCTGGTGAATATAAGCATAAAGTGTCGACACATGAAATGAAATGTTGACACCTGGTGACCAATAACTATAATTTTAAAGATTATATTGATCTGAGCGCACATTAAATGAAGCTCCCACTACCACCAATGGGTGAATTTAATTCAGGGTTTTATATGCAGGCTTCCAAATGTATTTAAGGTGAAGGATCAACACATTCCACCTAATTGAGTTGAAAATTCCTGAAAATTCTGAATATTCTCCTTATCCTCAAGAGTTAATATTTTGTGAGCCATTCAATTCTCATCTACTCTTTATAGAGAGTGTGTACTTCAATCGTATATCTCTTATACACTTGTGAGATAGAGTTTGAGTGTTTTCTAGCAGAAGAAAAACATTTGTAAATTTAAGAAAGCTTGGACAAAATTCTTGTAGCATTGAAGCTTAGGTGTAAGCTTTAAGGAGAGTGAGCTCGGCACTTCAACTAACCTGTACTTTGTAATTGGACATTGCATAGTGGAAGAAGACTTAAGGGAATCTTGGAGTGAGGACGTAGATCACAAGCTGTGGTTGAACTTTGGTAATTCTTGGTGTTTCTTTCTTGTGCTTTACTTTCAGTTCATAGTTGATTTTATTGTATTGCATATATCTTGAATCACTAATTAATTGCTTATATTAATTTTAAATAGTCTTAATTGCAATTATTTTTAAAAATCTAATTCACCCCCCTCTTGGGTTGCCTTTTAGGCCAACAATTGGTATCAAAGCTTGTATTTCTGCATTTGACTTAACATCCTAGGAATTGATCCATTACAATCGACTTTGGAAGCTCTCTAGGTGAGGGTCAATCCATAAATAGACCGCCTATAGTTAATGGCACCAATTACAACTATTGAAAAAATAGAATGAGAATATAAATTCAATCCGTTGATTATGAATTGTGGAGGATTATAATA